>JAVKLA010000005.1:32198662-32228621 GCA_034782735.1 Sagittarius serpentarius
CCGATTTCCTTCGGCTAGCTAATCCATGAGGTTTAGGTTGGTGGCTCTGGGAGGTGTGCTCATACATCTGCTTCATCTCTTGGCAGATGGGGTAAGGCCGTATGCAGGGGGGCAGCAGGGACTGTTAAGGAGGGCGGGGTGTGCGAGAAAAGCAGTGGCTGTACAAGGGAGGAGAGAGATTTGGATTTTCAGTAAGGAGCTGGCAGGTGGTGTGGGGCATAGGGGTGGAGGCATCGCTCCTGGGCAGGAGCGGAGCGTCTGCCATGTCTGAGCACTGACAGTAGGTGTTGCTGTATGTACTGCCGCTCAGAAACCTCTTCTGCGGATGAGACCAGACCGGGGTCTTGAATAAAACAGGCAGGCGTTTGGAAGAAAAACTATGGATAAAGTAAAAAATGTACTTCATTAAAATCAGACGTATCACGCGGCGATAAAACATTTCCCTGTCACAGTTAATAAAAGGTGGGCTTCAGCGTTAAGTGTTGTATTTTGAATGCTTAAAAAAGGTATACCCCTTCCTTAGGTGTCAAATTTCTGTTGATCAGCTAATTTATAGAGACTGGCAAACACAAACACCTAACAGTGCTGGACGAATAAGGTTTTTTTGTGGGGAAAATGGCTCCTGAAATGTAACTATTATCATATGTGAGCAAGGTAAAATAAGGTAACTTGCTAAACCCTCAAAATGTTTTTTTTGCTCGTAATGTTTTACCCATTCCACTGAAGGAAAAGGTTTATTCCTTTTTTTCATTTTTAACTTTGACTCCATCACTGGTTTTGAATGTTTGCTTTCACTTTTAAACCCTGCTTAGAAAAAAACCCCTACTTTTCTACAGGCATGGTTTTGGATTCTTTCTCTTTGGGAGAGGAGTGAAATGCTGGGATGAAGAGTTGGGTTTCATTTTCTGTGTGCATCTTCCCTGAAAGTTGCTATGAAATGTGTACTGATACGACTTTGGGGTCTGAAAATTATAATGCGGTGTGTTTTAACCTCTATGTTTAACGTCTCTAACGTTGACGCACACGAGAATTTTCAGTGCTGCTGAGCATTCCTCCCACCAAAAGCCTGCACTTTTTTCTGTTCAGCGCGGAGGATAATCAGGTGTTACCTGTTTACTTTTTAGTGGCGTGTGACTTTCCCTTTGTCTTTTTTCCAGTGCAAAGTCTTTTGTTATCTTTTCAGCCTAATTTTCCTTTAAGCCTTATCTTAGGTATTCTGCAGCTAAAAATCGTTTGTACTTTAGTGCTTTCACTTAAGATCTTCTCTTTGAGACTGTATTCTTTAACAGTATTTCACCTCTTGCTTCTCAGGGAGGAGAACCCAAACCATTAACGATCATGCTACACCGAGAAAATGATACTTTGGGATTCAATATTATAGGAGGACGACCCAATCAGGTAACAAGAAAAGTAACTGTAGGTTATTTTGACCATGCTTTCTGTTACTATATACACTGTTAGTAATGAAAGAGTTACTTTCAATGATAGTAGGTATGGAATCAGCTCCACAGACAGAAGAACAGTATATTCTCAGGTGTAATTGGAGTCATTGTTTTGAAGACACAATCTTGTGAGAATCGGATTATTCTCACTTTCAGGAAAGGTGTTGCCATTGTTTTTGCTTTAAAACTTCAGGCTGATCTGCACTCAGTTCCCATGTGAGTAATACGTATTCATGCAAACTGTTCAATGGAAATCTCTGGGACTACTTACAAGAGTCATTGTTGCAGGATTAAGCCATTGGAATTTTTGGAAACAGCTTGCTTTTTTTTTTTTTTCTTTATTTAAAGGAGAGATGAAAATTTGCTTCTGTAGCTCAGATAGTTTAAGCACATGTCCAGCTCTCACATGCCTGCTTTCAATTTTTTCCTTTCTTTCTGAACTGAAACAGTTTTCATCGATCTTGTGTCTTAAATCAATCTAGTCTCATCAGTCTAGGTTTAGAAAGTTCATTGGAAACCATAGAATATGCATAAGGATCACTACCCCCCCCCTAGAATTTGCATAAGAATATGCCTTTTTTTTTTTTTTTTGACTTCATCCTTCCAAAAGCATTAATCAGGACCATCATTACATATGAAGGGTAAAGAAACCTGTTAAACTGGAAAATTAATAGTTGATTAAAAAGGCTTGGTAGTAATTGTGCACTGATCAGGTTCTTGCTAAGTGGGAGAATTGTAACCTCCCACTATTATTGAGGAGGGGAATGGGACCCTGTATATTAGTTTGGCAATCTTTTGCTCCAAAGCTATATTTAGCGGTGCCAAAGAGTCTGTTCCCATTAGCCTAAGAGGTTCACTGTCTGCGCTGCAGAATTACTGCTCCCTGTGGGTAAATACGAAGACCAGCAGTTATCAGATGTTGGTGCTGTAAATCCAAAGCAAGAGTTTCTTCGATTTTCTAGTGGAAGGGTGAGAAAACAGGTGGCTGGAAGATGAAACACATGCGCTTTGATTACATCCATATTTTGAGTATACCAGTAACAAAGTCCAGACAATCTTTAGTTTGGATTGCAGTGTGACTTCTGTTATTTACAGCTGTAGGAAAACTGCAGGGAAAGGGAGGATGGTGTTCAGCTTCCTTGGGATGGCCGCTGAGCTTCTCTGAAGTACTTACATGCTGACAGCGCATACTGGAACAGTTTTTTATATGGCAAACTGTTAGGGGTTTTGAATGAATATTCTGGAAGTTTAAGGAGTAGATGATAAATATATGGAGATTCATAGCATTGTTCGTGGAGAGAACTGCGGACAGGAGAGAAGGAAACGGTCATGGTCTTCCCTGAACATTGACAGATGGAGATGGAGAAGTTGGTGGACTTGTTTGTGAGTCTTTGAAATTTAATTCAGAAATTCTGTTTTGTTTCGCTCTCATTGTGATAAATGTGAATTCCACAGACGTTTGACTGGCAGTTCCCAGCTATCAGTATAAGGTCTCATTCAACATATCCGGAGCCAAAGGGTGTAAAAGGAAAAAAGGATTGAGTTGATTCAAATAATGAAAATAAAAAACTCTGCTCAAAAACTTAAATACTGGAACAGGAATTGTTTGGTAACCAGTCAAAAAGAGTTCATGAAGGCGATCTGCGCATTCAGGTTGTTCAGGGAAGAAGTGCCCCTGGGTGAAGCGCTGGCTCTTGCAGCGGAGGAGCAGAGCAGTGGTGTCGTTACGTTGGTCACCTACGACGTGGGAATGTGTTTCTTCACCAGGCGCTATTGGTGTTCTCTAAGTGCAGGATCGGTTTTTCCCGTTGGAAAGCAGGTGACTCTTGGTGACTTGAGGAACGTACACGCATACTTCCCGTTGGCTGTGTTTCATTTCAGTCCGTAATAGGCTTCCCCACTGTTCACCTTCCGCCTGGAGGGAGGAGGAGAGGAAAGGAGGGGCTCACCACAAGCCGGTGGGCTGCCTGACAAGGTGCCGGCGCTCCGTGTGCCACCTGCTGCGTTTTTGTGTCAGGACTGGTGGGGACCAGCACCTGCTACCCGTGGGGACCACGAGCCAGACTGAAATAGGCTTTTTCTTACCGGGTCATGTATTACTCTTGAAAAAGCCAATGAAATTCCTTATGGAAAAAATTATGTGGGCGAAGGTACTGTAATCTAGCCTTTTGTTTTCTTAAGGAGAAAACAAACCGTGTCCCTCCTGCGTTTTCATTAATGACTATTATGCTGCTTTCATCAGAGTTTCATTTCTTACCGCTTAGGTGGGAACTCTGTGGAGGTCTGTTTGTTCATCATTTCAAAATACTGCTGGAGCTGTTAATAAGTTTCTTTTTTGCTTCCTACCTGATACCTGTGAGTCTCTGTGACAAAGCGGGGGTGGGGGGAAGGAGTTTGTGAAATCATAGTGTGACTAACGTCGTGTTGAGCAAATATTTGTTAACCTGAAATCTCCCTGGGCTGAGTCTCTGTCGGACAGATGCCATATACTGTAAAGTGTGGTTAACAGTGGCTCCATTTCTTGTTACGCCTTTATCATTTTCTTGATAGAAAAAATTATAAAACTTTTTCTCCCTGAGTGTATAGGACCTAGACCTAGAAACCTGTACACATAGGAATCGTGCTGTTGGTCAGGGATTCACCAGTCACAGAAGGCAAATAAGCGTCATACAAACTGCTATCCAAAGCATACATCATCTGGAAAAAGATTCCTTCATTTTTTGCTGTCTAGGTTATTATTTGCATGAACACTTAAAAATACTGTAAGTAGGCAGCGTCTGCTTGGCATGATTTCTTTATTAATAATCATTTAAAACTGTTTTAAACTATCACGCAACGAAGTAGTTTTAGCATGTGCAACATCAGGTATATCGTTCCAGCTGTGGCAGATTTCTGCTTTGAATTTGACCTTCATGTGAGTTGTACTTAGCAATGTGTAGAGATCAGCTGGAAGTGGGTTCTCTTTTTGTCCACAGCTGTATGGATTTCACAGTTGAGCAAGTTCTCAATCTCCCATGTGAACAGGATTTATGAGGTTAACCAAGTCCAACCAAATCCTATCACTGTTACGTGCCAGCTAACTAATGTCGCTTTGTTCCTTGGAGCTTTATTTTCAAATGCGGCAAAAAAGTCTCCAGGCAGCAGTACTGCAGGAGCCCTTTCCCTCCCGAGAGAAACGCTTGCACATCCATTTTTATGAGTATCTTCCTCTGTGCACTTATGTACTAGTCACTGTCTGCTGTGGAGTTTGAGGTCTGCTTTAAATATTTTAGCTGGGATCTGATTATCATTGCACCCTGTGTCTCATTTAGACTAAAATAACCAGAAGTAAATGGATAATCTTATAAAAAATGCTGGAATAGTTCATTAATTCTGTCCTTTTGATTAATGACTAGTTTGTGTTAAGCAAGTTTCAAAAAAAAAAAAAAAAATCCCAAGGAGCTTAATGCTTAGCTAGAAAAGCGAGCTGCATATTTCGGGTGGATTTGCATTTTTCATTCCTGCTGATTTTAGTACCATCTCATTTCTTGTACTAATGTGGCCCTTTTTGCAACTTCCCTATCGCCTGGTACAGAGCAATCAGGAGGAATCTGCTGAGGGAATTTATGTGTCAAAGATTTTGGAACATGGACCTGCAGACAAAGCAGAAGGCCTGCAAATTCATGACAAGATTCTTGAGGTAAGAAAAAAACCAAAACCCACCAGTGGATTAGTCTGTTATATTATCAGATTAATCAAGGATTTGATGGTTTTTACACTAAGTACGTTGTAATTTTCCTCTTTTGCTGTGTCTAAACATGATTCTTGTACACTGAAACTGCTGGAATATTTCTCAGATATGAAGACGCATGATGGATTTTTCCAAAAACTAATAAATGTATTGGTCTTGGGATTAAGTTGATTTAAGCGAGGCAAAGGTGTAGACACTGAAATAGCAAGCAAGAGAGGCATTTTGTATTTCTTTTCATTAACTTGAGGAAGAGGGCAAATGACTGGATGGAAATTCACAGGTTTAGTGAAATGGATTTTGCCCTGTGTAGGGGATATTACTGGTGTGACTCTGGGACACGGCAGAGACGCTGTGCTGGTAAGCGGTGCCGAGAAACTTCTTGAGCAATTAGAGAAAGTACTTTCTGCTCTATGATCAGAAGTAGATCATCTGTTGTTCCCACCAGGACCGATACAGCTCTTTCCCAGTCACGTAGTATGCTAGCATGGAAATTGTAAAGTTTATTCCTGTGTTGTATGCAGTCTTTTCCCATAAAATAACTATAATTTTAAAATGATAGTTATAGGTTGCTGCCTAGCCTACATGTGTAACCATAATTAGCCCTCTAAGAGGTCTCGAAGGAACCGTTTCGAACAGTCGCTGAAAGAGACTCCTTAGGGTGCTGTCAAAACGGCATCTCACGTCGCAGCTCTAATGCAACTCTTTGAATGACAGCGGGTACCAGTAGCTGCTGGGTTTGTTTAGGATCCATCACTCCAGCCTTGGGTTTAGGGGAGGCTTAGAAGCATGGTGTGAACTTGCCAGTTGGACAGGGTTTTGAACAAAGACGCACGAAACAAGTGGATTGGGAGACAAAACGCAGAGGGCTGCTGCTGGCCTCTTGCATTATTTCGCTGTTAAGGACTAGAAACGTAAGCCAAGAGTGTTTGAATGCTGGCATTGCTCTTAATGTTGGGAACCTGGACCAGTTCGTGAAACCAAATTATGTTTTCTTGTAAAAGAAAGCTCATGCTCTTAGCTGGCAGATACATACCTCTCCAGTAGAAACCAAGCTGGCTGAGCAGAACTGAACTTGCGACGGAACTCTTACCTCCCCAAGACATACAAAAAACTTTTGCGTCCAATTTTGTTGTAACAGCAGGCCTGTGCTGAAAAAAACCTGTTTTCTTCTGACATTACTGTTTCACACACCCTGTTGTATTTTCTGCAGAGTGACCAGCTATATAGTTTTAGGCATTTGCTCAACGCTTCCTGCTTTATTTTATTGGTCTTTTATAGTGCCTTGATTTTTAAGACAGAATGGAGTGGTTTTGGAGGAAGGAAGAATAAAGTCACAAACCAGCATTTATTAAATGTGAGGTCATTTCTCAAAAGGCCACCATAATTGGTGCTTGATTTTTATTTGTTGAAAAATTCTGGCTGCATAAAATCATACTGATATTTAAATTGCTACTGAAAACACATAGATTTCAGTTCTGTGTGAAACTATAGATCCAGTCTAGCAGTAAGTATTCATACACCTCTGAACGGAGCACCATTTTCACCGTATTAATATACAACAGCTTTGTATATAATTTTTTGTATTCAAGCAAGCATTTAAAAATGTTCAGAGTCGGGCCAGATATTCTACTGAACGCTTCAGTGTTTCAAAATCTGTTAGATTAAAATGAAAAGAGGAGGAGAAATGGCAAGACTTTCTAAATGAAATGCAAATAAGTAATTATTCCTCCGTGCTAGATATAGGAAGCAGCTGGAGGTAAAAGGTTGAGTTTTTGCTTGCCCATACATAGCTGTCGATGTCTTCTTGCACCAGCGTGCCCTGCCAGCGCTGCTGCGGTTTGTTGTGAAGGATCAATGTGAAAGCTTTGGCCGTGAGGAGATAAGTCGGAGGGTGTAACTGGTTCAGAAACGTTGGCAGATGCGGAGAGTATGAGCTTTGGTGAAAAGTTGATAGGAAGTGGGACTTGTTATTATTGCTTGCTTTTCACTCATTTGGTGATCTGATCTAATGGGTGATATTTTATGAGACCATTTTTCAATAATCAAGAGCAGAAGGAACCGATGTTGTTTGAAGAGCCTTTAATAGCTTCAGTCAGTTGTTTGGCAATGTGATGCCCGGGGTGTTTCTAGCAATGCGTAGCTAATGGGATAATGGACAGAACGATCCCATTAAATCAGGGGAAAATCTGTTCTCAAGGCCTGTTGCTAAATAAAGAAGATAATTTGTTTCAGTGCTCTATCAGATGTCTAACAAATGTTAACTGCACGTGGCTGACCGCGGTGAGTTGTGCTCATTTCAGATGACCATCTCGTGGGTGACCTGGTGCAGGACGTGGTTTTCACAGACCTGTGGCGTTGGCAGCTGGGACTGTGAGCCAGGCCTGGCAGACAGGAGTAGTGCTGCCTTTTACGTTACCTACGTCGTTACCTATGGCAGCAACTTTGCCAAATAATTATTACGGTATTTGAAAGGGTGCCAAGGGAAGAAATCAGATTTCTTTCTTAAGGTATTTGTTCTACGTGTAAAAATGCCACACAAGTGACTTGAGTTCCTGGAGGGTTTTGAGATCAGTGTGCCCGGAATATGGGCCATAGAGCCTCTTTGACACTTTCATCTGAAAAAGGTTGGCGTTTATTTGAGCTTTACCCTCAGGTGAGCATATTTTGTGCTTGAGGACCTGAAAGCTGAAATGGAGGCCTGTGGACTGGCGGGGTGGTGGGTGTAGGTGACGGGGAGAGAGGTGATGGGCGATAGCCCCGGGCACGCTGTGTCAGGGTCACAGCACCCTCACTGATCATTTTCACTGTTCTGCTGAGGAACAGAAGATTTCAGGCACAGCTTTACCCTCTTTATTCAAGGTTAACTCCTCTGCGAGGAGAAATTTATGCCGTGTAAAGCTGGCCTGGGACAGTGATGTGCACAAGCAGCATTTTGGCGATGTGTAATTTCAGGAGTCTTGTTACAAGCCAAAAATGATCATTACTTGTTCATCAAGAAGCAACTCTTCCTCATGAACTACTTCTATGTAGCAGGTTCCTCCAGATGTCATGGTCTTCTGCTGCTTTCAGAAGGTTTTTATCCAAAAATCTAGCTCCCTAATTTAACACAGTGCGGCATGTGTCCCGGGATTAAACACTGTTCACGTGCTATAAAAAGCATCTCATAAAACTGGATGCAGCATCACTATCTGTGACTCCCAGCTGAAAGTCTTGGATATAAGCGGTGGTATAAAGCCGCCAGACCTCTAACTTTCAGATCTCTGTCTTCTTCCTTTCCACCCTGCCTGTGAATTCCGAGAGGAGGAGAGAAGCAGCAAGCCATGCACAGGACTGTCTGTCAGTCTGTGCTGGTTCAAAAGAATTCTGGTTGCTGCTGGGAGAAAATACAAAGTGTGTTTAGAATGGTTCACAGTCCTATAGCTATCCATCATTTCATCTCCCCCTCACTTCATGCAAATCTTTCCTACGGAGTAAGTTCACTGCTCGTCTTTGCTAATGCTAATAGCCTCCTCAAGGCAGCATAAACCAGCTACGATCCTTGGCAGCGTTGTTGATACACAGAAGTGTTTTACCTGCTGGTTTTTTAATACATATTTATAGTCCTGAGCTGTAATGCTGGAAGCAGCTCTTTCTGTATGGAGGAAAATTTTACTCTCTCAGTTTGCAGCCAGTTCAGCTTCACGTCAGAATGGCACCACATTGGCCAGAGCTCCAAATATGCTACTTAATGCCTAGTTAACAAGCCATTCAGAACTAGTTCTTTGTACTTGATTTGGGTTGTTCTTTCTCTCTGCGGTATTAAATTTTGTGGAAATTGGTATGTCATCTCCTCTGGTTTTGAGCCTGACTTTAGAAAAAAAATGGTGACTGATTTTCTCAAGTCCTCTTTCATTCTGTAAGTCAGGGTGTCTTGCAAAATACGATTGTATTACTGAAGGTGGGATATGCTGATTTTATCTTTTTACTTCAGCATTGTACATAAAACACATGACCGGGCCAAAATTTGCAATCCACATGGAATTCCTGCATGCTTAAAAAACCAACCAACCAAACAAAAACAAAACAAGAAAAAACCCAAACCCAAGCAATATTTCATCAATTTGAGGAAAAAGAGCTACTGTTAATTCACATTGCCTAGGAGACAAAGCCCTATAGTCGCAGCTGAACCTTCTGTAGTAGGTTTGCCAAATAACAAAACAGCAGTGAAAAACCTTGTGTGCGAGTAAAAGGGGCTTAGGCTGAAGACCGAAATATTCTTATGAGGAACTGCAGGCACGTCATCGTCTGGAAGGCTCGAGTGTTTTTCTGTTCCTTGTACCGCAAGGCAAAGGCTTCTGTTCTTTTACTCTCAAGTGAAATGGGAATATTGGCCTTTTTATGTTTTAGTCAGTTGATTCTCATTAATTTGATGGCTAAGAAGCAGGCATTATGGAGAAGAGGGGAAAGAAAAACATTTTTAGTCTGGCATCTTTAAGTCTTTTTGAAAAATGAGATAGATGCATATGTATCATGACTGTGTATTTTGTTTATGCAGCCTGAGCGCCATTAAGTATGCAATAAATAAGGCTTCGTCCCTTATTCCATGTTTCCCATTGTTCTTTTCGCTTTTTTGGGGAGTACACACACAATGGCTTTCAAGTGCATGTCGGCAAAGCCAGTTCCAATAAAGATGAAGTCTTGAGGCTTATCCTGGCAGAAGTAACTTACATCTGCAAAGCGCCTACACAGAAACTTTTTTAACTATTGCCAGAGTGCTGACTGTGCTGCGTGTCAGCCTTGTGATGTTTTATCTTCTGCATGTTCCTGTCATTACACTCACTATGTTGCTCAAGAAAAATCTTTGATACTAGTCATGTTTATTTGGCTAAGAATCTCCACTGTCAGATTATGTCTGTAGAAGGAGTGAGCTTAAAAACTGTCTTCCTGGGATCAGAGCTAGAAGATTTGGGATGGCTTTGAACCAAAGCTGCACATGATGTGGCCAGTAGGACCTGGGCGGTGGCTGAGGAAACTTTTATATAGCTAATTTTAGTGGTGTGGATTTCAGTGTATCTAAATCTGCCCAAAGTAGCCTTAGGTATATTAAGTTCTCTTAAATCCTTAACAAAGTCATAATGTTATGTTGCAGGTAACCCAGTCTGGCACCTGCATTCATTAGATAACTCCTAATTAGTCTGAAAGATCCCTGGGGTAATAAATTAGTTATAGCATAGGCTTAGAAATGTCTGTAGCCTGTTTACACCTCTCTCTCACCTGTTGAGATACAGGTTTTTGGGCACCTGAATTCTTTCATCTGTCTGCAGAAACTTTGAAAAAAGTCAGGTGCGACCAGGTCTGTACATAACTTCATTGGAATAGGAGCTACTGCCCCCACGGACTTTTTTTGCTTAACAGAAAGTCTTAGAGCGCTTCTGCAAGAAGTGAGAGGTCTGGGTTGCGGTCTCTGCCCTGCCTGCAAAGGATTGATCTTACCTGTCCAGGTGATTGCCCCCGTTACTAGGTGAGACCAGCCTCCACCCATCCCCGTCCTCTTCAAATTGGGCTAGGTGCTAGGAGGCATTTGAGAGTCAGGATTTTCCGGCGGTGATCTGCTCTGAAATGGATGCTGCTTCTAGGGAGCTGTATCGGGAACACTGCTCCTGCCCTTTTCTAGGTAAGCGCTTGTGCCGACAGAGGAGGGTTTTCCTCTTGCTTGCAGTTTTGCGTCTTGGGTGACACTTTCTTGAATGATTCTTGTGTTTCTGACTCCATAGTGGTTTGGCTTTGAGAGGTGAGGTAGCAGATGCTGTTAACCAGGATATCCTCTAGCTGGGATGCTTTCCTAGATATGAAAGATGGGGTTCCCTGACTGAATAAATACCAGTAGCTGGGGTTTTCCTCCTCCTCCCGGCCTTTGCTCTAGCTGCTACGTTATCTAAAAGGTGTTTCATGCTGCTGATGCCCTCTCTTAGATGTGGGTGGAGGAATTCAGTGTCCAATGTGCTGTCCGTGCTAGAAGCTGGCATCTCACTGTGGGTATCCTAGAATGCCTGGATTTTGTGCTTTGCTATCCAAGTTCCCAAATGCCAGTAGCCTGAATTTGACTGGACTCACTGTAGGTCCTCAGAGGTGCCTGCATTCCTCTCTGTTCATTGAACTAAAATGCAAATGTTGTGTTTAGGAGAACAGGTTATGTTCCTTCTAAGAGGCACTTGAAATTCCAGCAATTTACTCTCTCTTTTTAAAAAGAGAACATGAGAATTTTGTTTATATGTGACCTAAAATTTCTGTATTTTTTTGTGGTGAGAAATATGTTAGAGAATGGACTGTTGAAATAATTGCACTTCCAGGTGTAATATTTTCTTGCAAATCTTAATAAGACTTCACAAAATGCTTTCTATCTGAAAGAAAAGGGAGAAATAAAATGATATTTAAGAAATGGAGAACTCAGTGTCAGTAGGGTACTAGTGAATAATGAGTTAAGATTTTGTGACCAGAAATTGAGTATTTGATCCCTTAGTTGATTGAATGGAGTCTTGCCTTCATAAAAAGGCAAAATATTATTTTGATACTTGTGTAAAGCGGCGTCATGAAAAATTCTACAATGCGTTGGATTTTAAGAGGTGATTTTTTTTTTTTTTTTTTTTTTTAATCTGAAGTATAAACTGAGACGTTTGCTGAGAACTTGCTGTGGACCCAGCTCTAGAGGGGTGCAGGCCTGTGGGAGGGTTTCCCAGCTGTGTTCGTTTGGCCTTGTTCTCACAGACAAACCAGGCATGTGTGCGAGCATAACGCTGCCTTGCTTTTGTGGGAATACCTGTGCTCACAGTGCTTTTATCTTAAGGGGAAAAAAAAAAAAAAAGTGGAAATGCCAGACATGTGGTTGGAATATGACCACCAGGTGAACTCTCCAACTCGTTTATTTGCAGAATTGGTATATTCAAGAAAGAAGGCAGTCTCAACCTTTTCAGCATGTCTCTTCAGCCTGCGAGTCGTAGCTCTCTTGAGATGCGGCTAGCTGGTGTACCGCACCTTCGTGTGTGCCCGGATGCTTCTCTGCAAGGGGCTCCCAGTAAGCAAAGGAAAGGAGGTACTAGGGTGGCTGGAACAGGGCACAGGGCGGATGGGGCAGAAGGAGCAGTGTGGGGGTATTTCTGAAACGTGACCCGGCATGAAAGGAGTCGAGAGAGCAAGCTAAGTGGAAGTGGTGAAAATCATCTTTTACAATGGGGTTTTATGCTACTTGCACCATGTTGGGTCTTTGTCTAGGTGGCTTAGGTTAGGCATGATAGGCTTTGGGATCTTGCGTGCACATGAGTGTGCATAAACCCCTCTCTCCAACGAGGTAATTCTGTGTTGCTCTGACTGGTGGATCTCTACAGCAGCTGGATCACTGTAGGAGCAGAAGGGGAAGAGTGAAGGAGAGTATGCAAGGAAGAAATAAAACAGGGGAAACTGAGATTTACAGTTAAAGAGTACTAAGCACCGACCTTATGTTTCCACAGGAGTGTTTGCCAGTGCTTGCCCATAAAGAGGCAGTGTGGGAGAAATGGAGGGGATGTAGGAATAGGGGTAACTGAATTGTGGAATGGGATCATCTATACACACTGCCGTGAACTCCGATAGGGAAATAAGGTGGAACAGTACTGGAGCAGAACTATGATAACTGTACTGTGTCTGCAGAGTGGGGCAGCAGCCAAATTGGCAAGTCAGCGGTGGTGTTAGGTAGGAAGGATTCTGGTTAACCTGTGGAAGAGCTGACTAACATAAGAACCTGCAAGATCCCATAAATGCTGTTGCTACCATGCACCGCAGATCCCTAGGCACTGTAGGAAGGTCTGGTCACACCCATCTCCTTCATAAAGTGTCTAATCTTACCCTGAGGGATAACATGTCAGAAACTTGGCAAGTTGAAACTCGGCATCTTCCTAGATGCCCTGTTTGAGCTTGTCTTTGCTGCATGCCGTCTCTCTCTTCCTTCCCATGACTCTTTTTTTTTTTAAGCTTTAAGTTAAACCTTGCAAAACAATGGAACTTTAGCACGCTTCCATCTCACCCAGCAGCAGGAGTAATTGGGTTTTGTATGCAGCTGAGGTAGTAAGTTTGGAGGAAATTTTTTGTTTATATGGGGTTTTAGAGGCGTTCATAAACACTTTCAGGAATGCATTAAACTACTTGACTAACATCTGTCAAATGCTGCTGCTTTCATCCCCTTCCCAGGAAGAGAAGGGCATGTGCAGGGGAGTGTTTTGTTTAGGAATTTTTCAAATAATTACATACACGCATATTTACGTGTTGGTGTCTGTTTATGTTAGGGAAGACAAGGTCGTAGAAATGTATCTTTGTTGTTGAAGGTGGCAAGGTTTTGTGATGAAGATCGTTGCTCTTTGCTCTTGGGCATGAACTTGGGTCAGCTCTGAGGAAAGTGCTTTCTCTGCCATTGACAAACTGAATCCCCATGACAGTTGGGCTATAGGTGTGTTTGTGTATCACTGCCTTGGTCTTGGACCAAGTCTGTCTTACAGACGTGGTGGACTTGATGGTTGGTATGGAGCTGAAGTATCCTAACCTGGTGAACTCTGGAAGGTTTGAGAGGAGGAGAGGCATCTTCTAATGACTTTCTTGAACTTTGTCAACTATGTAGTGAATAGAGAAAGCCAGAAGCTTCAGAGAGCACTTCGGGATGGAGCAGGGGGAGCTAACCCCTTTGAGGCTCATGTGATGAAGACTAGTGGGAGTAATTGACGGTAAGCCCGGCTATGGAAAGCTCTAATAAAGTCTGAGACCATGCTGAGTTTGTTGCTTAGAACTGAAGGATGTGCGAGAATGCTGCTGGCACCCCAGAAGCTCTTGGCATTTTCAGAAAGTGAAAAGAGCCTTCTTCAGCCTTTCATGAAGGTTGTTCTTTATTGTGGTTGAGACAACTTCACAGTTTGGGGAGATGACAGCTTACATACGTTGTGTGAATGCAGTGTTTTATCCTCTTAAGTCACTGAATTGATTGTTGCAATCCAAGGATATATGCTCCAAGAGCTTTGATCTCTTCTGCCCTTTTTCTTCATCAGCTAATTATATTTGTAAGGAGTAGCTAATCACTGTTCTCTATAATTGGAGGCTGAGTGAAAAAAGCCCTTAGTGTCTGCCAGTGCAGAAATGCTCAAAATGAAGTCATTATTCATGGCTTCACTTAAAAAAAATTAATAACCTAATTTTTTAGGAGCTGTGAAATGCAGCAGTGTGTTGAATGGGAGAACACTTTTCCTGAGAACTTGTGAATAGGTGTAGTCAGAAGCGTGTACAGCACTGTGCTTTCCAAATGCTTTGAAAATTGAAGTGATAATGTAAAAAAAGCTGCTGTTTGGAAACTGCTTCTCCCCAAAATGCAAAATCCTGCAGCATTTAAAACCATACTGTAATGGAGAAACTAATTTTCCAATTGGCAAGAGCAGATGTGGTCTCTTCAAACCACCATCGAAGACTATGCTAAGTAAAATCAACTACACTAAGCTAAGTACATTTGTTACTAATACACAGACATTTTAGTAAATGTATGTCTTGTTTGGAATTGCAAATCTAACGTAACTTTACAACTTTTCATGTAGACCCAACTTGATTGAATCACTGCTGCTGCAGGAAAGGAGCGCAGAATGACTCAACACTGTTTCTTTATTCAAATAATTTTGGAAGGCATTTTCTTTATGAAATACTGTTGACAAAATAAGTCATGGCTGCTATGTTTATTAACATAGTAAGTTTATGTATGTTATTTACAGGATATGATTTACATAATATTTTCTTTGAGGAATATGTTTGTCTTCAAGTAGCAAGACTGGGAAGTAGAGGGGGGAGAGGGGGATTGCAGAAAAAACTTAATTCATAACTGTTGACACCCTGCTGTTTTCTACTTGTTTAAGTGCGAAAACCTTATTTGAACATCACTGTATTCCACGTACCTGTCAAATAGTCTAGCTTCTTTAAAACTGGATAAATTATGAATCTGTGGGTCTAGAAGCGGTCATCTAATGTAGGAGAAGGACCAAAAGAGGTTGATGCAGAACATGAGGGTTTTTTCTTTTCCCTTCACCTCTCTTTTCCTGACCATTTGGAGCATCCAGTATTTGAGGGACCCAGTGGCTCAGAGCTTGCCCATCTGTTTCTAAGTACGGTCTTTCAATCTCGCATTTGTTTCTTCAAGCATGCTGATCAAGTGGGTTAGTATCTGAAGTCCTTCCAGCAGCTCGCAGGAAGAAGGCATGCGATTTTAAACGGAAGGGATTTGCTGTCTTGCATGAATTAAAACATCTGGATCCCTACACTTCTCTGTTACAGACTGATTGAGTTGGGCTAGTCTTTGGCACGTGGCAAGTATGGAGCCATATGGTCTTCGTGCTGTCAGCAAGCCTTTTCAGCACATACCTTTGCCCACCCCCCAGCCTTCTCCTAATGGTAGCTGCTACCGTGGCCTCAAAGATAAATATTCCAGGAGCTTTCAGGCTGTTGTGCCCTTCTTGAACGGATTAATTGCAGTTTGGAGTGGTGCAACATGCAGCGGGTCTGGAGCAGAAAGCTGAACCCTTCGCTTCCCCTGCAGCGCTCGGAGCCCCGATCCAAACTGGGCACCTTGTGCTCTGCCGGGTGTGTGGCAGCGCTTTACGACGTGCACCCTGCGTCCCTTGCATCTGCCTTTCTTAGTGTCTCCACAAAATCTCTTTAAGTGCTCAGCACGAGTCTTTTTTAGCATGCTCTAGATACGTGGTTAAATGGAAAACTGTTTCGAGAAGTTTCGTAACAGAAATTTGCTTTCTAGTGACCAAGAGAACGGTGTTAAAGTCATAATGCACTTGCTACCATACCTTTTTAATTTTTTTTTTTGAGTGGTGAGCGGGAACCTTTCCTTATGAAAATAAGTATTGTATTTTCTAAAAACATAGGAATTCTTCCTTGTTTTCAAATATTCAAAATACTTTAAAATTTATTTTTTAAATATCTAATATTTTTAATGATTTCTCTTTTTCATTTTTATTTAGAAAAAGAGTAGGAAGAGAGTGAGGGACAAGGGGGAACATTTCTGTTTTTTCAATATAAAAAGAACCTGTACAAAACAAAAACGGTTCATACACTTTTTTGTAAAGAACTCTTATTTAATGAGAAATTCTAGGAATAACGTATGTAGACCGCTGTTTTCAGCCTTCTTTTCTCAGTCACTTAAGTACCGTACCCTTGTACTAAGAGCGTGGGGTTCTTGTATTTTTTTTTACCCTCCTCCCTGCTGTAAGGTAATGGAAATCTAAAGAGTCAGTATTCATCACTTAATCCAGAGGCTTTATCTTTTAGTTAACATAAGCCATGGACAGTATTATAAAAATTAAAGAACACATTGACATTTCAGAACACAATTCAGAGAGCGAACTGTTCAGAAAGTGCTGTTAATGCCTTAACGTAGCAGAGCAACTGAAGAATAAAGTTTTAATCTGATTGCTTAAACTTGTGTCTTACATTAGTCAGAGTCCCGCAGTCTGTTACAGCCGTTCTGCTGAGGTCATTAACAAGTACTTTGGGGAGTTCCAGTACAAAATGAAGAACTGCGTGTGTACATTAGTGACTTCTTTCTATGTGTATTGCTTTGCATTTGTGTCTTTCTCTTTTGTGTTGTGCTTGCTGTGATTTTTAAGCTCTGTAGTTCAAGGAGCTACCTCCATGTATACTTTGAAGCACATATCATACAGGAAATAGTTTATACTGGCCGTTAAAGTTATTCATTTGAAAGCCAGCGTGTTACTTCTTAGTGTGGTGAGTTTAACTGCTCTGCTTTGAATTCTCAGATCTGCTTGGCTATAGCTACCGGTTTCCTTTTTAATATAAAAATTTGGGGACAACTTGTTGGGCTCATCGCAGATGACCTCAGTTCCACCTAGACCCCTTGGGCCACTATTTCCTACTGACTGTCTTTGCAGCAGAGTTGTGGTCCTTCCCAGTGAGGTTGTTATAACGGCAGCTTTCAGGTTTGCTTGCGGTAGAGATTTATAATTTGGCATTTAAAGAAACAGGAGAAAAAAAGTTGAATTGACAATGTTAGAGAGTATTTTCAATGAGGTAAACATTGATGAATTGCAAGCCATTAGGTTAGTTGAAAATTCCTGTATATTTTAACTTAAGTCTTTTATCAGAAGAAAAATAGTTAGTTCCATCCCTTGTTTTCTAAACATGGACAAATCAGAATGTTAAATGCCTGTGCTTCATCTGGTTACCCTAGTCTCTTAAACAGTTGGGATAGAGGCACAGGCGGAGGGCAATTTAAGTTATTTTAGCCACGATGAACAGGATGCCTTTTCATCTGAAGTTTCCTGTCTATGTTCATTTGTATACTTTAAAACCAAAAAATATCGCCTCCTGCTTTCTTAACCAGAATCGCTACTTAGTGTACGAGTACCAGCATCGTACTTCTCTGTCATCTCAAAGTATGTGTTGTCTGGCTATGCTACCTTGAGTTATTAAAGATCTGTTCTGGGAGGAGAAGCCTAAACTCCATACCCAGTTGCTAAAGGTTTTCCTTTGATTCAGCCACTTAGAGATGAAATGAGACTTTGGAGGCTAATAGAGGTAATGGATAGAGAAACGTGTGCTAGACTACCTCAGAATAGTGGAGTCCAGTTATAACTTGCATGCACCATCATCGATGTTGCGGTTTCTGATGTTAAGTGAGCTGAGTTTTCCCCAAGTTCTTATATTGTACATTTTATCAATAAGTGACTGGCCAAACCATGATGAATCCATGTTGGTATTGTTCTGCTACTTAACAAGTGATGTTAGCCAGCCTGTGCCAAGCCATCTGCCTGATGTTTACTTTTTTGAGTACTGATTGTGTGTGTGTTCAACAGTGTACAAAGCCCTGACAAAAGAAATGCCAATCTAAAAATAGTGTCAGAGAATCTAGAGCACACAGGACACTTAAGATGAGATTCATCCTGCCTCATGTCTTAACGTTTTCTCATTCTGTAAGTATTGAAGATGTTGGGCACCTATTTTTAGCACAGGTGATTAGTTCAGGCTGAAATATTTAACTTAATGACAACTGAGTTAGGATGAGATTGATCTGACCCCCCTGAAAGAAGAAAGTGGTAGTGATACATCTTAAACTCTTCGGAAGTTTCATATGGACCAACTTCTTCTTATTGTTTTTTAGTGCGTTTGAGGTTAGACTGTTGGGTTAAAAGGCCCCTTTGTACAGAGTTCTTCACTGTGAAGCCAGAACAAAGCCACTGAATCTTGTGTCGTCCAAGAGTGAATAAAATTAAAGAGGAAAGACTGTAACTTGTCTCACTCACCTTCTTACATTACGTTTCACATAGGTCTGATATTCCATTCTTCTGGAATTACGTATTTCACTAATCTAAATGGGAGCTTGCACGTACAAGGAATCGGTTTCCATGTTCATAGTATGTAAAATGCCAGCTTAAGTACGAAAAGAGAAATTTGGGTACAAAACTTGGAGCTTGGAAGCCACCTACCGTGCTGTAGCTCTCCTGTTCGAGATGGCCTGCTCCAGCTCCATAGTCTTAATGACTCGCTGTGTTACAGTTTTGTTTAAACAAACAAAACAAAATAAGCATACAACAACAAGATCAAGCCTTATTCCCTGTTCCAGATATTTCAATTGCTAAATTTTGAACATTGTTACTCAAAATCTGGCAGGAGTTAGCATGAGAAAAGATGTGACTTGAAATGCTCTGGCAAGCCCTGCCTATTTAGAGACTAGCTTTGAAATCATTTAACGTATGCCTTTCGTGTTATATCCAGTCTCGTTCATCTCTGTACCTTTGGGGTTGGAATAAAGCAAACCCAAGTGTTAGGTGGGCATCTGTATCCCCTAAGGGGATGGTCAGCGTACCACCGGTTTAGCTGACTCTGCTGTAGTGAAAGAGATGATGCCAACAGCTGCGTCAGCTGAGAGCACGTCCCAGATCTCCGCTTTGACTGTTCTCTGTGCCTTTTTAGAAGTCGGCGAACTCTAATTTTGGCAGTTTCGGGAGGAATCTGAGTAGCTGTGCGTGGAATGTTGGTGATGGGTTTCAGCGAGTGAAGATGCAGATGTGTGTCTGAAACGGTACAGGGCGCCAGCCGCCCAGGCAGCGGAGCGGTGCTTCGTTTTTCGGCAGTCTTCAAAGAGATGGAGTTTCTTCAGAGAAACAAGAGCGTACAAAGATTGAGAGACTGGTGACGTTCTTTTGGCAAGAGAACAATATGAATTATCTCATTGCTCAAACTAAGAAATTCTGATCTGCACTTTTGTTACTGTTGGGTTTAGTGTTTTGTATGGAGACCTAAGGTACACAAGAGGAGGGAGGCAGTGTCTTTTATCCAACTAAGGCTGTTGTAAACGACGGGCAGACTTTTGGGCAAAAGGTGCTTTCATTAAATCTGGTACAGAAGGATTTATTATATATCTCTTTTATATTAGTTTTTGTGTTTTTTTTTTTTTTTTTTAGTTTGAAACCAGGAGTGAGAAATTAAGAGATGTGGGGGTTGTTTCCTGCAAAATGGTTTGTGTGGGGTTTTTTTGTGTGTGGTGGTTTTTTTTTTTTCCTGTTCTTAGTCATCCTTATTGATATGTCTGAGTTTATTCTGGCACGTCACAGTTGGGTATTTCCACTTAATTTCAACAAGTGTATTTGCACAATGGATGAGCATATCGGGTTTTAGGATGCACGCATGTGAGATGCATTGATTCTGAGGATGCCTCTGAGGGGAGGTATTAAAAGGTACAGTTGGAAAGATATATTGGCTGTAGAAATACCTTGAAACTTTTTGGTTTTGTTTGGGTTTGTTTTGGTTTTTTTATTTGTTTTTCTGTCTCCATTTGGTGTTTATTGGGCTATGGTGCACTTGTGTCTCGTTCTGAATTTGGTGAAATTTGGGAGAGGGGTGGTTGTTTAAATGCTGACAAAGGACTTTTTCAAAGTTCTGTGTATAAGTAGTTAGCAAGCTCTTAGAAAGCTGTTGCACTTTCATCCTACATCAGAGCAGTGTAGAAAAGTGCTTGCGTCAAAAAAAACAAACCCAAAACAAACTGCACCCCAAACCTAAAAGCCTCACTCCTGTCCAAGTATACTGTATATATAGTCTGTATATGAAAATATAAATATGGAATTTTAAGAAAGGAAGATAGAATGGTCCTGTATCGCTGCTGTGTAGGACTGGAGTGAATCAGTTATTCTTGCTATTAGTAGAGTATTGGCATTGAGAGGCTACAGAGAAAACAGGGAACATTATTACAGCAGATGCACAAACCCCAGTGTAAAGTGTAATCCTTGCCTCATGGATTAACAATCTAAATAAATGAGTCAGACTAAAAGAAAGTGACAATCATTTAATGTTCAGTATGGTGGTTTTAAAAATCCCTTTTAAATCCCGAATTTCTTAAAATACTCTTTAGTGGAAAGGTTTGTAACATTTTCTTTGATACAGTGAAGATACTAATAGGCTAGGAGGTAAGGTGCAAAGGGATACTGTAAAAGGAACATCTGAAGTTTTATCTATTAAACAGATTTTTCCAGTCTGTGGGTTTGTTTTTTTTTTAACGTGGCTTTTAAACTGTACGTTCCGGATAACATTTAACTTTCCCTTGCAACAGTTTTCCAGCTTCAGCTATTATATGACCGTAAAGCTGTGCTTTTGGGATGAGATTTAAAATTTCTTTTTATCATTTGTGAGCCCTATCTTCCTGTGTTCAGAAGGCAGCTACCATAGTTTCTCAAACTACTGCTTTACATGTGAGGATTTGGAAGAGATTGCGCTATAAAAGCTGCTGTGAGTAACAAACTAGTCTCTTCTCTCATGGTCTGAAACTGTAATCACTTCAGAGAGAATTTTTTTTCTTCAAGTGCAAATTTTTTCTATGAATACTACAATACAGCTTTCAGTCTCCAACCAAGGCACTATAAAGTATGTTTGTAGTAAGAAAGATCATTCATCAAGGTGAAGAAAGTGAAGGATGACTGCTTTTTCCTCCCTTCTGTGTCATGCAGTTTGGAGCGGTACTGTAAAGAAATTGAGGGGGGGGAAAAGACAGACTTGGGTGCACATACGCATTCCTTCCTGCAGCGGTGCTTTAAGAAGCTGTGAGCTTTTTAAACTGGTTTATAGAATTCTCGTAAATCAAAATTTTGTTGCTCAGAACTGAGATGGTAGTGTGGTGGTTGATTCTTTTCTTTTTGTGGATAACCGAGGGACTGGTTCTGAATGGGCAGTGATTACTGGCCACACTAAGACTGAACAGTGAACACAGGGTTTGGTTTTTTGATTTACATTTTTTTGCAGCTGACTCAGCCAGCATCTAGAAGAGTCGCTAACAGTAAAAGTTGCTGGTATTAGATTTGTTGAGACACGGTAGCAATATTGGCTCCATACCTAGGTTCTGAGGCCGGCTGCTGCTTTTGTTAATGCTGGGGTGTGCTGTGGGAATTAGGGCTCGGTATGGCAAAGCAAGTGTAGCCATATGGCCATGGCTATTCTGCCAGCTCCCAGAAGATCTTCCAGGAGCAAACGGTGTCTCGTCTCTGTCCTGGTTCCCCATCCTTCTCTCTTCTCCCGTTTGTCCTGCCAAGGAGAGGGTAGCGTCCATGACCTGCATCAGTATGGCAGGTCACAGCACCAGCACCTTACGGTATGCTGTGCCTAGGTAAGTCACTGCGTGGTTTTACGTCCGTAGGGAAACCGAAAGACCTCTGGCCTTCAGAAGTAAGTCATCAACTGGGCAGATGAAATTGATATTAAAGGTAAACGCTGTGCTTGTCAGCACACACAGGTGGTGCGTGGATCTGTGTGAGGTGTTCTGTATTCGTAAGTGGCGTCTCTGAAGAAGCTGGTGTTGGTTCGGTTCAGTAATAGTATAGACAAACCTTACGTGTACGCTTGAGCAATCTAAACCGAAACTGCTCTTAACATGCCTTGTTGAAAGAAGGAAAGCAATCCCTGAAGATCAGTGTCCGACTACTCAACTGGGAGCTGCACACAAAAAAGCCAGGTGATTTCAGGGCTGTGCCAAGCCCATTTACAGAGAGCACGTGTATTTTTCTAAGGTTCCAGCTCAGTATTGATCTTTGGAAAGTTTCACTGGAGTGTCTGTGTAAATTTTGGTGTTTGGGACTTGTATAGAGGAGCAAACTACAGTAAAGTCAGCTGCAAGTGTGTATCTTGAGATAGATTAGACACACTTTAACATTTTTGAAATATTTAATTTGATATATCCGTAATGATTTCTGAATGTAAAACAAATGTGTGTGTATATAAAGCTTTCCAAAATCACCCTGGCATAAATCTTTGCAGTTATTTTTAAAGTGTATGAAAAAAAAAAAATTCTGTGTCAATTTGCATAATAGGTCAAAGGTGTTTTGGTTGTTTCCTGGTTTGTGTTTGGTCTTTGTTTTGTTTCTTTTTTTTTTTTTCCCTAAAAAGAGCAGCTGCTGTGTTTTTCTCCAAAATAACATTGTTCGATTAAACACCGATGTTCAATACTAATTGAAAGCCTTGAGCAAATGCAAAGAATCAACTCGTGTGTTGATTTAGGTAGATACTACCGCAGCTGTGTGACTTGAGTCACAACTGGGAAATACATTTTACAACAGTTGAGAATAAAATCTGTGTCGTTAGAAGACAAAGCAAAAAATAAATACTTTTGTGTCCTACTGATTTTAGGCGTGTTTATCCAAGAAATTCAGTTTAGATGAGTGAATTTTTTTTCCAAATTTAATAATTTTTCCAACAGTTAAGTGTCAAAAATATATTGTGCTCCCTGAGAGGCAAGTAATCATTGCTCTACACGCTGGGATGGCACTTGTAAGCCAGATAAAAACCACGTTGTTTCAGTATGCTGCATCTTTACCATGGCAAATGTAGCTGGACACTATCGTATTTTTCAGGATAGAAATTTTTTCTGCCCTTAGAATTGTATTTATTTCTTAGAGGCCCTGTCTGGCTCTTTTTCTGCCACCTGCTCCGGCAGAGACCTGGGGTGAGAGAAGCAGCCCCCCGGCCTCAGCAGCTAAGGGGAAGGTGGTGGAGGGGCTCCCGGCTGGGGAGAGGAGGGGAGGGGAGGTGCTGAAATACTGCAGTAGGTATGGGAGCCTGCAGTAGAGGAGAACTGATGGGAGAGGCAGGGTGTTGAAATGGAAGAAGCTGGGCTGTTTTGGAGGGGATGGATATTAGGGTGAACTTTAGACTGCGGGATGAGTGGGGAAAAACTGGGGCAGAAGAACTTGGGGAATTGAAATGGCTTCCGATGACCACTTTTTTTGGAAGTGACTGTATTAAACAATTTTGAGGTTCACTTTCAAATACCTTGTGATGCCTTTCTGTACACTGATGAATTTCCATCTTTCACAACTAAGTTAGAGAGTTAATACCTGAGCTAAAGGCACATTGTTTGATATTCTGAAGTTGTAGACTTTGTTAAGTAAACATGTTTTTGACTGAAGGTATTTTATTACCTTTTTTCCGTTAACAATAGATGATCCATCTGTAGGGTCACATTTGGCTGTCTTTGCGGAGAAGCATGCTACGTGTGTCTGTCCCTTTCCACATGCTCACAATTTGCAGGAGGAAAAAAGATTTAGGCTTTCCTGTTTGTCAGACAAGGTATTGCTGAGGAGATAAGATTTTGGAAGATCTTTTGGCTACTGCAATATGAAAAAGTTGTAGAAACGTACGTGCTTTTTCTTCCTTGTCTGTCTGCGTTTTAACCCAGCAAAAATGTGCTTGCTTAGTTGTTTTAATTCGTCATCATAAGGTGCAAGTGATCTCATACATGAGCCAAATCAACAACTTCAGTTTCAGGGAAGTGACTCAAAGCATTGCAGAAACTCTCAAGCACAGTATACGGCATGAAACGCAGCTTTTAAACGAATGTGTGTCAGGAACTCTGTTCATTGCTTACAGTTGTACTGAAGAGACAACTGGCTGTGTTCCCTTTGGCTCAGCAGGTCTTGTCGGAATCCAAGTATCTTCGGACAACGGTTGGGAAAGCCAATAAACTGGTGAAGTTGGTGAGAACCAAAGTGAATAGGCTAAAACTCTGGACAGAACATTTTTCCTTCATACTTACATACTTTTTGTCTGAAATCCTACTTTAGGAAGTATTTCTTACTTGATTTTGAGAACAGAGAAAATGGTTTCAGTATTTCCCTGTAAAATCCTGCTGAAAATACTTTGAAAATTTTCCTTCCTTCCTGCACATCTGTAATCGCTTGTTTTTCACGTAATGCTCAGATCACTGCATGTTAATGGCAGTTAGTTGAACTAAAGAAAGAGTGATGCTTTTATCATATCGCCCTTTATCTCCTGGAAATTAACTCTATTTCTCCGCTACCCTCCTTAGGCATCTTGCACCTTTTCTCATGTTCCCGCTGCAGAAGCCTTCATACCTGAGTCGGTGGCTGCAGTCAGTCTTCTCTGTTCTTATTTTTTAATGTTTTCTTTTGCTGCTCTTTGATAACGCTGTTCAAGAAGGTATTAGAAGTCGAGGGCCAGGTGACTGAAGCCATGAGCTGCCGTCAGTCAGAAGAGGAAGGTGGTCGTGCTCCTGTGTGAAGAGCAGGGAAGGAGATGGTAGCAGGGACTGTGCTGCGCGGATTGGAGGAGAGTCGGGCACTCTCCGCTTTTGTTATCTGCACCTTTTATGTAGTGAATTAATGAGTTTAATTCTTGTCATTTGCTTATCTTCCGTCAGCTTAATTGCTTGGCAAAGACTGTGTTTTACCGTGTATTAACCACTGTCAGGGTTTTGCATTGAGAACATGACATTTATTAATGTCTGACATTATTGTTTTCTCCCCGGTCTCCTAAGCTGAGTCGAAGCACAAGAAGTGAAAAAGGCTTCGGCAGCGATGCCAGGTGGAGGGGCTGGGTTAGCTCCTGGTAACGTTTGAGTCGCGCTGTTAGTGCAGAGGTAGGCTGGCGAGCAACTGGTAGAGTCTGTGTATTGTGAACAAATTCAGAGATGATTCCTCTGAAGGAAACCCAACTGGCAGGGATCTGTGCCCAAACAGTTGGAGCTGAAAGGCGGTGGGTTTTTTCCATGTTGACTTTGAAATAGTAAATGTCCAGCTTATCCAGGAAAAGAAATCTAAGGAATGCTTACACACATTGCAGACACCTGGATCTTCATAATGACAATCCGTAAGACCTCTCTAATTAGAATCATAATTTAAAATACACGAAAAGGACCAAAGTATTACAGTTTAAACTGGTTTCGTGCTCTCTCTGTAAATTCCCACGCAAAACAGCGACGATGGAATCACAGCCAAGGGCACTTAACAGTGCCTTCGGGTCATCACGTCCCTTGTGAATGCAAGAGTGGCTATCTCCCGCTTTATAAAGCTGGGAACTGCTGAAATGCAGTCAGCTAGAGCTGAGATGAAAGCTATCCAACATGCAGGAGCTGGGAAATGTGAAACGGAGGTCTGCCTTCTTGTATGTGGACCTCGGCACCCTGCCATCCTTGAGGCCCCTGGGATGTCAGAGCCTCGTGGTAGGGGTGTTCATATCGTCTCTGTCGGCTGTTAGGAGGTCTATTAGTTTTAAGTTAGTCACTGTTGTGTGAGAAGAGAAGGTTTGCTACTGTGTCTAGGTTTGTCTGTTAGTGAGGAAAAATGGTCACAGTATTAGAGGCCAACTCAAACCACAGTTATGTCGTTTGCTCTGGCTCCCCAAGTAGAAGCCTTGCCTTACAGCAAGACTTCCCTTGATTTTCTTACTGGGCTGGATCAGTGGATAATAAATAACACTCTGAAGTAGAGAAGAGCCACGGCTACTCCCCATTGACAAGCTGGGTCTTTTATTAGTGATTCTGTCCACAGAATGCTAGTTGTTGAAAATAGTCACACCCCCTCCTTGCTATACCTGAACAGAGGACATCAGCAAGAAAAGGACGGTTGGTTAGGTGTAGGCTCTGCCTTGTTTTTCCTCGACGCTGTGTTGCGCGCCGCTGCTTAAAGCAACAGTATATTGTACGCTCAGAGGCTACTGCTTACACTTAACACAAATATTTGCAATAGCGGTGGAGATGATTCTATAAAAACTGTTCTTGGCTGGTTGGAGACTTCAAAATTTGAGGTCCCAGTAGTGCCTTCGTCTGGGGCAGGCTTGAGAGTGTGTTGGGTGGGACTGATTCTGCTTGAGAAATATGAGCCTAATGTGTAATTTTTGTTGTCTTCCTTGTAGTTCCAATGACTGAGAAACTACTCTGCAATACAGAGATTATAATGGGTCTCACAGCAGAGAGTTGGAAGAACACAGTCTGGAACTAGTAGTGTGTAACTTAAAGTTCAGGGGTAGGAACTAAATTTAAATATGGAGATGATGCAGTTTATGGAGGGTAAGAGTGCTTCTGAATAATTTTGCAGTTTAGTGCCTTCATACTGTGACCTTGTACAGTGAGTAAGGGTGTTTATATAAAAACTTTTTTGCTATGCTAGAAAAAAAAGACTTTTAAAAATCAAACCCAGTGTCCTCTCCTTAATTCTAATAATTACTCTAGAGTTAAGTGACTTTATTACATGAAGCATTAGCTGCCTTGCAATAAAATGCAAAATGGCCACAGCGGTACATCTTATTCATTCTGTTTCCTTCTTCTGAATTATTAAATGCTTTATTGATGAATGAGTTTGCTCTTTCAGTAGAGGGTATTTATACTGTGAATTATTTTATTGCCGTTAGAAAATACCAAAGTAAATATTTCTGCATTATTGTTGATTCTTATTTTTTTAGAAATAAGAGTTGTAAGTATATGTATTTTTTTTCATTGTAGAAGCTTTTTTGAATTCAGAGACTCGTTTTGAAAGTGACAAATGTGGAAAAAACATGTAATTACTTTCTCCTCCAGAAAAATAGTGTGCCTAATGAATTGAATGCATGTATTTATATACACATGCAAGCTGTATCATGTATCTTAGTCTTTCATACCTGACTTTTGCATAGACTAGCCCGCTCGGTGGGAAGTCTGCTGAGGTCTGTGTGGTTTCACGCTCCGTGCTGAGTATTGCAGGTGACTGACCTGTAGGATTTGCCTGTAGGTGTGAAATATCCCGTGTAGTGGTTGTGGTGGTGTGAAAAGCTTCCAGGAACAGCTGCCGCCGTGCCCTGGGGCAGCACCCGTTGCCATCAGCAGCATTGCCATTGGAGTCAATCTGTGGTTGCTCCCAAGGGGACTCGTGTATGGAGAGAGAAAATCGAAGTGACAGAACCATGGTTTTACATATGGAACAATAACAGTAAAAGGAAGGCTGAGGAGCAGCATGATTAAACTAGTCTGAAAGCAGATGTGAGACTGATAAAAGGATGTAAAAATGGAGAAACTCGGCTAATGCACAATGAAATACTGCTTAAATTCTGGTGACCTCATGAATAGTGTCCTCTGACTTCACGTGCTGTGCAGCAGCTGTGAGAAGCAGATAATGACAGCTCTTTCCTCCGGCCTGCCGTGCCCAGGCGTGGAGTACAGCTCACCTGCTAAATGTACTCGTGGAAATGCTGAAACTGCTCGGGAGACAGTGCTATAACTTATGCTGTCCGATGACTGTGCTACTGAATAAGTTTTGCTGAACTCCGTGTCAGATCAGAGATTTCGCTCCATGTATTTTGTCCTTAAAGAATACAGACAGTTTTCAGCAGCAAGATCTACAGGCCACAGTGCACGATTCTAATTCATCAAGATCATGACTTGCCCGTAATGCAGACATGCCTCCCTACGTCCTCTCTTCCGATTTACTTTATTCAATAATGCTAGCTGCCAGTGATGTTTAATGATGTTTAATTACTGTTTGTTGATCCTGTCAGGAAGTTTCCTTGGGCTGGTGCAGACATTTCTAATCCAACTGTTTAATATTGGCTCATGGCTGATTATAATTTTGAAAATACTGTAAGAGCATAAGAAATCCAGATAATAACACTTAATAATAGTTTTAACGCTTAATCAAGCTGAGCATTTCCATTTACATAGATTACCTGAGAAGCTTATGTAGGCCAGCACTGATTGGCAATGGCAGGGGTTAGTTTCGGGTCCTGGGGGTCCTTTGAAAATTATGAAACAATTGACTTCTTTGGGTGTGGACATGCAAAAATCTGGGAGTCAGAGCTATGCTGTTTAGTCACTCGGTGAATCAGATTTACCCACTGATAAGAAATGGGTTAATGCATGTGTTTTAACAAAAAGAACTGTTTGGAGAGCAAGGAAGAAGTAATGCTGGTGGGGTGAGACCAATTCCCTGTTGACCTCAGCTGCCTCCCCTCCTGCTCCATCAGCCTGCCATGTCTGAACCCTTCATTGGGTTTCCTGGGGCAGTACCCGCAGCATCTAACCTATATGGTTTGCCTGCAATTACTCCTCATTTACAGGTGGTTGTGCAACATAGAAGAGTCCCACTGGCTGGTGGGTTGATCTGTTGCTCCTGGAAAGGGCTGTCAGTTGTTGGGACTGTGCAATTTATCCCACCTTTTAATAGGGACTGTTGTTTTTCAGAGGAGCCCTAGAGTACTCATCTCCGAGGCTGTGCAGGCAGCTGCTGCCCCGAGCCTTGCCGGTGGTTGTAGCACATAGTGGTTTTGGACTTGGACAAATGCTGTAGCAATTCCCAAGATCCACGTCGGTGCTTAGCCACAAACGGAAGATGTCTTGAATGACTTTTGTTTCTTTTTCCATGTTTACAAAGCAAACTAAAAGCTTCCTGGAGTCCATCTGTATTTTCACTACTAGCACTGCAAAATACAGCAAGAGTGCCGTAGGGTGCATCCAGATTGACTTGCTTACCCTAGCTATAATGGGTACAGGTGCGTTGCCTGTATGCTTTGCCATATAGCTGTCGTATTTATCTTTATACCAACTTTAAAACTTAGGTAGCCTTAACAGATATGCTTCCCAACTTTCACAGCTCATGCATGTAAGGAAAACCTGTTTAGGCCGGGGTAATTATGTGCTGATTCACCAGCCAATACTGACAAAATTACTATTCCAGTCTTTAGTTCTGTAGGAAAATACACATGTATATATGCAGTATATCTATGGGGTACACATATGGGTATGTTATGTAGAATCGTAGAATAGTTTGAGTCAGAGGGGACCTCTAAAGGCCATCTAGTCCAAGCCCCCTGCGGTGAGCAGGGACACCTTCAACTAGATCAGGTTGCTCAGAGCCCCGTCCAGCCTGGCCTTGGATGTTTCCCGGGATGGAGCATTTACCACCTCTCTGGGCAACCTGGGCCAGTGCTTCACCGCCCCCATTGTAAAAAAAACCCTCATTATCTAGTCTGAATCTACCCTCTTCTAGTTTAAAACCATTACCCCTTGTCTTACCACTACAGGCCCCACCAAAAAGTCTGTCCCCGTCTTTTCTGTAAGCCCCTTTTAAGTACTGAAAGGCTGCAGTAGGGTCGCTTCAGAGCCTTCTCTTCTCTGGGCTGAACAACCCCAACTTTCTCAGCCTGTCCTCACACGAGAGGTGCTCCAGCCCTCTGATCATTTTTATGGCCCTTCTCTGGACCCGCTCCAACAGCTCCATGTCCTTCTGATGTTGGGGGCCCCAGAGCTGGACACAGCACTCCAGGTGGGTTCTCACCAGAGCGGAGCAGAGGGGGAGAATCACTTCCCTCGACCTGCTGGCCATGCTTCTCCTGATGCAGCCCAGGATCTGGTTGGCCTTCCGGGCTGCGAGCGCACATTGCCGGCTCATGTCCAGCTCTTGATCCACCAGCACCCCCAGGTCCTTCTCCGCTGGGCTGCTCTCAATCCCCCCATCCCCCAGCCTGTATTGATGCCGGG
>JAVKLA010000005.1:32242245-32256226 GCA_034782735.1 Sagittarius serpentarius
GAGCTTGTCCAGGTCCCTCTGGATGGCATCCCGTCCCTCAGGTGTGTCAGCCACACCACTCAGCTTGGTGTCATCAGACAGCTTGCTGAGGGTGCACTCAATTCCACCATCTATGTCATTGATGAAGGTATTAAACAGCACTGGTCCCAGTACGGACCCCTGAGGGTCACCACTCCTCACCGGTGTGGTATTCCATACCATGGGCCTCCATGGGGGAGTTGGCTGGGGAGCGGGGAAGTGGATCGCTGCTTGGGAACTGACTGGGCATCAGTCAGCAAGTGGTGAGCAATTGCCTTGTGCATCCCTTGTCTTGTGTATTCCAATCCTTTTATTGTTTATCGTTGTTATTAGTGTCATTGCTAGTTTCTTCTTTTCTGTTCTCTTAAACTGTTTTTATCCCAACCCACTAACTTTACTTTATTTTCCGATTCTCTCCCCCATCCCACTGGGTGGGGGGGAGGTGAGTGAGCGGCCGCGTGGTCCTGAGTTGCTGGCTGGGGTTAAACCACCCCGTATGCAGCAGCACCTCCGACGTGATGAGGATTCCGTGGCTAGGTGCATAAAGCAGTGTTTCTGCCAGCTCATCAGTAAGGAGCCTTTTTCTTTCTATATTCTTGCAAGATCTTCCTGGTAGTTTTTCAACACCCACTAGTTAAACAGCTAAACTTTTACGGACCGTTGTCTAGGAGTGATGAAAGAGTACCCCAAGATGTGGGCAAAGAAAGAGGAGCTCCTGGAGCCGTGGGAATGGTTTCGCTATCTTGCCCTCTTTAAGGTCCACAGTTTGACCACGTGTGCTGGCGGAACCCCGCAGGTAAGGCCAGCTGGGATATGTCTGCGCATGGTACTCTCCTTCTGGCACAAAAAATATCTGATCGTATTTTTCTCTCTTCTGTTTGTGGGAGCTGGGATGTGCCTGTCTTCCAGCCACTTGTTGGGATTTTCTGCTTTTTGTTAGTCGGTTGTGTGGGGGCTTTTTTTAACATGAAGATGCCCAAATAATGTTAATTGCTTTGGGCAAGGTACGGCATTTTTGGTGTCAGAGGGGACCACAGCAAAGGAGGGACTCTTGCAGTATGTCACCTGTGGTAAAGACTTGATTTTTTTCTCCCCGCCCCCGCCCCCGGCATTTTCAGCTGCATTTGGTTGTTTGCGGAGGGGCAACCTCAAGGGGGATTAATAAAACCCTTCATACGGGTGCCTGTGGGCAGGCGCTGTATTGGTAGCGTGCGCGAGGGCCAGTCATGGCGACAGCCCCCTTCCCTGTGAGACTGAGGTCAAGGCGACCGTCAGGCAGCTGTCACACCACGGGGGACACAGTCTCTTCCGTGACCAACGGAGCCGCTGCCGGGGGAGCGGGAAGGGCTGGAGCCGGGCTCCTTGCGACGGAGGCGCTTGGGCAGTTCGCGAGCAGCCTTGGGGAGAGCAGCGGGGAGGGCTGCGGGGGACGTGCGTCCCTCTGGGAGACGCTCCCTTCTGTTCTGCACATTATATTAGCTGCTCCCATACAGCATAGGATTCAAAACCAGTTGGAAATAACTTTTCTTCGTGAAGTAATTCACATGGCCACAGGAGCGTGTCATACTTTTTTTTTCCTCCCCCATATGCCGCTCTGGTCTGCGGCTCTGTTTCCGACGCCGATGAATGTGGGATGGGAGATTCGTCCTTGGCCCGGACTGGGACGTGGCAGGAGCACTTGGTCAGGATCTGACCCCTGCCCCTTGCTGGGTGGTGTCCGTATGGGCACGTTTTCACTTCGGGTAATTAAATGCATGCAGTGGCCTGAGGCGGGGAGTGTTGGAGCCTCTTCTGCTGTTGCTTTCTGCCTCTTCTCCGTAGGGATTTTCAGACTAGTCCTTTGGTCTAATACTGCTCTGATACTTTAGAAGGAAATCTGACATGGAAATCAGTGATTTTTCTCATGGCCTTTGTGACCTTTCAGGTTATTTTATCTTTATTTAGTCCCCGGTCTTCTGAGGGTTTCCTCATCCACCCCTGTTATTGTCCATCGCTCAGTGCTGACCCTACTCCCCACCTACCTTCCTTCTCACACTATCACAAACAGCTTAACGAATTTTAGAAAAAAACAAGGTTTTCTTAAACACTCTGATAATTTTCATCTCATGACTTTCTCTTTTCTTTTTTTTTTTTTCCTTTGAAGCCTTTTGCAATGATAGAGGTGATCATACAAAGAAGTTCTCTTTACTCGCAGGGGCCTGCTTTTTCCCAAATCTTATTGAACCTCTCAAATATTGTTCCCCAGAACAATATAGCAATAAATCCATGACTTCAGCACCTACCAGGCAAAAAAATCTCATTGTACTTGAATGAAATAACAAAAGATCCTTGCGTGACAGGTTGGTGTTTTTTCTCCTGGCAGAGTCTGGAGGCAGGCAAACAGGATGCAGGGGCTCTCGGTCTTCGGCGATGCGAAATGAAGTTCTTGGGCTTTTCGTGAGAGTAAAGGCTGTCTCACAAGTTTCATGCTTTCCCAGCAGCCTTCTGAGGAGCGTTGCTGGTTCAAGCTGGGGACATGAAGGGGTCGCAGCTCCAGGCTGTGGCTGGGAAGCATCCCCGTTGAGTTGCACGTCTCCAACCAGAATGGCCTTTTCTCTGCACCTGCGAAGGGCTGCTGGTTGGCCTCCGTGAGCCTTGCTGGTCAGGACAAGGGGAGGGAGACAAAATGATGCGCTGTACGGCAGAAATGCCCCTACTTTTAGGGGTCAGGCAGGCAGGAGCTGCTCCGCTCAACCTGCGTGTACTTGGAACAAATAAGGGTGCGTGCTGGGCTTTGTGTAACCTGGGTCACGTCATCTGGCAAGTAAACAGCTGAGCTGAGCGTTCAGGTTTTCTGCAACTCAGTCGTGTGCTTTAATCGCTGTTCATCACTGTTCCTTTCATTACTGGCCAAATCTGTGGCTTAATTCCCTGTTGCAGTATTTCTAGCTCAATCTTAATAACTTTATGTTCCCCTGTGAGTGTGAATCAGTGGCCTTGTAGAGGCTTTGAGGCTCTTGCTACAGTCATCTTAAAGCTTAAATGATTATCCTTGCTGGTACAAGTAGGTATCTTTTTAATCATACATTGAGCAATGTGCCCGAGTCCTTCACATACGTGCTGAGTCCTATATGTGGTATAATGCTGCTCCCCGTAGTAACTCCGCAACAGCCCTGTACTAACTCTGGGACAGCGGTTGTCTGGGCCCTGGTGAAAGCCTTTGGAAAACAGCAGGCTCAGGAACATGTCTTCTCCATCTTGTCCTCTCTCACCCTTGGCTTGCTAGCAGCACTGTAGCTTCTGTCCGAGTATCTTTTGCAGTATTCAGACCTGGGTGTTTTGTGAATTTCTGGTTCTCTTCCTCATTGCTGAGATAATTCACAGGGATAGATATGCAAATAAGACCTGATTAAGAATGAAGTAATGCTTGCTATTGCTTTATTTAATAGAAGTCTTTAAGGATCAGGGCCTGTTTCCAGTCCAGTGAGGCTCTTGTGGCTTTGCTTTCTTTTTAAGAAAACAGTGTGTAACAAGAGTTTTGCTCACTGGAAATGTAATTCCAACATGATTACCTCACAGAGAGTTAATCTTACTGTAATTAAAATGTACTGTTGTTTTTCTGAATCCAGAGTCATTTTGCAATTAATAGCATTGACCTCAATATGCGTGAAGGTTAAATGAAGGAGAAAAGCACCATAACCAGTGTAAAGAAATTGAAAAGAAGCACGGATCCTTCAGAGGGAGAAAGAGTAACTCTTGTGCTTGCAGAAACTCATTGGGAAAGTGCTTGTTTTGCAACCCATGGCAGAAGGTTAGAGAGCTTGTACAGTCGCTGGGTATTTCAGCCGCATGAGGGGCTGGCACCGATCCATTTGCTGAAAGATTTTACAGATGTCAGCTAGGCAGGACTGTTGTTTTAGGCAGCCAGTGTGAAGCAGGAAATGACCTGTATGGAGCAGGCGGTTAACGAAGAAAGATGTGAGTGAGTTGCACCTCTCTGGGACAGCTGAAGGGATGTTGTTCTGAAAGTTAACCTTACATCATTCAAGTTCAACAGATCATCACATCTAGTGTTTGCATATGATACAGCTGAATTCTTGCTAAAACCCTTTGAAAGTTGTCATAAGTGTAACTTTAAGCTGGCTGAGAAAGGCTGGGTGATGTCATAGCGTTTTGATGATACAGAAGTCTTTCTGCAGAGACGGAGATGCGATACGTCTGCCTGTATTGCGTTGTACTCATGGTGTAGGGAAAGTTGCGCTGTGATACTACTAGTCTTTTACTAGACTTGACACAACTTTTACAAACCCTGAAAATACTGTTCCGTATGTGTGTATAAATGCTTCGGGATGGAACAGGTCAAATACAATTTGTATGTGTAACAATTTGTAGGAGATGTGTTAAAATAGCCTTAAGCAAGGGTAGATCCAATATTAAATTAATCACTGCCTCTTTAGACAGTCTTATTTGTTATTTTATACTGTCAAGTACCTAGAGGTGATGGAGGTAAGTTGTGTTAATGAGTGCCATGTGCACTTTTTTGATGACTGAAGTGGGCTGTAACACACTTGATAAGCAATAATTAGCTAAAGATGCTAACAGATGGAAGAAGGTCTGTATTCTGACAGAAAGGAAGAGCGTAAACAAAGCAGAGACCACCGTGTTAGTGCAAGGGAGGTGTGCGTCTCTATTCGGGGTAAAGGAATTTTGGGAAATACAGCATAAGTGTTTAATATAGCATAAAACCATCCTCTGGAAGGTGAGTTGTATCATGTCAGAGGTACCCCTAACCTGGATTTCATACTGCTGTTCGTTGGGTAGTGGTCAGGAAGTGTTTGTATGTCACAGTTTAAATACAGAAGATGTTTTGGGCGCACGCTTTCTGTGAATGTTTTGAAGCATTTGCTTTAAGTCATATTGAAGTAAAAATGTTTTTTTGCTGTAGGCTTTTCTACTGTTTTGCATTTTCATCTCAGATGGCAAATCTTCCTTTGATCATTTGACACCAGTACAAGTGATCTGCTCCAGAAGAACAGATGAGACGGTAGAATCTCTGTCGCTGTCATATTGAGAACGCAACACAGGGAGATCTTACCTTCGTTCATCAATAGTTTGCTAATAAGAAAAGCTACTAGTAGTGAGTGCATCACTTGCTGTCAGTTGCTTTAACGGACAGATTTGCTGAGTTTGCCGGTCTGATGCAGTCTTCAGGGCGATCCTTTTAACATTCTCTCATGTTGCACCATTTAAGCTGAACTAACTGTACAATTTTCATATCAATTTTATTTGCCTTTTTTTCTTGCTTCTTCCCTCTCGCTTCTTCCCTCTTCCCTTTTTTTTTCTTCCAGGAAAGAGAGAAGTGTGATCTAAGTTAAAAGTTAAAATCCTTTTTAAAATACATTCAGAAGTTCAGAATACTGATTTGCAAAATGGGAAGGCTAACGTAATTATTTCCTGTCAAGCAAGTAGCAAGTTTTATGCCTTTTTGATTCAGTAATCCAAAGTAAACAAAGTGTGTGTTACTCCACCTGCATGAATTTAATGAATTTAGCCAATGTACCTTCAACAATCGGCCACACTCTCTGTTGTACCAGCCTTATGGGTGTTCCCAGGCGTCAGTAACTGCTTTTCAAGGCAACCTCACATGCTGCCTCCTCCTGCTGCAAGGCTTCACTTGGCTGAAGTGTGTCTATCTGATCACTAGCTGAGTGCCCCAGTTAGGTGGTGGTGGTTTTTGTTGTTGTTTTTGTTGTTGTTTTTGTTGTTGTTTTTGTTGTTGTTTTTTGTTGTTGTTTTTTGTTGTTGTTTTTTGTTGTTGTTTTTTGTTGTTGTTTTTTGTTGTTGTTTTTGTTGTTGTTTTTGTTGTTGTTTTTGTTGTTGTTTTTGTTGTTGTTTTTGTTGTTGTTTTTGTTGTTGCTGGGCCTTCGTTCCTGAATTTAGTTCCCCTAGATACAGGGCCCCGCAAGGTCAGGATCTGCACACCACGGTGGCAGCTGCCAGAGCTTGGCTTATTATCAGTGCGCTTACCTACATTGTATATTTTCAGAATAATGGCAATCGATTAGTTATAGATATGTCCTGTTAAATAGCTTGAGGAAATGCATCCTGTGTGGCTTTAACTCAGAAACCATAATGGTAAGTTTTTCTTCTGTGAGCGCAGTAGAATCATGCGATGAAGACAGCAATAAATTAAGCTTTCTTAGCTTACAATTTACTTTTATTAGTCATTAACTTTTATTCACTTATTTTATGCACTTACTGTAGGAAAAATGTTGCGGTCCAAATGTGTTATGAGCAATTTAAATAGTATTGTTAGCCCAGAATTGTTAAGCAGTCTGAATTCATCAAGATCTGTTCTTGGCTGAAATGTGGTTGGGTTGAGTGGGGGGTGGTGGTGTTTCTTTTATTCTTTTTCTTTACACATTTTCAGATGAGACTTGCTCTCAAGAACCAAGCAGAGCCTATGGTAGCAATTTTTTTCCAACTGTATGAAAGAAATAACAGCACACTTCTGTCTTTTGTGTCTTGCGGGATTCTATCCACATCAAGGGGCCCTGTTTGTCACCATAGTTTCGTATCTCTGCAGTTCAAAGGGAAGTGCAGTTAATCAAATCCCAGACCCCTGACTTAGATCTGCTGTGTTTGATTTCCATCAGTATTCATGGTTATGTCATTTCAGTGGCAAAGTGTTTCCTCCAGCTATTGCATGTTTCCCCAGTATTCAGTAACCACAGTGCCAGTGAAGGTCAGCAGATGAGGTTTTCCTTATGTTCCCTAAATCAGGAAAACAAATAAGGGAAAGGGTTTCTCCCACTGGAATTGGAACTAACTTGCCAGAATATATTATGTTAATTATACCTTATTTTATAACCTTAATTATGGTATTTGTCTTTTATTAATTTTTATTGAGACATTCGTGGCTATGGTTTTGTAGATGGAGGTGAAGGAGTTCAAGAAGCCCGAAGTCGGTGCCCTGTGGGGCAGTAAGCCTCATGGCCCCATGGTTGGGATGCAGAACTGGACTCAGCTGTCAGACTAGATTTAAATGACACACTCCCTGCATGTTTTCAGTTATCTCTTAAATATTATAGAAGGTTCTTAAAGTTATAAAATGGTACAAAATCCAACATGAGCATTTTAAAAAAAGTGTTACTGAGCTCAAAAATATAATATTCAAAATATATTTCTGTGTATGCTTTTTTGTCTGATTCGAAAACCTGTTCTCTGTGTTTGCAGTAATATAGACCACATACACATTTGCTGTTTTTATTCATGCGTATCTTCCTCTCTGGACTAACAGTTTTGTGCCCAGGAACTTCTAATTCAGTCTTTTTTTTTTTTTTTTTTCCCTTCCCTCTTCTGAATTTACTTTTAACATGTCATTTGACATATGCATAACAGCACGCCTGAAATTCCCGGAGTGATTGGAGGGTTATGCCATGGCCCACACAAACAAACATGTTGCCTCTTCAGCCTCATGGCTGTAAGTCATTTCATCAGTTGTCCTACCTGCTGTCTGAACTCACTTGCTCCTCATAGCGTGTGTTGCCAGAACAAGGGCTGATATTCATGACCAGCAATTGAAGCTGACAAAGTTTCTAAAGAAGCAGCAACACAAACTGGGATAAGGCACTATAATCTGCTGTATTTGTCAATACCGCGTTTGAAGGAAGTATTTTGCAGCCCGGTGACGTGGATGATAAATGACTGTTTGCTGCATTGTACCACATAATCTTGATGAACTGACACGTCCTTGGGAATTCGTGTCCTCAGGGCAAGCTGCTAAGGAAAACAAAGTTGTTGAATGGAAGTGCTCTAGACAGTCAAGACAGTCAAGTCTTTTCATATGCAATTTAAAGGTGTACTAAAAGTGCTGACAAACCCAAAATGATAAAGTGACTGCTGTGTCTCAGTGTTTGCGTTTGGGTGTGTCTAGAAAGAGTTATTTCCAAGAGTGTCTGAAGGTGGGACTAATTACTGCTGTTATGCTAACTGATTTCATCATGGAAAAGCTAATGATAGGAATTTGCAGCCAAGTCATCTGAAGTCATTACTGCAAACAGGAGATAACCTATATTAAGAAGCTGCAATGAGTAATCATACAGTGCTGTTGGAACCCAGCAACAATCCACCTGATCTTCTGGCTCCTCTTTAGCAATGAGATATACTTGGTGTAAGGTTGCTTTTGTTGGCATGTATTAGCAGGTTTTTTTTTTCCAGTGCATCAATTTTGTTCATTAATATTTTAATTAATATTGTCAGAATTATTGTAATTCTGGTATAGCCAGGAACACCATCGCCTGTAGAAGTATCTGGGTTAATGTAATCAGCATATGCTCATTGATGCTTGCCAGCTTGGAAAAAACCAGCTTGGTTTATCAAGTGAATCCTGCAATGTTAAGCAGAACAGGTTTTCTTGAGTTATTGCCATTGGCTGTCAAACTCAGAGGTCCACAGCAACTCAAAAGTTCTCTACCTATGCTGAAGAAGCATTAGCAGACAGATCTTTTAGAGGAGGTTGAGGGTGTGTTCCTCAAGGTAACAGAGGGAGTTTTATCTTCTGTTGTGGCTGCCAGCTCTGAAGGTTAACCTGAGATAGTGCAAAGTTGCTAAAGATTCAAGTTTGTGTTGCCCATATGATGCTTTGTTGAGAAAAGCAGTTCTTTCTCTGTTGTGAAGAATATTTTCTATTAACTTTATAACTAAATCAAAAACTTGAGAAAATGTTAATTGCATCAGAGGAAATGGAAAGCTTTTTTTTCCTGTCTTCTGGTTTAGTAAAGCTTGTAAGAGTTTTGATTCGAGATCTTACGGGTTCTCCCCAAGTATCTAGCTGCTAGCTCTTTGAACCACAGGGTCAAAACCTGGCTGCAGCTACTTTTTTTTGCCCCCTTCTTTGCAATGCCTCCAGCAGCGCTTCAGAACATGCAGCCCACGTTAAAAAAAAAAAAAAAAAAAAAAAACAAACAAAAAAAACCAACAAAAAAACCCAAACAAACCAACAAAAACATCTCCTTGCCCATGTCTGGTCAAGTAATCATTGAACCTGTGTGTCTTTGTCTCATGATAATACCAAGCACCTTCTCTTCTCAAAAAGACAGACTCTAAATCTGTCATGTTGACTTTAACTTTTACCAGGAGGAAACATTAACAGAAAGCTGGTGTAGGAAATACTGGAGCATACACATCTTGAATAATGTTAGCACTTTCAGGGATAATAAATATATTAACACTTCTTCATTGCTGATAACAAAACATACCTGCTCAGGCACATTGCAGCCTGTGAGCCCTAGTGCGCCTTTCCTGAAGGATTTAAGTATATTGAGTGTGGAGAGACTTAACACTGGTAGTCACTACTTTTTCCATCAAATGTGTGTGTCCGCTTTCTCTGTCTTCCTTCATATTTCATTGGGATAAAGACCAAAAAAGTTACCAAAATTTGAGGAAACTTAAGCTTACTAAAAAAACCCCAACTCTATCACAAAATGGACTTTGAAAGCTTCTTCACTGTTGTCATGTATGCCCACTTCATGTGAATGAATCTACTGAAATAAGATTTCCCACATAGGAAATCTGTGCATGTTCAGGTTGGTTACTGAAATGTCTGAGAACTGTCTGAATGCAACTTTATCATGTTTTTTCCTAATAGAGTGTAACTTGGTGGAAATGAATTTGCATCTTGTTTGTATGTTTTTCTCTGTGCAGCAGTTGCTGAACTTCAGAGTAGTCTGTGCCTTTCTATAAGTAGAAGCTGTAATAGTTAGGGAAATCGGGAATATTTTTCTTAATGAAGGTTGTCTGATTTTCATTAGCTAAGACTGAATTGATGCGGAAAAAATAGCCCTACATACTGTAAAAGAAAGGAAAAGCTTTTACTACTTATTATTGTAATCTATTGGAACTGAAGTCACAGTTAACACTCTTGGGCTGGGCAGTGTTCAAATGAAGAGCAAAGAGATGGTTTCAGCTGTAGTTTGGAATTCAGATATAAGCCAAATTACACGGTGGGGGAAAGGTTGGAGCACAATGAAATAGATCATCAACATAAGCTGGATATCTAAATTCTGGTTTTTTTGTTGTTTTTTTAAAGTTGCTCTATGGTTGCAAAAGAGTTTTAAAGAGGGATTTAAAGAGAAACCCTACTGCGATGGGGTTGACACTCTTCTGATGCAAAAAGAAAAAGAGAAGGCACATCACCTATCTGGAAATACAGCAGACGGGGAAATGAGACATGGTTAGTTAGAAACATCTTGTTTGATGCAAAACAAGTCTTTACAGCAAAGGTAGTTCACAAAGCCAAAGGAGCAGGCTTGGAAAGTTATGTTCAGCCCCTTCTGAGTGGACGTAAACAGGGAAAGGCTGAAATTACTGCTCTGTTGTCTCCCCCCCGCGCCCCCCCCCCCCCCCTTGACAGCACACTGGATGTGGGATTTGGATGAAAGAGGCCAAATGGGAATGAAAAAGGAGACAGAGGGATGGGAAGGGAGGAGAACATGATAAATAAAAAGTGAAGAAAGTAGGTAAGAATTTGTTACACTTATTTGGGGGGGGGGGAGTTCTGTGGGAAAAGTAGAGAAAGGGTCAAGGCACTTTGTGTATGTGTGCTGCAAATGGAAGGCTGGAATAGTACGCGTAAACGTGCTGTAAATGGAAGAAAGCAGGTGAGAGAGGGTGTGCCTTGAGTTTCATAGGAAAAGAGTGAGAGTGGGGCCAGAGCCCCCGTAGGTCAGAGTCTGTGCTCTTTTTGGCACATACATGTTGACGCTTCCAGAGTTGTAAAAGCTTCTGCTCTTGTAAACTGCCTCTGAGGCAATGAAAACTTTTTGGTTATGCCTTTAAATACTGAAGTCCAGAAGGTGTAGTAAGTTTTAAAATTGTGCAGCTCCAGAACCAAGAGTTGAAAAATGGGGATCTGCCTAGGAAAGACTTCCTTCAAAGCTACGTGATCGCCAACAGCTTCTGCCACTTCTCCCCACCTCACAAATATGCACAGATTTTTTTTATTATTTTTTTTTTTATTTATTACCTGGCAACTCTTTACAGGTATATAACTTCTCTTGGCTGTCTCTTCTTTTCCTATCATTTATCTTTCATTACCTGATGATGTAGCTTTGCATCTTTGACTGTCTGAGACTTGCAAGAATTGTTGCCAGAATCACATTGCTCCGTCCTGTTTGGATCTGTTTAAATGAGTTCTTTTAGCTCCTTGGAAGCGCATGACAGGAATATAATTTGTGATGTCTACCATTCACCTGTCCTTGTAAAGACTCTCCAGGCTCATCACCTGATTAAACAAATAGTCCTTTTCCTTCTCCAGTCAGAACATGGTGGCTGAGGTGAAACCAAATCAGAGGCTTGCTCCCAACCCGAGTTAGTGTTTATTCTGGTGCACCCTCTTATGTCATCACCAGGCTTATATACAGGGATGCTGAAGCAATCCATGAGGTCAGGCTGGTTGGGGTTTTTTTGTGTTTTTTTTGTTTTGTTTTTTTTCTTCTTAGTAGCACCGTTAGATACGGATCTAGAAACGAGGTGGAAGAAGTGGAGGAATGCATTCCTAACAGGAGAAAACGAAGGCAACCTGAACAAAATCTCGGGAGATGGTATCTCCCAACCACATAGGGTACAATTAGGAGTCTATTTGAGCACCTAGTTATTCTACAGAGTAATTGCTTTTTCTGATAGAGGTTGGTGAGGAGAAGTGTGAATTGCTAGTCATGCGATCAAATTAACCTTCAGGGTTTTGTTTTGTTTTGTTTTTTCTGAGTTACGGTTTCCATCCTTAAGGCATTAGAGTGTTTGGGATTAAAACATTGAGTCCTTCCCTGTTCTTCTTGTTAATACTTGGGAAATCTGTTTGCCTTGCTTTAAACTGAAATTAACTATAAACTTAAAGGAATTTTTTTTTTACTAGCATCAGCAAACACTAAACATGGTACTTTCAAGTAAGTATCTGGTGTGCAACAGCAGATTTCAGGGAGCTTAGTTCCTGTAGATGAACTGGGCACATTCAGAGCTGGATTTGTGCGAGCAGTAGTATATAGACATGGGGCCTGTAAAACACACACGTGCTGACGTGGTAGGCTCTCACGGAAAGTGGCAGCTGGTGTTTTAAGGGTCCGGGTTATTTGACTGTGTTGGTTGCCTTCACTACTACTTCTCATCTTCAGTGAATCAGTGGCCCTTTGGGATTGTCTGGTTCCGCTGGAGCCAGCTGTTTAGGTGAACCGTCCCACCCACGGGACTTTGGTCATCCCAAACCTCAACCAGATTCCGTAGTAATCCATAATGGCTTCAAAAGTTCTCCCTTCAGTTTGAAAGAAACTCAAAGTATCATTAGGAGAAGAATGTCTGCTGCTTAGAAATAAAGACAAAAGGTGCTATAACCAAAAGAGCACAGCGGAAAAATGCTCTCCTGATCCGTTTACTTTATTTGCCAGGACTTCCCATGTCATGTGTTTCACCATTTCCCCTGGAGTCCGACAGCTTCCTCTGCTGTTTGCAGAATAAACACTTCTGCTTCCTATTGATCTGTAAAAGACCTATGCAATCACTTCTTTCTCTTTCTTTCTTTTTTCTTTTTTTTTTTAAAGAATAACAAGGCGGCTGAGAGACAGAAGCATCATCTGAAGCCACTCTTGACACAGAAGCCCCTGCAGAGCCCTTCTTGATTACTAATCCTTTAAGACAAAGATAACGCTTATTCTGAGACTTGTGTGAGAAATAAAAAAAAAAAGAGCTGTATGTTTTTCTAAATTGTTTTGAAACTTCTCTTTTACCTTAAAGTGGGTGTTGTCGGAGACCTTTCTACAGCCTTTCTAGCGGGTCATCGAACCTTCCCTGCTTTGTTCTGCACTTCTGTGTCGCAGCCGCAGGATTGTCACTTTGGATAGCGTTGCTATGCTTCTGCCTCCTTTTTTTAACTTTTTTTTTTTTTTACACTTCCCCACCCTCAGTGGAGTTTGTACCAAATAATACCTTTGCTTGATAGTGGCATCTCTTCCTTTATAATTCCAGTTGATAGTGAACAGTCTTATTTTGAGGTTTGAGGCAGGATTACAAAAATTCTTCCTTAAAAGCTGATCGAGTGTTGTGCTTTCATGTGTTAGAGTTCCCTCTTTCGTATGGAGTTTGCTGTTCTCAGTCTCGAACATACTTTGAAGGCAGCTTCCTAAATGCTGACTTCCAGTTCGTAATCTTTTCTTCACACAAATTGTTGTTCTGTGCTTGGCAGCGTTTTCTTTCAGCCTTTGAATATTCCTAAATAGATACCTGTCGCGTAGTAAAGTTCTGTTGCTTCATTAATTAATTTTCAGTCCTGCTCATTTTTCTTAAGGAGAACAGTAATTTTTACCTCTGTTTTCTTTATGTGTGTTTGTGGGGGCGTTAGCTTTTTTTTTTTTTTTTTTTTTTTAAATACTTTTCACCATAACCTGTCTTAGTCAGCTGGCTTATTTAGTTAAACCTTAGTCATTTAGAAACTGTTCCATTAGTTTTAGTCAAAGTTACAACTTTAAGAGAAGGACAAAGGAAGAAATATCCTTCCTGAAATGCACTTTTCTTTGGGTAAGCATATTTTTGAACACTTGGATATGCAAATATATATCATTTTCAGTACTTTAGTCTTTGTTTCTGCGCTAATCAGATAGTCGGATGCTGGGTGGTCTGGGTGTAAAAATCACTTCTGCTCCTGAGCACGAGTGCCAGAAGTCGTTATGTTCAGGAGCATAGGTTAGACCCAGTTTCATGGGTGAAAACGTCATAGCTGGTCTAGTAGATTTTTCTTTCATTTTAGTTTGTTTTAAATATCATAGCTCAAATCTCAGTTCAACCAGAACAGGACAAGAATTGTTACTTGAAATTGCATAGCTTTTCTGGAGATGTTTAACTTTGGCAAGCTTTAGAGAACTGTCCTGGTTTCAGCTGGGATAGAGTTAATTGTCTTCCTAGTAGCTGGTACAGTGCTGTGTTTTCAGTTCAGTAT
>JAVKLA010000005.1:32266171-32339668 GCA_034782735.1 Sagittarius serpentarius
CTGGACGGGGCTCTGAGCAACCTGATCGAGTTGGAGGTGTCCCTGCTCACCGCAGGGGGGTTGGACTAGATGGCCTTTGATCGTCCCTTCCAACCCAAGCCATGCTATGATTAGTATGTTGTGCACCCTGGTTCTCATTTTGGTTATTTCTGACTTGTCATAAAGAGTCCTGCTTGCAGTTCAAAGGGCAGGAAATTCAATAATTTAATGTCAGTCACTCAGTGGAAGTGTGATACTCTCTTTTTTTAGTTTCCAGAATGAATGCGATCAGTTTGTCTTGAGTGGCATGGGCCACCCAAGTAAGCAAAGTTACAATTATTTCCTGGTCTGTTTTCATAGTGAACATGTTTGCAGACTGTATTTCTTCATGGCTTCAAGCTTTATCTGTAAAGGTGCTCTTTTTTCCCTATCGTGTTTTTTTCCCTATGATGTGTAGGTGCCTTTTTTTTGTACCTTGTTGTTGCCTGCGCGCTGGCAGTGCTCTGAAGTGTGGTTTGAATTAACGCTGACACAAACGCAGGAGCTTGGGACTTGCATAACTTCAGCGTATGCCTTTTGAAATACATTTAAACTGCTGTCTTGCACTCAGTTTTGTGTAATTTTTAAGCTTGGTGTTTAAGCAGTCAGTGTCCTTCCAGGCAGCGAGCGAGAAGGAAGCACTCTACGGTTAGACGTGTCACTTCTCACATTAAACGTAAAACTGAACAGAGGACTCCGGAGACAATTAAATCAGCAGCTTTCTCTGGACCAGAGGGCATCATCCTGCACGTCCTGGCCAGATTCCAGCTCAAGTAGTTGTACTCTGCTCAGCTACTTATTTCCAATATTTGAGTCTGCTTTGCATTTTAAACTGTTGTGTTACTCCCCAGTGCAGCTAAACTTTTTTTTCCTTTTAGTTGGCAGCCTTTCTGAGTGGATATGAAGCAATCCCTATGAATAAATCTGTTTACAGTAGATTTGTTAAGTGGCTAGGGTTCTTTGGTAGTTGAGTTATTTGCAACGTATTATGTGTATTCATACTATTTCCTCTTGTAGGATTATATAGGAGTGTGCATATTTACAGGCATGGCCCATGCGTGATACGTAATGGGCCATTCTTCTGAATAGATTCTAGTGTTTAAGAAGTATTAGAAATAACAGGCCTATTTTGACATCATGCCTTCACTGATGTAGGCAGAAAGATTTGTATGCCTTCTGGAGGTTTTTATTAAGTTATAAAGAACCTATGTATGCTCAGGCAGTCAACTGAGGACTCTGGTGTCACCTTGTCAGTTAACTGACATGTTGCATTCTTCATTGATTATGAATTGTAGTGTTCCTGCTGCAATGGGGAAAAGTTTGTGTTTGGTTTTCTTTTTAAATCTTAAACTGTTTTTTGTAATCAGGAAAGTGCGAAGCCAGCAGTTTGTAACAGCATGCACAGATAGTGCTTTTTTTCCATGTTGCAGTTTTAGCAAGAGTTTGTTAAACAGCACTGCTTACCTTCGCTTTGTGCTGCTCTCCGCCTCGCCCAGCCAGCTTTCTGATTGCAAAATCCTCCTGGACAAGTGTTTTCTGTATCGGCGTGCTCCTTCCTCTCTGGGTGACCCACCTTGCTCCTCCTCCTCAGCACCTCTCAGGGTGGTAAGGTGGGCTTGCGTACGCAGAGGAGGACGTATAACCCCACTGCGGCGACCACCGTGGTGTAACATCCGTGGATATCCCGGAGATTTCTCCACGCGGTTACCTTACGGTGGCGCGTGTGTTACCTTGCCGGCTAAAAACTACAGCTGTCTTCGGTGCTGTGTGGAAGCATCTGTTCTGATGTGGCTTGCAGATGTGCAGCGCTGAAGGAATGAAACCCTGAGCCGTCCGGAGCTGCACGCCTCCAGCTGGGCACCTGGTCGGGGTGCGCTGCGGTGGCCCTCTGGGTCGCGAGCGGGAAACTAAGTTAGTTGAGGTTATTGCAGCGCTCCTGAAGATTTTTGCAGCCTGGCTGGTATGGAGTTCGGTAGCTGTGGTGGAGTTGCCTCGCTCCTGATACTACAGGTGACCCAAATTTACTGTCTTCAGAGGCATAAGGGCATTTCTTAGTTTTGTTTGCGAACTTTCCCCTCTGCCCTGCTTTCTTTTCTGTGAAGTTTGAGAAAACTTGTTTACTTGAAGTTAGCTTGAAAAGAATGAAAAGGCTCAGATTCTTGTGAAATCTCCTGAATCCAGCAGCTGGGTTTTTAGCTGAAACACAACCCACCCCCTAACCCTCCAAAATGCCAAAACACTTGGAATAAGATTCTAAAAATAAGGAACGTGTTGAAAGTTATGAAGCGACAGTTTATCACTAAATCTTTCTGGATTACTGGCCTATTGAAATGTTTCTTTTATTATTCAAATAACGAACAAATTCAATAACGCAGGAATTAACATGACTGATAAAACTGAGTATTGATGTTATTAGAAGCAATTATTATGGTATTACATAAAATGATGCACACACCAGAGGAGAACCTGGCAAACAAATACGCCTTCAAAGCATCTACGGTGCTACGTATTTCACAAACGACTGGCTTGATGTGCGGAATGATTTGCCCATTTTTTCATGACTCTTGTTTGGTGTCCTCGGATGCGAAAGTACGTAGCCGTGCCTGTGGTGGTAACAGAGGTGCTGCAAGCCGCCTGTTCCCAGCAGATGGCAGGATGTCCCAGTCTATCCCATCCAGCCCCACACTGGGGGCAGCCCAGGCTGCCTCCTGTGCGTTTATGCTTTTGATATATTACCTGATTTAATGCGGTATACTTCCACCGTGGGCAGGCGCCTCCAAGGCTCTGCAGTACTCCTGTATGTCGCTTTTATGAAACTTTGATGAAAGATTGACGTTGCTTGGGACTACTCTGAATCAGTCGAACCTTTGTACCAGGGCGAGATGAGGCGTTTGGGAGCAGATGGTGCCCGGGTCCCTTCGGTGGAGGAGGGGTGCTCTGCGCAGGTGGGTGGTACTGGGCTTGCCAGTGGGCCAAGTCGCACAGGATGGTCATGAGGTGGAAGAGATCCCGCTGCTCGAGGTGCTGCTGAGACTTTCAAAGAAACTAAGGTCATGCGGTGGCTCAGGTTGTGGCAGGGCTGCATCCGTGCTCAGCGCTGGGCAGGCAGCGCTCGTTAAAGGAAATCAATTTCCCCTTTAACGATTTAAGCAACTCGCTGAGTGTGAGGTACAAATTCCTCTTCATACAGGGAGAGAGCATGTTATTTCTAGAAAGACCATTGAGTAAAAGGTGGATATTAGTTAGGTGGTTTAGTCTGCTGCTAGGATTTTAAGGGAAACAACCCTTCACCTGCTCCAGAGCCAATTATGTTAATGGTCTCGTAGAGCTGAAAGCTGTGGCCGTATGTCAGGCGTAGGCCTCTCCCACACAGCGTCTGTGTGCAGATAAAAGGGTGCCTTACGTATACTGTGCGCGCGCCCCCAGATTAAAGTAGCGTGCTTTCTGTTGGGTTTGTGCTGTGATCTCTCAGTAAATATTAGTAACAGATTTCAATGAATAAAAATGAAGTAGCAGAGAACTGCCTTGCATTTTGTGTTGATAGTAGTTGTTTCAAGTTAAAACAGAATAGGATAAGGTACACAGAGTAGTAAGATTTAAGCTTTCCAAAAGAGAGCATAGTTTATGAACTGCAGAGTTTGGGGGTTTGTGAGAGCTGGTGGTTTTTTTAAGGTGATTGTTTAGATGATTGTGCTCCTCTGTTTTGTGTGTTATGGTATTAACCAATAGTGGCAGAAAAACCCCACAACTGTCATGATACGCTAGTATCTGTAGGGCTATCCCTGTTAACTACATTCTGTGGAAGGCACTAGAAGTGTTAACGTCAAGTCAAGACTCACTTAAACCAATGTAATAATAAGCAAACAGTTCAGCTTAATATCTGTCTGTCAGCATCGATGATGCTTTTGTGAATAACTGAACGGGTTTGAGGGCAGGGTGTTGTATTTTCAGTTTTTGTAATATTTTTAGTGGGATGGTTTTACTCAGGACCGATGAGCAGTGGCGGAGGGGGCCGTCGGTGCTATATGCTCGTGCTACCTCGGTGCTATATGCTCGTGCTACCTCCAGCTGAGAGGGGAAGAAGTGGACCACGGCCAGACAGAGAAGCTGAAATAACCCTCGTTTCCTTTCAGCCCCACCTGCACCTCTAGTTGTGTTACTCAGCAGCACCTATATTAGCTGCTGTAGAAATTAACCTCACCTTGATCTAGGAAATGAAATTCATCTTGGGGAACCACTCTGTTAACGGAAATCTACCTTTGAAGGAAAAATTGTGAATACCATTTTTTACCTTTGGCTTTTTTTTTTTTTTTTGTCCTTTGTTACTGTTTCATTCCCTTGGTGCTCCCAGACTCTGGCAGCGCTGACTTTTCCCATAGCCTCCTCCAAATATTAAACCACGAAAAATTAAGCAATGAAAGTGGAACGATAGCTGTGAGGATGGTCTCTGCAGCCCTTTTGTTCCGTCTCTGTTGAGGTGAACATGTCAACAGCTGTCAGCAGTAATGCTTGTTCCTCCTACAGCAATGTGATGGATTGATATGTGTACCAAAATATGTTAGAAATTGAAATAAAATATGCATTTTTTCATAATTTATCAGCATTATGATGGCAAAAAAAAGCCAGTCTTATGAATAATACAGAGCTCTGCAGTGGGCATTACGTACTGTAGGTAATAAATGCAACGTCTCTCCTAGACTACCAGGAGAGTTGTAAAGCAGAATGCATTAGTTCTGCTTTGTGATAATAAATCATTTTAGTTTGTCAGAAGGCTCTGGCTAACTTTTACTCCTGAGATATGAAAGAATGCAGTGCCATACGGCTCTGGATGGCTTCTGAAGTGTTTAGGCTGGCTCTGAATCTCCTGGGTAGTGTTTTGAGTGAGCGATATGGTTAGATAACAAGTGGCAGTATTTCTCAGGTATCGATGTTGTGATGCCTCCTGTTGTTTTATTGCCTAGAGTGGCTGATTTCGTCCTAATTGGAACTGTAGCTCTTCTCTGATGTTTTGTGTCTCTATTTGCAATATGGCTCCGTGTCTCTCTGAAGAGCTGTGCAAGAATGCTGAGTGACAAGCTGCTCTGCCGCTTAGGCATCTTTTGGAGGGGGCAAAGAATTCAATTACACTTTTGTTTTCATTTTACATGCCTAAGCACCGGTTTAGGCAGTCCTTGTAAAAAGCTACCTTTCCCTAAGCTTCTGTGCACATCAGCCGATCGTTGCTGCAAACAGCCCAGACGATGGCAACCCAGAGTAGGCAGAAGCAGAGCTGGGCTGATTATGCAAGATTAGAGAAAAAACTACTTGTGTAAACTTCACTAAAATACACGAGTTATCTCAGGTTCATTAATTTCAGTTTAATTTTCAGAGCGTTATGTGTTGTGGTGTTCTCGGGAAAGATAGTAGAGTCTTTCTAATCCATGTTTTCCTAATTTGCACAATTCATTAATTAGATTTGAAAAGATGGAGTGTTCCCACTTTCTAGCCAAGATTTAACAGCAGAAAGTATAGTGAAATGTCATTAAGTTATCATCTGTACAAAACATGCTACAGTGCATGTACAGCATGTTATGAGGTATTACCAGAAAAAACCCCTACGTTTATACAAACTGCCTAATATTATGTGGAGTGTTAACTGTAGCCTTTATTAATTACTGACTGTTGTTGTTTGTTGTATTTACAAAGTTTTAAGGGACTTTAATATCCTGAGTGATTAGAAGACCAGTCCTGTATTCCTGGGTATACCTTGCAGTGTTTTTGTAGGGCTTGATACCGATGAGGATCTTGAGACACCCCAAATAAAGTTCGCATTATACCGGAGCAGCCCACCAGCTGTTGCAGATGCTCACTTCTGCCGTTGGCCCTCTCTGATGACAACCTCCTTTCCCTTTTCTTGTCTTTGGTGAGATGGAGCAAGATCTTCCATCTGCAAACTGTAGTGGGCTTTGGCAAGGGCAGTCAGTGCTAGCTTTCCAGAGTTGCCTGTTCCATTTTTCCTCGTCCTTGGATGTGTCCTCTCATGAAATACGCTTCTCCATTGCATAGTTTGCTTTGGAGACATTGGTACCAAGCCCAAAGAATGGTTTTACGTACCATTGCTGCTGCTGCGTGCCTGGGATGCCGCCGGGGTGGGGGGGGCCGGGGGGACAGTGGCCCCTGGTACCTGCACTGGTGGTCAGTGGCACTTCAGGAGGACCCAGCTGTTTCCTTGGCCCTGTGTCTGGTGCCACACAGGCACTGTCACCGCTCAGCTGTCAGGGGAGACAACAGGGAGCTTCTGCACGGGCTGCACGGAGCATTGGTTCTTTCCGCTGCCCGTAGAAGCGCAGGAGGGGTGGGCAGCTCCCCGTGTTTACGCGGACACTTTGTGACTCCTTTCGCCTTGCCCGTCGTACCCCAGGTGCTTCCCTGACCTAGGGCGCACCTACGCACTCGGGGTACTCCTCAGCGTAGGCGGCCTGTGCAACTGAGCGCGGAGGAGTAGCTCGGCTCTCTTCTCCGTGAAGAACAGCATCTCCCAGTTTTTTCTGTGGGTTGGTACAATCGAACGCGCTGCCCTGTGTTCTGGCCTGCCTACTGAAATTACATTGCCCAGTCCTCAGCTAAGGTTTTTGCCAGAAGACTTTGTGGCTCTTGACTTGCATTCTTTTAGAATAATTGTTCTGTTCTTACAGAGCTCTGGGTGGTGTAATTAGCCTCATATTTATGGTAGCTGATCTTGTAAACCTTCCAGCTTCAAATAATTTAGTGATATTTTACTCTGGGATTGTTCACGGAAAGTACCGTGTACTTTAAAGAACAGCAATATCTTTAAAAAGCTTCTTTTGCAAACTGAAGTTTTAATGTGATTGCTCAGTGTTGTGACTAACGGTCTTTCTCTTGTTTAGAAGTTAAATAATAATAATAAGCAGTTCCATTAGAGTATTTAACAAACAACAGTGTACTTTGTCTTGCAGAAGAGCAGACAAAATAGGGTTGGGTTTTTTTGTTCCGTTTGTTTTAAAGCAGTGGTGTGCTGTAACTTTTACTTTGCCTTTCACCCTTTTCAGTCCTGGCAATGTGTTCTTATTTGTGTATCTTTCCCAACTTACCCCACAGTCACTGGCTGTGCACCACAGTCCTGTATTGCAATTTGGTTTGGTTTTTAGGAGCCGCGTGCCTAAACCGAAGTTCTTAGTTCTAAATGTTCAGTGTAATTTTCAGAGGAGAATCTGATGGAATCAATGAAATGTTGTAGTCTGCCTTGTCTGATAAGGGCAAATGAAGAATTTGCAGAACAAGCTTTGTTAGTTCTTGGTGTGTGGAGCTTCCTCTGAAAATAAAGGAAAACTGATGCATAGAAAAATTAAATGACATTGATATAATCCCTAAGATTTGCAATAACTGTCAGTCATCATTTCCCTTTACTGAGGAAAATATCCCTAAAGCCTCAAGACTCTCTGAACCATCATCTCTTTTATTTTGATTTATCCTCAGTCCAAATAAACGCCAATTTCCTCGTTACTGGAAACGGGAATTTATGAAAGCAAGCTGTATTTGCGTTGGTTAGAAGAACTTCTGGGGCCAGGTCTCTGTCTCTTCCATCCAGCAGTCTGGTGTGCTCAGTCCAGAGCGCGAAGGCGCTTGTTGGCAGAGCCCCGATGTCTGATGGCAATACCGAGGTCCCACCTGCACATCTTTGTTGACTACACGATCACAGCATCACTGAGCTGGCTTTGAAGCATTCACTCCCTTCCTTAGAAACTTTTGCCACAGTATTTTGCTCGACAGTTTCTGATTTTTCCTTTTCAGGATACCTTTTAACGCTTTTTGTGTAGGTAACGCATTTTGAAGTCTTTGGTTATGGCTGTGGGCTTTTGGTGAAACAAGAATTGATCTTTCAAATCAGGCTGACTTTATCATAACACATCACAAAGTGTAAGAAATACTTCATCCCTGCCAGAAAGAAGTTGCTTTGGAAATTACAGGAGAATGTGACATAGACCGTTTGATCTAATGGCTAAATGTGCTTTCAACAAAATGTGATGTAGACTCTGTTCTTTGATCTCATATGTCCTCTTAAAACTCATTTCTCTAGTCTGTTCATGCCTGTCTGTTCATTCTGTGTGTCAAACAGAGTAATGCAGTGCTGCAGAAATGAAGCCCGTAACACAAGTTTCAATGCTGAAAACTGAAGCTGCAGAGCATTAAAGCCTGTGAACAGCTTTGTCACAGACAGACCTGTTCTTACGGGTGCTCTGTAAAGCTGTTACGGAGAATAAAACACCTGGAATCTTCAGATCAGAGTTTGAAGAGGCTGGCACTTGGACGCATTTGGTTCTTCCTGACATCTGCATGCCATTTCAGCTTGCCTTTGTCAGACTGTAAATACTCCACTTGCTATACATAGTCTTTGCAATAAAACAGAATGTGAGGGGGGAGGAATAAGGACAAATGACAAATGAAAACGAGGTCTTTCTGTATATCTCCCTAAGACATCAAGTGTATTTGCTGTCACTGATGAGATTTTTTTGGTTCCAGTGACCGCATATATGCGTTAAGCTGCGGAAGCTCCCTTGAAAGCAGAAGAAATAACACCTCCTCAAATTTAAGGATATCATAGTGTCAGGAGAAGTGCTGTCTGGTGAAAAGTTGAGGACAGGGCTTCAAAGCAAGACACCCAAATACATGCTAAGCTTTTAGGACTATATGGTGTGACGTGAATGGGAAAAATAACTAAAATCTTACTCACTAAAGGCTTCTGTCTATGCTTTGTGGGTGAGGGGAGAAGGAAGAGGCACCAGGCGAGGGGACTGGAGACAAGGAGCTAGCTTAAATGGTGTGAGGTGAAAGAGAGGAACAGGTTTAAGTCAAAGTGAGGATGAAAGAAGACCAGGAACAGATACATAAAGGCAGTAAGGAGCAGTGAGAAACAAGAGGGGACTGAGGAGGGCGCAGAGCACATGCGAGACGCGGGGCCCGGGCTGAGCTCCGTTACGCCGGGTTCTGCTGCGCTCTCCTGCTCAGTGTTGCACAAAGGATGCTGAAACAGGTTCACGCACACAGAGCTTTCTTCACGGGACCCATAGCCGGCAAGACACACTCGCTCTTAGCAATGAAAGTTACTTTGCGCAAAAACAGAGAAAAGAGAAAAAACTCTCACCAGCGGCCAGCTGTGGAGAGCAGAGATGGGGTCCCTGGATCAGCATCTTACCCTCCTGGGAAGGGTACGGAGCAGGAGTTAAGAGGCCTGTGCAGTAACAGTGGATAATTTTGGCTTTTTCAGAGACTAACAGCAATTCAAAAGACGCAGCCTAAACTTCTGTATTCTAATGAGAAGATTTCTGTTAGCAGCCCTGTGTACCAGCTTGGCAGAGCTGAATTTGGGTTCCCCGTGTGCCCTTTTTCCTCTGTGGCCTGATGCTGCAGCAGAGCTGCGTTCCCCTGTGATGCAGGACAGTCCATCATCATCCCCGGATGTTGATGTCATGTCTGGATTTTTGGAGGTGAAAAATGCTTCCCCTCTTCCTCGCTGTGATGTGGCATCACTCCTTGGGGCTTCCTCCCTGTCTGGCACTCTAGAAGAAGTATCTTCTCCTCATGGCCATCCTTTACTAAATATTTGCTATTTAAACTTGATTTCAGAGTATTTTTATGGAAATGAGTCTATCTATAAACGCTATTTAAAATGGTTTTAGAGTAATTTCAGAGCATAATAAGAATGATGAATACAGAACTTTAATGCTACAAAATATGCCTCGCAATTTACCTTTCTCTCAGCTTAGATGTAAGTCTGGGCTCTGACAAATCCCCGCTTCTGATTTACTGCTGTTTATTTTGCTTTGGTCACAGTTGTTTGGTTTATGACTTGCCCCGCTGTCGTGTCGTGTCCATGCCCATCCATTCCCCCCCCCCCCCCAATTTTTGTGCTTAAGCTTTCCATACAAATTACCTGATATGACTATTTGCGTGAGAAGTACCACTGTAAACTCAAATGCAGAAGTAAAGATACGCAGCACAACGTGTCACAACGGTGCTCTTTCATAAACATTTGCTTTGCACTGGAACAGAGGAATCATGTATTATAAGAGAAAAAGGAGTATTTCCTAATCCCTAAACACTTCCAAATCTTCAATAGGAGCTTGGGAAAGATTCATTAGAGCCAAACTTTTAAAATAGGTAGTCCATGGACTACTTCCCAAATTACATATATGGTTGCAAGGCTGCATTTCGGGCTATTATTTCAATGGTATTTCCAAATAGCTATTTAAAGGCTTAACCTCTTTTATGTGCAAATATACCAATACTATAAACACTCAGCTGCTTTCACCTGCAAGCTAATTGATAGCTTACAGCCCACCATGAGTGTTCCAAGTGGTGATGGTGGTACAGAGAAATGGCTCCACCACATCCAAGATGGTTCTCGAAATTCTTGTTTGTTAGAGTATTTGGGGTTCAGACTCTGAATATGAACAACAGACTTGATTAGTTTTTGAAACTTGTATTAGCTCTACTGTTAGTTTACCGCCTTCTCCTTTTCTTGCTACTGTATCCAGCATATTTATGAAGGCAAGTGAATTAAATTGCTACACAACTGGAGCATATATTTGGATTTCACTCTGAAGTGACTTGCAACACCTCATGGTTTCTGGCTGATAGGTAAAAGAAGGTTAACCTACAGGGAAAAATATTAGATTTTGGGTTTGAATTTTCTGGATTCCTGTGCAGATGGAGCTTTCTGGGGAAAAAAATTAGCAGTATCTTTATCTGCTCTCTTCTATAATACATTCTTCACATGTTGCTTAACGGTTCTTGTAAAGAGTCATTAATTGCCATCAGTCCTCTTTTCAAATACACGAGTTAAAAACCTCTGTTCTTCCATCTCTTTTGGTAAAACCACTCTTAAAGTCTTCAGAATTACTTCAAGATGTGTAAATGTATCGTATCACGTTACCCTGTAGCTTTGTAATTAACTTCTGCAGCCAGTTGTTCTGTTCCCTTTTTTTCTCCTAGTTCCAATTTCTCTGTATTCTCTTGCTCTGAATTCTCCGAACTCCTACAGCACTGCCTGTGTGGAAACACGGTGACCCAACAGAGTCACATCTAGTATTGTGTGTAAGTAGGGGGTAACAGAAGTTTCTTGAAGCTTTTCATAATGCAAGACCTGTAGCGATGGAGCGTTACACTTTAAGTATGTTTTAGTGTTTTGATAATAGAACTTTCTTTGGCTAAAAAACCAGAGTATTTTGACCTAAATATCTGTGCAAGTACGTTTCAGCAACTCTGCGCGCAAGGGATTCATTCTTTGTAGCTTACACAGTGTGGAGATCTGGAAATGAAGAATGGCAGAAAGCATTGTTACAAAAAGGACAATTTTCCACTTAAGACATGTGACAAGTATAGACTAGACTTGTTTTCATTTCCCGTACCCATCAAAACATGATATATCACTTAACTATTGCTTGTATTAGAGGAAATGCACTGTTCTGTAAAGTGCCTTTTCACTTAAGACTTCAATATATTTTCTATTTCCATGTGAAAAAAAGACTATAGCGTGGCGTTTACTATAGATGTAAGAACCATTCATTCTAAATCATTTGGTCCTAGCTGGTCATAGCTCCAGTGTGGATGTAGGCTGCTGGAAGGGTTCAACTGGCTCTTCTGTTTAAACTTCCTTGTTCTCCTGTTATCCAACCCATTCTTCTGTTAGGAGCTCATTTGAGCGCTCATGACATTTCGGTATCTGCCAGGCCTGCAGCTGTTGAAGTTGGACTCATAATGGCAGCAGTTCAAAATTAGAGAATTAATTCTGTAGCAAAAAAAAAAAAATCTCTTCTAACGGTGCTCAGCACGGAGAGGGAGCAGTCATTCAGTGGATCTATTACTAATGCCTGCGTGACCCACGTGGACATTTCTGCTTAGCTTGGTCCAGCACAACCGGTTCAGTTCAAATGGTTCAGTTCTGCAAGGCAGCCAGAGCCTTCAGTGCCCACCTCCTCTGTGCAGAGATGGGGCCACGTTCTTTGTCTTGGAATATCGTGGGAGGAGAAGCTCTGCATGCTCAAGTTTCAGCTCCAAAGGGCTAAACGAGATAACCACATAGATGATTTCTGGGAATGTAATGAATAAAAAGAATGCATAATTTTGAAGGTCATGGTCTCTGGCTTTTTTTTTTTTTAACTATAGCTATTAGCAGTATTTATCTGATTATTTCTTGTTCTGTTGGATTTGCAACTGAACCATGCATAAGGTCAGCAGTTTTTATTGTTAAAGACCATTTAGGAGCTCTTATTTATTGATATCTTGCATAATTTATATTTTCCATCTCCAGGTAGTAATAACACAATGTAATAAATAGTATTGGTTTCTAATGATGTACTGAATGGGGAAGCTGGGCAGAACAATGGGTTGATATTATGTTAGTAAATGTAATGGCTGGATGTGTATCTTCCTTTAATCGTTGAGCTGTTTGTTGTGACCCACTGCTGACCTCTTTAAGAACAATTTCCTTTTCACATACATACAGTTAGCTGGCCTAATACCTTTCCTAGGTGATTATGCTGCATGTAGGCAGTGTCCACGCCAGGCAAATCAATGAATTGTGACTTGACCCGTTTCACTAGTTTCCAAAACCAGCAGTCGGTTTCTAGTGATGTTTTACAATTGAAATGGTTCTGTAACTGGAATAGGAACTCTAGAAAACCTCTAATTAAAATAAAAATCAATGATACACACCTTGTTATATGCAGCATTTGCCTCAAGGAAAACACCAACAGGTTTCCAGTTTTCCCAGTGATCACTATGATTTCTTTGAAAATGATCCCATACAAAGAGTCCTTTAGCCAGGTGCCATATTACGAATATGGGAACCAACAAAAAAAACCCAGAACCCGTGAAGAGTCCCCATGAGCCCATACCTTAATTTCAGATGATATTTTCAGAATTTCTCAGGTAGGGGCCATTAAAAAGATTGTATTGAATATGTTATGTCTCATACTTTGTCAAATTCCTGCCATCCACATTAGTAGTCCTATTGACTTGATTTTGTCCAAACTGATGCCATTTTGAACCATTGTTTCTTGCTCATCTTCCATAACCATTCTCAGAAAGTCTCAAAGAAGAATGCAGATTATCTTCTCCAGACAGAATATTCAAAATGGTGCAGGTTACCAGACAGTCTGCTTGTCTTTGTACTGAGAAGGGAAGGCATGGTGAAAAGTAACTTTTAATACATTGAAGTGCCTGAAGGACTGTGGTTTATTTGGACTATTTTGTGCCTGCTTTTAAATGTTGGCTTTCTGCTCGCCCATGAAGTAGATGAATCTTGAAAACATGTTTCTTCCCTTCCTATTTCTGATGGAAAAAAGAAATTCAGAAGGAAATGGCTGTTGTGACATTCCAGTTTTGAAACCTCCTGTCAAAGCTGGGAGAGAAAAGCACTCCCATCTGCATTAACATCCCACTTGAAGGAAGATGTCTTGTGCATTCATGTCCTGCTGCTTCAGTATCAGTATTTCTGTAGATCAGGCAAACAGAGTGATGACAAAGCCACACGCATGCAAAAAACATAGTGCTAGAGCTAAGATGGTTACTATTCATATTTCTTTGGGATTAGATCATTCTTTCTTCATGGCCATTGCAGCATCTGACTAAGGTCCTGCACGCTGGAATACATCCAATTTGTTGGCATGCTTGTAGTGTGGTTTTTTTGTCTGCCTTGTGTTCATTTTCACCGTGTTAAGTGTATGGTCACAACTTGTGACAAGGTGTAAGGAATGCCATTTTTTCCCTCTCCGGTCCTCTATAGCCAGCTGATCGTGTCTGGATTTTGTGTTCGCGCGGTTCTTGGCCATACCTGCCCAACCAGGATTTGGTGGGCAGAGTGGGGAAAACTGGCCACCAACTGACTGTCACAACTACTGACCAAATAATGCCCCCTTTCCCCCCCAAGATCCAAAAGGCAATTATAGTCACAGCAGGAGGCAAAACACAGGATGCTGAATGTGGATTTACAGTGGTTTAGCTGAGCTAGTTTATTTAAACAGTTAAGAATTTGTCTGTAGATGAAGCCGTCCTAAACTGGAACATTTTGCTTCCTATTTGGAGGAGTTTGCCTTTCTGTCTGCTCCTGTTTGATTTGACAACTGGTCCCTGGGTGCGCTGAGAAATCATTACATGATTATGTGCCTTCAGCTTATACTTTCAGTTTCGCTGATGGTGACATTAAGCAGATAAAACTGATGCTTTTCTTTTTCCATTTACGCGCTGGTGGTTGGCTAGATGGACGTTTTCACTTTTGTGTACTATGCAAATTTTTGCACCAAGAAATTCACAACTAACTTAAGGGAGGTCGCTCATTTTCATGCAAAGTAGGATCTCTTTGCAACTGACTGGCTGCTGCGGGGCCAAGCTTGCTGTCATACAGTGAAAGACAGTGCAGCTTCAGTTCTTCTATTCTTTAAACTCATTTCTGTGCTTACAGGAGCTTCTTATTAAAGCTGTCTTAGTGATTAATAAAACTACCGTGGTGTATAAAACACTATATATTAGCCTGGTTGAAACCAAAATATAAACGATCTCCAAATCTTGCTCTTTTCTAACTGGACTGTTCTAGAACTTCACAATCAGTTAAGTCATGCCTTTTGGTTAAATTGGCATAACATGGCATACAGAAGAATGTTAATACCTTCTTACAATTTCTTCATAAAACATTAAAGCAATCAGGGTGGTAAGTGAAGAGAATGCAGAAGAAAAGTGCAGTTACCCTTTCCTGTGAATTTATTCACAAAGTAAATCTGACCTTGTGGATTGACCCATGTCTTTACTCTGCAAATTCTGTCTGATAACCTAGAACAAAGGTGGCCAGTGAGTATTGGGCAGGTGAAGCAAGTTGTCTCAGGACCACAGCAGCCTTCTGAAGATCATCAGCTGGTTTGACAGTTTTGTGTGGCACTTCGCTTGTGTACATTGTCTGCATTTCTTCAGTTGTGCTCACTGTTAAATCTGAAATTTAAAAGTTACTTCTGTCCATGGAAATGTTGGCCACCCTTTCTCCGGAATGCAGCTGTGGATTACTATAAATTCAGATTGGTTTGGTGGCTTAATAGAAAATTTGCTCCCTTTTAAGGCTGGGATTAATTTTTAAGGGTTTGACTTCTGTACATCTGTCTGTAGTGGTGTACATGTGGGATTTTCAACTACTATAAAGCCATGGTGCATTGCAGAGAATGATCAAAATTACCCCTATAATTATTCCTTCATATCTTACAGTTAATGAATTACCTGCATCACACCTGTCAGTACACTTACAGGAAAACCTTCATTTCTTAATCAGAGTTTGTTTTCTATGGCATTAATGTTGTTTGCCACTCTTTTACCATCTTTAATATTCTGTCTTAGGGCAGCAGACAGCTGATTGTTGTTTTTGTCAGGTCTCTACTTCTGCTCTCCTCTTACTGTCATCTCGAATGAAAGCTTTCAAACTCTGTATTGATTAAAGCAACTGAAGCTTGAATTGAGTCCAACTTTTGCTAATACCCTGCCAAGTACTTAACCAAGTCAATCTAGAGATTGCTGCATAAGTCAAATTGTGTTCTTGAGAACGTATGGGGCTGAAAGGTCATCTCTTGTTGACGGTAACTATACACAAAGCAAAATCATGAATCTTTACTAGATCTTGGTTATCCTTTGGGGTATTAACAAGTATGCTAGGATGTTGGATCAGGCCAAGTCATATTCAAAGTTTAACAAAAAATTAAAGAAAGCGAAGACAGCATTACACTGTACGTGCACATACTTAAGGGTATATCTGAGTATGGCAGAGGACTCAGCCGGATTTTGAGTGCATGAACTGACTGTCTGCTGAGCTATATTCCCATTTTTAAGCTGCATGTAACTCTTTTTGAAGAAAATGCTACTTTATATTGACCTTGGAATGGAGTTTTGAAGTGCTGTGGGACACATTTCAAATGTAAATCTAAAATTTACCTATCTGTTTATATCACTGAAGGAGGTGATGGGACAGCAGAACTGCATAGGGTCGCTTTGAGTAGTCGTGCTTAAAATGTTAACCCAATCAGTCCTCCAGCAGCCAGCCCATGAAATTATATGACAAAACCACTTAAAACATTGAGAGAGAATGAACTGCACTTTTAAAATACAGTATATTTTTTTTACCTCTGTAGGAAAGGAGGTCAGGGTGTTTTTTCTATGACCTCGATTTCAGAATACAAAGTGTCTGGTTTGACGGACGAAGCATGTGGGTGCAGAGATCTGTTCGTAAAAAACACGTTGAAGGCAGGACCTAGCTGAGCTGCATGTACAAACAGCATTACTTTCTGTACATAATCTCTCCAGTGAAAGTCAGTATGACTTCAAATCCAAAAACAGTGACCCAAAATAATAATGATATGAGTGAAAACAGAAGCAGCTGAAGAGAGGGACAAAGGCAAGCTGTTTGGATGAAAACTTTCCCAATTTTACGCATGGATTTGAAACGTTTTTCATGGGGGGAAAAGAAAATAAACTTCAAATGTGTGTCATAAAAGCTCCAGAGAATTACCCCTAAAAATCACCTTTTAAATTATGTTTCATCATATTTCACTGAAGGTAACAATCAGCCAGAGGTTTATTGATTTATTGTCCAATTTCAACTAAGTCAGAAAATAGTGGGATATTATGGCAGCTATCATAAATGCATGAAGTCCTTTCCCTCAGTTCCTTATTCTTTAGTATGTATCAATATTCCATTTGAAAACTACCCTGATGGGGAAAAACTCTCTCCCCCCTTCCCTCTAAAGAAGAATGTTCCCCTGGCAGGTGAGCTGCTGCTCCTCACGTGTGGCTAGCACAAGGTCAGTCTTCTGAGCTCTTTGTTCAGAGTATGTTTTTATCCATCACAGAACAGATAAACACCTTAACATTTTACCATCAACGTATGTATTATCCGAATGTAGGAATTTAACATAGGTATTTTTATCTGGAAAAAAAAAAAGCCTGTGCAATGCGTGAACATTTCTTTATAAGCTTTCACATAAATTTTACGGAAGAGTTCCTTCTAGAAGCTACGATCTGATACGTGTAAAATGAAAGCCTTTTGTTTAAGTGTAAGGTGAGTAGAGAAATGCTGCAAGCTTCATTTAATTTCCTTGCTGACTTTATGCTTAATCACTGTTGAAGGATTTTTGTCTATTTTCTTTGATCCTGCAGTCAAGTCTATTCATTAATTCTTAATGCAGACCAAACCCACAACTCACTTTATCTTCCAGCTAGATTTAATAAGTTTCCACTGTGCCTTCTGATGTGCTCTTGTGCCTAGGCAGTGACCTTCTGCATCTAAAATGGAATACTGAAGTAGCGGTAATTTGAAGATGGACACACAAATGTGACTTCTGTTATCTTTCTTGTTTTTCACTGGCTTGCGGGAGGAAAAAAGAAAAAGAAATTAAGATAATGATGATGGCACGTATCCAACGTAAATGAAAGCCCAGTTGAAGACAGCCATAGATACATGACACTGTTCTTCCTTTTGTGAGAGATTAGAATATGAAAGCCCAGAAGAGGCCTCAAGAATTTATCTCATTCAGGTCTTTGTTCCAAGGTAGGATGAGACATACCACCCTCCTTGACAGATACTAACTAGTCTGGAAAACGTCCTGTGATGATATTTTCCCAGTCTCACTAGACTAAAAAGCATTGGAAGGAGTCGTTACTATAGCTATGGGTTTGTTGGGGGTTCTTTTTGTTCCCCAGTCCCCTCTCACAGATTGCAGATTAAGATGATTACAACTTGTTCTATGATCAGTGAACACCGAAAACAATTAATGGTCACCTGTCTGTAACAATTTCCTGTACTGGAAGGCTTTTATTGTCTTGCTACTTTTTCTGGTAAAATACTCTCACCCCAGACTTTTTATAGTGTTGGTGTCTAGCCAGTTGTTCCCAGTGTGTTTGTGTGCATATGCATTTGTCCGGTTCATGAAGGTAGTTCTGATTTTTAAAGTTGTGCTTAAAATTGCATAAAATTTTGTCTACTCGGTAACATCTGCAGGTTTTATACTCATACAAACTATTCTGTCATGCAGGCCATTCATGAAAATGGCAGATTTTCCAGTACCTGAGACAAATCCTTGCAGATCTCCTTGATACCTTTTCTCAGCTCGATGGAGAACAACTGATAACTGTCCTTTAAATTGTGTGCAAGTCAATCTTGACCGTATTTCCCTCTTCTGCTTCTGGGAATATCACGTGTGACAGCATCAACAGCTTTAGTGAAGTCAGGCTATATCACATCTGCTGCCTTTCCCTTATCCACTAGACCAGTTGGTCTGTCGGAGAAGGAAATGAGATTGGCCTGACTGATTTCTTGGAAAATCCATGTTGTCTGTTCCTTATCACGTTATTATCCTTACGGTCTTTAAAAATTGATTGTTTAATAATTTGTTTCAGTATCGTTCCAGTTACTGAAAGTAGAGTGACCGCTTTTCACTCCTTTCTGACTGCTTTTTCCATTTGTAAGGACAGGTGCTCTGTTTGCCCTCCTGTCTCAAAGTTCTTCGTTCTCCGTAAATTCTCAATGAACTTCAGTTGGTTCGTTATCTACTGTACAGTGGCCACCACCAGGCCTGGCCAACCTGAGAACATCTAACTTACTAACGTATTCTTTTACACACGCACCCCCCCACACCCCCCCACACCCCCCCCGCAATACAAAATCTATACAGGTATGTTGTTTTTTTCTTGTGCCAGTGACCTACTTCCTATTTTGAACGGGGCGGGGTGTGTGTTTTAAAAAGAGATTGTGTTATGGTCTGTTAGAACTGTTACGCTGAAGATGCTCTACCCGGGCGCGCTGTGAATTGCTACTGAAATAAAAGTAAAACTGACTGTAAATCAAGCTTTCAAACAAGTCTAAGTTCTGTGGAGCCATGCTTCTTTTTGCATGGCTTCAGAAGCTGAATTGAGGCATTATTGTTTTGAAATGTGTTTAAACTAGGCTCCCTGTGAAGTCTGTAAGGCAACAGCCATCTCTGTCAGAGCAGTGTAGTTGAGGTAAACAAAAAATAATCTCCAGAGACGCCTGCCTCTCTCCACAGACTAGCTGTGAAGTCTAGATGAGTATGTTGCTTATTCAGGCACCTAAATGATAAAGATTAGACGGGAGGAACGAAGGTGTTTAGGACAGGCGTTTAAATGGCACTTTGGTACTGAGAGATGCAGGTAAGTGCATCTACGATGCCTGTTTATTTCTTTATGTGTCAAAGGACTTTAAAGCTCTGTTAGATTTCTGTGGGGCCCGCTATGACTCTACTAGTGAGGCAAATAGGGCTACGGCCTGAGCGCTGTGCCGTGATTGTGTATGCCATTTATTTGTTGACTGCTACTTCGCTGTTGCATGGCACAGTTTTGGCCTGTGCCAACTAGCGTTCTCGCAGACCGTCTTGCTTGTGGAACAGGGCTTGTTCCAAGTGGGCATGGTGAATGAAGCCACTGTTCTGGGGACGAAAAGAGTGTGGTTGTTTGGATCTAAGCTGAGCCATCCATGCCCCTTGCAATAAGGAGGAGAAAGTGGGTCTGGTTGTGGGTTGTTGTTTTTTTTTTGTTTTGTTTTATTTTGGTTTGGTTTTTTTTTTTGTGGCGGGTTTTTTTAAGTGTGTTTCAGATATAGCCAGTGAGGTTGGGTCTTGGATCCATCTGCTGTTCTTGCACTCTTGCAAATGCTACCCTTTGTCACAATGTTGTACAACTAAATAAGTACCTTTGTGATATAAATGATAACCTCGTGATATAGACTGGCTGGTCTGCCGTGTGAAATATCTCTATATAAAAATCCTGACCTGTATAACATGCTAATAGCATGGAACCTGGTCATTTACTAATTACTAGCTATATTGTTACTACAAAATAATATAAAGAAGGAAAATACATGAAATACGTGTATTACTTTGTGTTTCTCCATGGAAAATCAGTTTAAAAGTTATTGTTAAATGAGAAGAAAGAAAACGGAAAAAAAAGAAGTGTCATTGGCACTTTTTAATGTAGCACAAAAGATCAGTGGTCAGTGAAACCTCTTTGTAACTTGCTCTTTTTAAAGGTATGTATTCCATCTTTACTAGGCCTTCCAGCCTTGCAGAGAAGCACTGGGCTGGAAGGGAATGTTGCTCCATTTGAAACAGCTATCTACAGAGCGTAAGTACATTATAACTGCATTGATAGTTCCATTATCACAGCGTGACTCTATCAGACTCGGTGAGGTTGCTAAGTAATCAGTCAATTGCAGGTCTTTCTTAAGAAGTAGGGTTCTGAAAAATAAAAAGAATGTTCTATGGAAAAGTATTGCTTTTGGTGTTTATTTCCGGTGGTGGAACTTATTTTAGTAAAATACTGGCGTATTTTATTCAGAGATGGAACTGCATGGCAAATCCACGCTTAATGTTGATGTTTTAATGTGAAGCTCTGCGATACTGAATAGTGCTAATGTACAAGGTCACTTCGAGATGCAAAAGAAGAATGCATAAGAAGAAAATAGAGATGCAAATCTGATGGGCATGAGAGAATGATATCTATCACATTTGAAACAGGTCATCTGTAGCAATAAACCGTTAGTTTCAAAACTGATACCCTTGCAGATATAATGATGGTTCAGAAAATAGCCGCCATATCAGACAGAAGTCAGATTGCCTATTACAGCTACAGCCGGATCACCTTTACAATTGCCTGTTGCAAGGTGTCATTAAAAAGATTAGTTGAATCGTTGGGCAATCTGAACACTGATGCCAACATGTGAAAAATCCAGTTTAGAGCCATTTTATTTCCCCCGAAGCATTTCTGGCATTAATATCGCCAGGCGTTTGCTGTTTGGAAACCTGGCTTTCAAATCTGTCTGGTACATCTTGATTTCAGAAGTTTTTAATAGAAATTTTAAAGTATTCTTTTGTGAAGACCTTGATCACTGAATCTTAAAGCAACAGAAAAACCTGGTAAATCTATTAGGCCTACTCTTTGCTGCCTTAATTCCAGCTACACAAGTACAACGTACACTGAAAGAGCTAGCCAAGTGTGAGGAAAAAGGATCAGGAAATCGAAGAATTGACAAAGAAAAATCTTTGAGGAATATTACTTAGAATAGTGGCTAGTCCAACTGATAGAACGTCTTTAAAATAACGTTAACTCTTTATTTGGTTATATGCACTCTTCTGGGAGAGCCTAAGCTACAGCTGCTAGCAGACCATACTTACGGAAGAAGGGGATGCAGGGGATGAAGATTTCTGTGGCCTTGATCTGCTAAGATATGTTGAACCAACTCATTCCACGGTCTGTCCGAGCTACAGTAGTATCTATTCATATTACAGATTTAAATTGGATATTCACCAGCTGAGATTGATCGTCGTAGTTTCTCTCTACAATTAGTAGATAGAGAGCAGCTCCTCCAGAAGATGCGTCAGAGCAGCTGAGTTTAGCTCCTCCTCATTGACTTTTTTAGGGAGACCCAGGAGGCACATCCTCTAAAAGCAAAATTGTTGAGGCGTATTTCCCCCTCCGTTAGAGCAGTGAGTGCTTGCTGTCGTTCGGATCTGAGTGAAAAGGAAGCTCTATTTGCCATTTCAGAAATTATGGTTATTCCTAGAGTGGGTTATGGGAACAGGTTCTCTGGGGATGGACTTATTTTTATTGTGTTTCTATAGCATTCGAGTGTGGACTTTTGGAGCAGAACTAGAAATCAGATTTTGGATTCAGGACTGCAATATTGCTGCAACCGGTAGCAAGAACCCAGTTTTGAGTGGTCTTGGTGGATCTTTATCAAGACAGAGAGGTGTGTGAACAGCTCTGCCTTTCCTTCTCTGACTACACGTAACCTTCTCATAACCCTACTCCTGTATCCTTGTGAGGAGAAAGTGACGGGAGATACAGCTGTGGCACACTGAGAAGTTGAGGGTATGGTGTAGCACCACGTAAGTGTTTTTGTGCAGAGAAGTTCCTGGAGAATCCAAGGTGCTTCTGAGTCTTGAGCCGCTTCCCATAGTCCAAGCACAGACTTGTGAAGAACATGTGTGTGTGTAATAAATGTGCTTTTTTGGAGTGGGTGACATCTGTATCTGTGCATTTATTAATTCTGTCTGTGGATCTGATGGCATATGCTGGAACTTGTGTGGAGAACACTGAATTAATAAAAGCCAGTTGTGTGATCCCTCCAAGTATCCCTGCAAGGATATTTAGGGGCCCCATATTCTTAGACAAACATCAAATTAATCACAGTGCTAAACGAAAAGTAAAGCCCATATAAAATTTACTACATTTTTTTCATCATTTGAAAAAAAATGACAAAACATCAGTGTGCAGTATTGATAATGGTAGCTTTGTTTACCCATGTGGTCTAAGTTAATAGTGTATATCTATTTTCAGTACAGCTCTACAGTAGTGTTTACGGCTTTAAAAAGAAGGGAAAAAAACCCTGAAATTAAAAATCGCTGCTGGAATCCGTAAAGATAAATGCTGCAATATGGTAACAATTTTCATGGGAGGTGAATATAAGGATCAACCTTTAAATCCGTTTAAGAGTTGAGGAGAAATACACATAGCAGACAACACTATTATTACTACTGCGTAAAATTTGGCAGAGATCCTGATGCATGTTTCCTGTATAAAACCAGTTTGCTGCCATGCAGTTCAGATCATCTGGCAGTTGTATACGAAGTGCTTGTAAAATAAGGGAGAGTTCAGATCATTTGCCTCCTCTATTTATTTATTTTTTTTGTGTGTGTGTCTTTGGTTAGAATCAAGTTGTGCATGTGTGAAAAGAGGGTTTCGGGGGGATGGTGTCACTTTTAAATTCATTAATAAATAACGATGCATTGCTAATCTATGAATAATACTTCCCAGTAAATTTTCAGTACGGTATAAGGGAATTGCATATTCAAGTGTATTGTTTTTAGGCAAGAGATGTAGCAGCCTCCACTTACAATGGCTTAAAGATTTGTTGTTCTCAGATTTATTTCTTTTTTGTAGCATATACTGTAAATTCTAATAGTTTACAGCCACATATTAAAGTGGTGAACAAAATGTACTGTAACTTTCTGCTCATGTTCAGCATCTGTCTTGTAGCGTTTTAATAACAAATAAGCCTCAAACCTAGAAGACGTGTTTTTCCTTATTGTTGCTTATGGTAAAAATGGCCTCAGAATGTCAACCTCCACCCTTGTGGACTCAAATACTCTGAATGTAAGTACGTGTATTATTTCTTTGCAGAGTGTCATTTTGAACTCTTGTCAGTCCTTGTTCTCACATGTTTATTTTATCACAATGAGAGAATCCTCTGCTAGACAACTTACAGAAATTATTTTTTCTACTTCCATAGCCATAACAGTGAAATAAGCAAACCGACATTTTCATTTCTCATTTGCTGCATTATAAAGGTTTGATCCACCCTGCAGGCATCTGCCCTTTGGGTTGGGCTAAAGACATTTCAGGAATCTGTTATAAAAAATAGACTTGCAAGACTCTTGCAGTGAAACATGGAGGCTTCAGTGCCCTGTCTGGAAGACAGAGAATTTCACAATTTATTGTCAGTTTTTCTAACTGTATTGAACGTGCAATTATACCCAGTAATATAGAACACATTAAAATATGGTGTTTATTGCAAAGCGGAATCCTAAAAAGTAGAAATTCACCTTCATCCATGGCACGAAAGTCTCTATGGCTGCATTGCCAGTGCTGGGTGAGTGTTTTGAGGAATTTTGCATGTGTTAAAACCCATGCAGATAGAAAGAATGAATGAATGAATTGGAGAAGGTAGGCCAGGGAATTTTGGTTTTCCTGTCTCGTAGTACAAAAGCAAAGGCACATCAGAAGGCAGGAAAATCAAGATGAAGATAGGAATTTTTTTTCATGCAGTGTGTATTTTAGCTCTGGAACCTCTTTCTTAGGAAACTGTGAAAACTGCAAGTTTAACAAAATTCTACGCTTCATTGTTATTTAAGTCGCTATCCAAAATATCCAAGGTTGCTACTAATTATGACAGTATATAGTTGTGTAAGGAATATTTAAGCTATGTGCTATGTTCTTTACTCCAACTTCTAACATATATTGAGGTAAGACCAGATGTGGCAATGACTTATCAGCCATGCTCTGATGCTCTTGGAAGACCTCTCTAAGACATCTAGTGCTGTCCTCTTGTAGAGGCAGGGAGCAAATTTGGGAAGATGATGAGGTTGCTCCACACGACGGTCCTTATTTGATTTGTGGGTGAATGGGCAACTGCAAACCTGCGTAAGACAATGGGAGTGTTACTCCTGATCCATTCAGAAATGAGGGTTTGCTAATAATGTCAACAAAATTGCTACTGTGAATGGTTGCCTTGCAGGATGTATATAGACTTAGAAACTGATTTGCTGAAGATTATCAACTATATATGATGTAGAGTTGAGTATGATCACCTACCTACCTAGAGACTTTTCTAGTTCTCTAAGCCATTAAGTTTCCTATAAATAGTTGTAAAATATAAGGAACTGTGTTTTCATGTCATCCTATATATACTTAAACAAAATACATTAACGTAAAATACACTATTTTTAGACTGTACATACATAATTCATCATGGGTAGAGATTTTTCTTTAAAGGTTTAATAATTTAACTGACAGAAGGGCAGAGGTGGAGTCTTAAATTCAATGGGAGTTCCAGTTCTTAAAAAGACTTCCTTAGCGCCTCTGCAGCAAAAGAGCAACCAAGTTCTATTTTTAGATTTATCCATAGTAAGGATAGAAACTGTACTGTGTACGTAACCTTGTTAGTGCCTTGTTACCATGAGTGTGTTTAGTAAAACACATGTAAAAAGCATGTAAAAAGAGATGAAAGGTGTGGTCAGAAATTTTATCTGGAAGGCATTTTTAACACTGCACGGGCTCATTTACTGTTGCTGTCTTGCAGGTACTTAGCATTTATAGACATCATACCCTTGTAATTGAACTTGCATGAATCATTTATTTACTACACTGCACTTACGGGTAATATATGTCAAGGGAATTCATTTTTTATTACAGCTGATGTAGCCATTATGATGTCATAATATATACAAGGATAGAGATATAGCTTGAACAGAACTTCTGTCTCTTAAATCTGTGAAACTCAACACTGTGTATGTTTCTATCTTGGAAGCAGAAGTGCAAGACTCGGTGGTGTAGCATTCTCTCAACCCTTGGCAACAGCTTTCTGGCCAGGATAAAGAAATATTTTATCTAGATATAGCAGTGATAATTTCTGCATTTAATTCGGTATTTTAAAAAAAAAACAACACAAAATGTGGAAATTGCCATGTAGGAGTAACATACACTGTTTTCCTGTAGGAGTTTAAATGAGAGCATGTATCTTGTAAGGTTCAATTCTAACAACTGACTTTAAGGAAAAATATAAAAACATACGCATTACGTTCATTAGAGTAACTGAGCTGAATTGCCTGATTTCAAGTCTAATCTTTTGTTTTCATTGGGGATATCACAAAATATCTCATTTCTATAGATGCTTCCCAGCTGGCTGCTCTGCCAGGTCTGGACAGAGTAAGCGAGCTGGTACACAATACCTACCTAGTGAAGGCTCGCCCCCACCGAGAGGTTCCTAATTCTTGGGGTCTTCAGGTCTTGGAATTCCAGCGTCTGAGTGAAGGAAGGGGATGTGCGAGTTCCTCTGCGCTGCGGTATGAGTGGAAAGTCGTTTGCTGTAGACAAAAAGCAGCTTGTTGGTCAAGTTTAACGAAATGGAAAATGTTCAACAGATCACGTCTATGCTTTTATCTATGCTTCTATCAAGCAAATGCTGTGATACGTAATTAGAAGATGGACAGTGGACACTTGAGAAAATAAAGAGCTTTGTCAGCCTGTACCTGTAGCTAGGATAGTTGAAATATCATTTTGTGGACATAATGGACACAGCTACGTATTTAAAAGCAAAACACTGACATAGGAGCAACTTGTTTTTAGAAGGAAGCGTACAAGGGGTTTTTAGAGATAAAAATTGGCTTTTGAATACAGAGTGTCTTCTGATGGTTTTTACAGTCCAAGAGGGATGGGCTCATGCAGGAGGAGTGAAAGGTTTGGTGCCGAAGAGTAGTATATTTATGTTAGTCAAATCTCCAAAGAAGCATTTCCTTAAATACAGCACATAAATCTCTGAGAATGCTTTGAGAAGCTTATTTTTGAGTTGTAATATGTCTGGTCAGAATGCCTTTTTCTGAGTAGCCCAGTGCTATTTTAATTGCTTAGTCAGATGCATCCTTTCAGCTCTTGGACTACACTGCCAGAAAAAAACACCTGCCTGACTTCCATTAGTCTTTGTCTTGTGGAGAACTGGATTTCCCAGGTTAGGGTTTGCTGACTCAAATTTTAAAACATTTTTCTAGACAGGCATACAAGAAAATGTGAATAAGAGCTGTCATAAATAAAATAATTTGAGTAATCCTAGCTTAGAGGTCCATCTCTTTTTAGGAGAATGCTTGCTGCTCTGTTCAGTTGTTTTTGTGGTAGTCTGTATTTCAGTAAAATGTAGAGCTCATTAGGAGCAACCCTGTAATTTAAAACGGAGAGTGAAGGTCTGTACCTGTGTTCTTAACCATCTGTGATATTCACACCCGTGTACAGGGTGTCTGTGCTGTGTGTTGTTACACAGATGTAGTATCGAGTTCACTGTGCACGTAGCGGCAGCATCTTAATGTTTGTTGTAAGCCTATAGTTGTCTGACGCCTATTTTTATGAAACCTTACATGCTCGCTACCGAATAGTAGCCAAAGGGTTATAAGCTTTGTATACACGCGTACCAGGGAGTTGTGGAGCAAGTCTAATAGCTGAATTTCCTGAACACTGCTTATGTTGATTACGTTACATTCCAGAAATGCATCTTCTCACTAAAAATAGTAGGTTTTGAACCAGAAACAGAGTCAGACAACCCTTTTGGAAAGTTTTGATGAGAAGAACAGTCTCACAAACTTCTAAGTATCTGAAGACAGAGTCTAATAAGAAAAAATGTCAGAAAACCTTAGATTTGGAAGAAACTCCTGGTCCTTTCATTTATTTATTACACATATTGCCAGAGCTTAACCCCAATAATTACTTTGAAATAGAAGAAAGATTTTTTTTTTTTTTAGTGCTATTTTAAAAGTGAAAAATCTAAAGAATCTTTCAGCTGTCCTTTTTTCAGTAATTTGTTAGTTAACCTACTAAGTACAATAATAATTTATGAGAAAGGAATTAATATGTCATCTGAGAACCTGAGGTCAGGTACGTAAGCCCTTGATTTCTGTAGCAATCATAACAGGTACGTAAGATACTTTATAACCATTATTTAGTTCCCAGTTCAGGTTTGATGATTTTTCACTTCTATTTATGGTAGTTAGCTATGCTGAAGATCCACTGCCAAAGTGTCTAAAGGAAAAAAAAAAAAAAGGGGGGGGCAGTTCTTCTCCAGAGGAAGGCTAAACCCATCTAAAATTGGAAACAGATCAGTCAAGTGGTTCATCAATAAATATATACCATCTTCTGCAGTGCTACATGTGACCTGAGGCTTTGGGAAGCATGAGCTCACTCTGAGGTAGACAGACAAAGCACAGTTGAGTTGTATTATCTTTCTAAAAGCAAAGATTGTCTTCTAATTTATTGAGGCAAGAGATAATTAATTCTCAGATTCAATACAGGGAGCCAAAGAATTAGATTCCATGTTTCCATCCCAAAATACGGCTTAAATTAGAAGTTGAGAAAGCAAGAGGCCGTGTAACAAAGTAAAACTGAATTCTGGGGATCATCAGACTTAGGCTCAAAAGTTCATGGAGAAATCTGTCTGCAGATGGTCTCTAACTCTCATGTTACCAAAAAAATTAAAAAAATTCAATTCTCTCATTCCAGTTTTGTTCTACCCTCTAGGGAGAAAGCAGGAGCATCATTTTTCTTTCTCTGTCTTCCTTTCAGTCGTCTTATGGGGGACTGCAACCTTTTAGGTGGTAATACTGCCAGACTGTGTTTCCACATAGCTGAAGATCGTGACTGCAGAACGGTGCAGCTCTTACGACTGTGAACCTCACTTTTTTTTCTTTTCATCTGTCTTATCTTTTTGAGTGCATCGATGCCATTGTATATACCAGGTGTGGTTTATGTGATGGTATGTTTTATCAGCTTAATGGGCTAGATTGCAGCGCGGGCCCTCTAAATCTGCAGCCTAAAGGTAATTCTCTTCCTGCTGCTGCCCTCCTTTTCTGTACTGTAAGAATATGCAGAGGTTGCTTCTTAGCTGTCAGAACTAAGAAGGACAGACAACTAACAGATCTATGCTAAACATGCAGTTCTTATTTCACTTTTAGAAGCTTTAAAAAAGCGCACTATTACACTCTTGGAGGCTTTTGTTGCACAAGAAGGCCTTCCTGACTGTAGGTTTTCTTTACACAACGCTGGCTGCATGTTTTCCGTGTTACCCGTATTCCGTTTTGACGGAACAACTGGATGAGGGGCAAAACAGGACTCAGACTGGACTGGAAGGGCAATGTCAGTAATTCAGGGAAGTCATTTGCAGCATTGCTAGAAAACCCTAGAACAGTAAACTGTCTTCTACATACGGACCCAGATTAGTTGTGCTTTGTTCCTCTGAGATCAGGGCTCCTTCTCGCTGCTTCTTTTGGCCTCCTTCATGTTGATGTGAAGCGTGGGAGTAACCGTGTGCCCACAAATTTCTCTCTCTCCAAATGCGTAACTGGCTGGTTGGCAAGTACGAACAGGTAATCTGAAAAAAACTTATGCAAAACCTCATCGCTTCACTCTAATTTGAAAGGTGTTTTCAAATAATATGCACAGCCTGGATGGTTTAACATGATTCTGAATTGAGCTTTCTGCATAGGAACTGAAGTTTCATCAGGCTGGTGCACGTTAAGTGCATGTAGATTCTCCTCCCTCTGCCCTGTTTTTAATTAAACACCCAATCTTGTTTTCAGCAGTCAATTCTCTGTGTAGTTTATGGTAGTAAATTATATCGGTAGTCATTGTTTTGTTGTGCAATAAGCTATTGTTAATTGGCATTTTGTCTTTAATAGACTCTGTTAAGAATTATGTTAAAATAATTGCTACCAGAAAGCACAGTACAGAACTCTTAATTACTGGCTAACAGTTCTGTCCTTCAGATCCTTCCTCCAAGCTATGCTTTCATACAGCATGTGCTTTTAATTTGAATTCAGCTCGGTAAAACTCAGGAGAATCTATTGTCTGTCAAAGCCAAACTCATAATAACGAAGGATTTGTCACAGCAGATCAGACCTCAGGTCTCTGTAGTCTGGTGCCATGCCTCTGGCAGTGGCTATTTCTTGGTATTTTAAAAGAAGGTAAATCTCTTCCCAGATCGCTAATGCATCTTTCCTCTTTGTGTGACACTGCACATTTCTTTCTACACCTTGCAGTTCATTGTCTTACACCCTGAAGCACAAGATTTGATTACCCTTATTATCTTAGCTTGCATAGCTACAAATGTTATTAGCAGTCATAAAATTACTCAGTGCTTTTTAAAAATGTAGCTATGGTTTTTATCTCAGTGGCCTGATCTGGCAGCCAGTTCCATTGACTGTGTAAAAGAAATGTTTCTTTATATTGTTTCTGCGTTTACCGGTCTTTCACTTAAAAGTCCTTTTATTTTAGGTGATAAAGAGAAGACCCTGATCAGATTTTAATATATCCTGTCTAATTATGAATACCTGTATGAAATTCCATTTAAGTTGCATATTATTTTTGGGTGCTATAAAGTTCTGAACTTTGTTATTTCTTTTATTTCCTAGTATTTATTGTTTCAGCCTTAGAAACCAATCAGTTATTTTTCTGTTATTTCCTCCCCCCCATTATATTTTTTTAACTGGACACACTAATGAACATTAAAATTTACCTGTTGTTTGATCTGAGGCCTATAGTTTTTAATTTTGATCGCTTTACTGGTTTTCATAGCCAAAATTCTTTTGTCATTTTTCCTTATGGTGCAAAGAATTTTATAAAAGAAAAAGAATACATAGTCTGTCTTCTGAAGAATATTTTTTCTAAGTTAATGACTGTAGAATAATTATAAATTTAAAACAACTGAAATTGATGGTCCTTTGGTCTTTTCAACAAGATTTTTTGTGTCTGGTAATCAGTATGTGATACACTGTGGGAATTATGCAGACTGTTTATGGACTTTTATGATTTGCATCACCTTGTGTCTGTTTAAGCTAAATTTAGTCAGTCATTGTGACAGATGCTTTCTCTTACGTATTTACCAGAAAACAAAAAAAGGGTAGTTGCTGTACTTGGTATATCCAGGGGCAAATGGAATGACTGCTTGTTATATAGCATATCTGCCAAAAACTTGCCCACTTTTCATTTTTCCCTTTGAAAAAACTATTTCACAGTCCCGTAGTGTACAGCCTCATTTTTCCTGATGAACTTTCACTTTGCTACTTGCAGCATCATTGTAGTTCTTCAGCTATTTGAACGTAGGCATTGTAAAGCTTTCCAGTATTTACTTAAAAAACACAATAAACTCGCGCCGCCACAGTTCCTAACTTGCTGTGCAGTTCCATTTCCAAGTCATTAATAAATAGTGCGCATCTCAATAGCAGCCCCAGGAGCATTGACTCTTACATTTTCTTCATTTTGAGGGGCAGCCGTTTGCCATTACTCATTGTTTCCTATCACTTAACAATTTTTGAATCAATTCCAGGACTCTGCCTGTTGCTCCACAGTTATTTATTTTCCTTAATAGTCTGATGGAGGGAACTTATGGGAAGCCACTGAAAACTCAGGGACATTAAGTACCGTGGGTTATTTAGGCTACTATTTCAGCAAGTGTTTCAAAAAGAGCTCAGGAAGCCTATCCTTTTTGTTGGTTGTTGTTGAGGTTGTTCTGAAAATAACCCCGGTTATACCTTGTGCCACAAAGCTCAGTCTCAGGTTTAGCTGGCACCTGGGGTGGGGTCTATGCCATTGGGCTGGTGGCCAGCGTGTGGCCCGGCCCGAGCCTTTGGGAGGGCAGGAGCCCCCGGCATGTCCTGTGAACGTGGGTGTGTGGGTTGTGTGGTCAGGCCTGGCATTCGGCGGTCCTGCTCAATGCTTCCCGCAACCTGACTGGAGAGAAAGACGCAAGCTTAGCATTCAGGCTGGCAGAAAGTTGGGTTTATAGTAGAGTGCTACTTGAAGTTCAGCAAACGTGCCCATCAGCAGCAATCAAGTTACCAACGAGGTGAGGTGGAGGTGACGGCTGTTACCGGACAGTTACTCATGGAAATAGTCACTCATGGGGATGCAGATACTGAACACAGAATAATTCTGCCTTGGATCAGATTCCGACTCAAAGAAATTCTGTATATTTCAGTTATTCATTTTAAAAACATGGCACTGGGTCTTATTAAACTAAAAATCAACTTGATAGATGTCTTTCTAAATGCAGATGAACCGATTATTTGCTGATATTTTTCTGTGTAAAACTCCAGCATCATTGCTGTCTTATCTTTGAATCAGTCTTACTGCCAAAACTGATGGCTAGAACAATAGAGATCGCTCTGGAGCAGGAACTTCTCTCAGAATCCAGGTCTTATCACGACTTCAACTGGCAAAGACTGCTATTCATACTGTCACTCACCGATGCTACATAATGGATGGTGTCTGCCTTGCACACCATAGATAACTTACCAGATTGGGAGTTGGATTTAATTCCACGCACTCAGCTGACCCCCAAACCACCCAATCTCCCCAAACAGGAAAAAAAAAAAAAATCCAACAGCAGCAGAAGATAAATCATTGATGACTGAGGATGTCTGAATGTGTGACTTCCTTTTTCACATCAATTGTCATTGGGAACGTTGGTATACCCATTTTTGATTAAGGCTGTTAAATACCGTTTCCCCATAAAAATCATGACAATGCAATCTTACCTACAATTTTCCCACAAGCAAGTAGCATACAAAACCACGGTCTGTGTGCGCTTGCGGTGATTATTTTTTATTAACATGAAATAACTATACCTGATTTTATTCCCTTTGTATGTGTGAAACATGCCATAAATTAACAAACATGTATGTATTCACTGCCAGTAGTGCATGGTATTTAACAGTTGATGTGTTTTCATGAGTAGGCCTGTAGAAATAGTCTGAGGGTGGCATCAACAGTAAACATGCTTTATAGGATACTGGCAGGGAAAGTTCTACTGACAATAATAGCTGCCATTCGATCACCGTCATGATTTTTCAGATTGTTGTCACTTAACTGATGCAAGATAAACTTAAAGTTTATTATTAACAGGCTCTTTTTCTTGTTTATAGCTTTAAATAAATAATAAATCATATTCCCTTTTGAAAATTTTTTTGCCTATAAAAGGATTGAAACAATGTGGGACACTTAAGGAGAGGAAGTCCTTCAGTATGCGATTCAGAGCTTCCTCTCTGAGTCATCGGTATTTGCTTCATTTTTTTTCATCAGGAACCAAATTGCAAAAGAGCTCCAGGGACACCATTTTGTAAGACCAGGGAGACAGAATCTTCCCGGTCCTTTTTCTTGGCATGGGAATTGAAGCGTGGGCTGAGAAAGCCTGCATGTAGCTCTCCTTCCAGCTGGGCAGAAGAAGAGGGGCTGTTGTCATATGCAGCCTTTATTCCCTGCACCTGCCTCAACCTACCAGCTACTAGAAGAAAAGGGAAATATACTACAGTCTCTATGTAGTTGCAGTAAACTGCTTCCTTCCTCCGCCACAGTAATGGAAAGAATTCTGTATTTGAATCACAGTTGCTTCCTAGGACTCATCCTGCACTGATGCTATGGACTGCTTATTGTATGTCTTGAGTAAAAGAGGCTTATGTTCTCCATTGATTCAGATTGGAGCTATAGGACCTACTTCCTCCAGCAGTAAAAACAATGTATATGTACATTATCTAACTAAAGGCTTAATAATTCTTATGTATAAAATGATCCAAAAAAATTTTTATGTGGTATGCAAATGGTAAAGGGGTATTTCAGGTACATGTTTAATAGTTCTCCATTGATCTTGTCAAGTAAGTAACTGCTTCACAGCTAAATAATACGAATTCTTTTCTTCTCTGTGTTCAGTTTAACCAATATTTAATTTAACCAGGATGGTGGTGTCCTGCTTGGTCAGAATGCTGTGTGGCTATTCTTGTACACATATATATATATATATATTTATTTTTTTGTGTGTGTCCTGAGAAATGCACGTTTTATCTACAGGAGTTTAAATGAAATTTCACTTGCAGTTAGTTCCGGTGTGTCTTGCCCACAGGAGCACAAAGCTCAGCCTTTCCCAGGAGTTCCACTGAAGCCTGTTGGGGGAGGATGGCTGCGGCTAATCTTTTTTTGCTAAAAAACAAAGAGGTTGTGCTGGTTTTGGCTGGGACAGAGTTAATTTTCTTCACAGTAGCTGGTACGGGGCTGTGTTTTGGATTTGTGCGGAAGTAAGCGTCGATAACAGAGGGGTGTTCTCGTTACTGCCCAGCAGCGCTTACCCAGAGCCAAGGCCTCTTCTGCTCCTCACCCCACCTCACCAGCGAGGAGGCGGGGGGGGCACAAGGAGCTGGGGGGGGACACAGCCAGGACAGCTGACCCTGACTGACCCAAGGAATATCCCAGACCACAGGACGTCATGCTCAGCACGTAAAGCTGGGGGAAGAAGGGGGAAGGGGGGGACGTTCGGAGCGATGGCGCTTGTCTTCCCAAGTCACCGTTACCCGTGACAGAGCCCGGCTGCCCTGGAGATGGCTGAACTCCTGCCTGCCCACGGGAAGCGGTGAATGAAGTCCTTGGTTTGCTTTGCTGGCATGCACGGCTGTTGCCTTCCCCATTAAACTGTCTTTATCTCAGCCCATGAGTTTTCTCACTTTACTCTTCCGATTCTCTCCCCGATCCCACTGGGTGGGGGGGAGCGAGCGAGCGACTGGGTGGGGCTGAGCTGCCACCGGGGTTAAGGCCATGACTGAGGTCTCGTCTTTGTACACTCCTTTGGGCAGCGATGGCTCCCCCTCAGCTCCTCTGTTGCTTTGACAAGGGCAGCTGGAATGCTGTTTTCTGTTTCAGGCCGCTCTAAGTACTATCTCCCAGTGTTATATTACAGCATGTTTTTTTTTCCAAAATGTCGCATCATAATATTTCCACAAAACCATTCTGATCAGAAACACTAGGCCATGGGTCACTCCCTCCTGTTGTTTCCCCAGGGTCACAGTGACTTAGAGACAGGGTTGTGGCAATGTAGGGCTTGTCAAAGAGGATAGTATGGTCTTAAACTTGCCTTGAACTCATAGTTCTTAACTTCTTTTTTTTGGTGTTATTTGAGATCTGTGCCTAACAATGTATGCAGTACAAGATGGGTGAAATACCAAGACATTTAGACTGGATGGCAGCCTACCCTTCACCCTTGGAAGCCCATAGTTTGATCTAGGAGGCTTTCTAGGTGTCCCTGAGGCCATCATGCACTGCTGAAGGCTACTTCACAGAGTAGTAACATAAATTGGCAGTGGGGTGTGTGTGGGGGGTAATGAGAGTGCTTTGGTAACGACTTGCAACAACTCATTCTTCGGCATTTCCGACTTGAAAAGGGCTGTCTGCCTCCTCGTTATCGATACTGGCTAAAACATCCTCATTGCTTCACTGCAGCCTTCTCACGCTGGGAGTGCTGAAGATCGAGTAGTCTGGGCGTGTTGTGCTGGAGCACACAATCTGTATGCAGGGTTCAGTGAATCTTTTAATTGTAAACTGTATATTCATTTTCACCTTTGTAATAAAGGTCTGTCTTCTACTCCTTGTTCATTCTTTGATTTTTTTTTTTTTCTTTTTTGGTTCTTTGGGCTTCTCTGGCACTCCTAAACTCTCCCTGATAAATCTTTTTATGCAGCGAATTCATTCTTTCCGGTGGTGGCAGTGCAGTGAGTTGCCCAGTGTACCCACTAATTGTGCCAGGTGATCCTAGACTAGATGCCATTTTGATTGGCGAGGGTTTAAGATTTTTTTTTTAATGTCAAAAATGTATTTCCTTTTTTCTGTTTTTAAAACAATGGGAGGCTGTTACTATGCAAACAGTAAATGTCCTTGTTGAAGAAATGCGAGTGGATGTGTTTTTCAAATTGTGACTACATTTAATGTAAAAGTATTAAAATACATGTTTCTGTGTCTGCCCTTAATGTGATCAGTAAATGAAGGGGAGAAAAAAAACCCTCTTCTGGATATTAGACTCCTTTCAAGCTTTTTTATTTTTATATAAACTAAAACTGTGATAAGATGAGCTATCTACATCATTAAAGACATCTACTGGAGAGAAGGTAAAACAACTCGGAGAGAATTAAAAGAAGAGGGCTATTGAACCAGGAACCTTACAATCAACATATTTCTAAGTACCAGGCATTACTGGTAGTTTTATAGTTTAAGCTTTTTCTGAAAGGCTGTTGTATACAGATATATATAAAAAAAAAAATATATATATACATACATACACACCAAGGGTAGTCTACCTAGGTTTGTTCTTGCTTTGAAGATGGGCGTTGCATTAAAATAAAAATTCCATTCGGGTTATTATCTCCCCAGCTGTCTGTGCAGACCATGGGATTGGCCTGAGAATATTCTCATTACATGTGCTGAAGCAGTTAGTCAGTGATTGATGCTGTATTAATTCACAGCACAGACGCTTCGCCTTTGTTACCGAACATTAGATAAATTAGTTCTTACAAATTCACAGCCCGCCCCCACTGCATCTAAGCTCACCACTTTGGCTGGTTAGTATTGCTAATAACCTTCATTTGGAGGGAACCAAAGCATTAGGAAGGAAGAGTTTGCTAAAGGAAGGGGCAGAAAACGGGCAGCAGCCGCTGGGGTCTAACAATACGTTGCCGGGCTCTACTTGTTTGCCGGCACAGCTTAGCACGGTAGTGACAAACGATCTTTTCATTGTCAGACCCCCCAAATTAATTTTCCCTCCTACTTTCTGTGAGGCCACATTCATCACGTAGATTGCGTTAAACGTACTTTTGACAGGACAGAGAAAGATGAGTAGTAAAATAATTTGATTCTAGTAGCTTCTTATCTGGGGAGGTAAACCAATGGGATGATACCTGTAAAAGTAAATATTTCTGTAAATGTTCCTGAGATAAATCTGCATTAAGATTTTTCAGAACATGTGGGCATAGGGTGAAGCACAAACAAATGCACAAAAAAGCAGTGGAAGGAAGGTGGAGGAACATCTTTAGCTGTTCCTACTGACCTGGGAGTTAAGCCCTGCTTTGTACAGAGGGCACGGCGACTGAAATAGAGTGCGTACAATTTATGTTTGTAATATTATGGAGAGAATAAAATTGCTATTTTTTTATTATCTTCTTTGAAGTTAATTAGTCAGAGATGGTTTTCAAGTATGCTTTTATAACTTCTCATTAAGTTTTTGCTGTACATTGTCTCTTTTTGGCCATTTAGAAAGATTTAGAAAATTATGTTGTACGGAGGATAACCAAGAGATCTGTCAAGGTCAGCAGAAGCACTGGAGCACAAGGAGGCAGGGGAATCCCAGCACAATCTAGTTGTCTGAAATATTCTGCTTATGGCTGGATTAAGTCACATTAATTGAGCGTAAAAGCGGAGTGTTTAGTGCTTAGAGTGCGATTGGAGTTGCTGTAAGGATTCTTGTGCAGCAAAATGCAGAAAGCATGCTTACTGCGAACTTGTCTCTGGTATTTTCAGTATATGATTGTCCCTTTGTATTTTGCTTGTGTTTGTTTAAAACAGCCTTAACAAACTGAACTGAAAACTGTAGCTGTCTGGCCACAGATCATATTCAGCGCAAGATGCCTTACTGTTAGCCTGGGTTCTGCACAGACCTAAGACTGCTTGGCCTCTCTTCATCCCCACTAGCACTGGCCTTCATTAAAGACATCCAAAATGTCTTCCATATTGCACTGGCACTTCCTTTGTCCACGTGGTCCAAACGTCTACGAACATTTTCACGTTTTTCAGTTGGCTTCCTGATGGATTGCTGCCATCCTGCGTGGTGGAGCTGCTTGTTATTCACCTGGAATCCTGCTGCTCGTTTTCGCTAGGGCCTGATGTTGATTGCGCGTCAGCTGCGCAGAGCTTCAGGTGTGGTGCAAATGTGAATTAAATATACAGATGCACCTTTCTGCAGGGAAATACCATTCTCAGGTTGCACTGTTTCACTAATCTCTTGCTACTTCTGCTCCTATGCCTGAATATATCACTTTGGAATTCTTTGGTGTTTATTATAATGTGTTGGAGATAATGTACTTAGGTAAATATTTTTATATATGTATAATTTTTATATATATATATATATATAAAAAAGTTGACATAATTCATACTTTAGCAATTAACTTCACACTGAGTATTATTAACAGTTGTAGCCAGGCTTTGTGTCTCTGGTAAATCTTCCATGCTTCTTTTCAGTGGCATCTGTGTTGCAAGGGAGGTGGAAAAAGATGGAGTAGAAAAGTTCCCATGATCTGTACAGGTTGTCTATTAATCAGTAGATTGCTTAGAAGACAAAAATCTTTGAACTTTTAATGTTCTAGCTTCTAATTTTTATTCAGGTACATTTGGAAGGATTGTATTTGTTATGAAGACGATTGTATTTAATGCATCATTAAAGAAGTATGCATATTACAATACATATTTACAATAGAGACGAAAACCATTTCTTGTTCTGTTTTCCTTCAAAGTTATGGGAAAAAACCTGTTACGTTGTCATAGACCAACAAGTATTTCAGCATTATTTCTTTGTAGCATTATTCTTTCACTGGTGACAACTAGATAATACCGCATTAGTGAATGCAAAATGTATGTTTACCTTTATGCATAGCCACAGTATTAAACAATAAGGCTGTGAAGCCAAGGAAATGGAAATGAAAATAGCTTCCAGGCAAAATTAATAAAAGGGTGGCAAAGCAGAATTCGAGTGAGTTGCTCACTTGCTCTAAAGGTCATTGCCCATCATCTTGCCAGAAAAGATACAGGGCAGAAGGGATCACTGGGAAACTTGTCCGTTTTCTTTTACTGGGGGAGGAGGGGCGGGGGGGTGTGATGGGGTTTTTTTGAGGTGGGAGGAAGCATTCTGATGTCTGTCTTGGAGTTCTCCTGTTTACCTTTTTATGTAATTAGACAGACCAGATTGGTATTTAGTCTTGTTCTGACAACAGTAAATTAGGCTTAACTCTTTAATTACAATGAGAAGGAAATCACCTTTCTGATATCCTTCAATTAGCTCAAACAGCTGTTAAGTTATAATTAAAATTTCACGTGGATCATTTGAGGTTTTGGAATGTTTCCATTTAATATTAAAAAACATTTGCTTATATGCATTTGCTTTTCCACAACCTTTTCTCATCTGTTGGTGCTATACCAAGAATACTGATACTATATTAAGTCATATCTTTCTGGCTTTATGAATAGACAGCTGGTTCTAGGAAAATGAAGAATGAAAATAGAAGAAGGTGAACAGAAAGTATCAAAGCTCCAAGATGCACTGGACCTCGTTCAAAAATAAAGTTCCTTTTTCCCTCCCATCATCTTTTTCTTTTCTCATGCTCTTTCAGATTCTAATATCATCTTTAAAACAAGGAGCAATACTGTTTGGAGATGAGCAATAACCTGAACGCATATAGCCATTCTTCTATTGCAACCTCTTGCACCTTTTAAGGACCCAGACCTGTAGATATTTTGATTTAAATAACTCTGAAGAAATATTTCGCATCCTAAAGAGAACTGTATTTTGATCTTAAACAGCAAAAAAATTCCTAAAATACTACATTTTACTCAACGGGTAGAAGTTTGCTTTTGTAGTAGCTCTTGCTGCGGTCTGCATCTAGGTGCTCAGACGGTGGTGAGGACCTCAGCAGCGTGCAGAAGTGTGGACTGTGTCAGCAGTGGCAAGCAGTGTTGAAACCTTGCCACAAAACATTTTGGGTGTTTGAAAGAGAGTTAACCAGAAACTGGATCGGACTACTCAGCATGCTAAGATAAGAAGCCTTCTCCGTACAATTTGTGTTTCTAAATTACTTAGAACAGTAAGTTCAGAGAGCATCACAGGTGGAGAGATTCGCCAAGTGTGAGAAAAATGGAAGGAACATTGCATGTTAGTTTTTTGTGATTCTCCTTTTTTCTCCTCTCCAGTCTCATTGCTTCACTAGTGGTCTGGTTTCTCGTGACTTGAAGATACTTTACCACATTCTGAATTTGGGCTCTACGAGGTCTTCATTGAGTCAGCAATCGCCATCTGTTTTCTAAAGAGTGGGTTTTTTACTATTTCACATCTGGTATTGGTTTGTCTGTGTGTCTTTATACATTTTTCACTCTAAGTTCTGCTATTTTCACCAAATAATTCAAGAATTAAAAGCTAGGTTTTGCGCTTTTGTAGCGTGTGTGTTGGGGATGGGAGGGTTTAACAAAGTTATCTTTGCCTTCCCCCCGCCCCCCCCCCCCCCGACGGAAGCAAACTTCTTTAAGGTGGCTTTTCCTGAGCCTGCTTATTCAAAACAGTGGAAGTTCAGGGGTCTGGCCGCATGTGCGATAGCTTGCAGAATTCAGTTTTGTTGTGCATGATGACAAGGTAAAAGCACACACAAGTCTTAAAGGATGGAATTACCATAACGTTTATTTCTTTGGTCAGTCTCCTCTCCTTTTTTCTTAATTTCTTTCTTTTCCCGTATCTAATGCTGAGATTAGTTTTAATTTTCTTCGAAGTGTTCTCGTACCATGGGGTGCTATTAAGTATTACATACTGAAAGTATATTGATGGCTTAGGACAAGTCACACACCATCAAGAACCTCCACTTCACGAGAGACAAAGAAATTTTTGAAGTCTTGCTTCTCGAAATTGTGCAGTGTGATTTCATATTGATTATTTTATCAATTCTATAAACGAGTTGAGTCACTAAATCAATGGTGTCTTAATCTTCAAATTTTTAATATGCGAGGATGGTGTTCTGTCTTTCTGTGTCTCTGTTGTACTTCTATTTGCATTATAACTTTGGTGTCTTCTTCAGAGCGGCACATTTAGCCGTGATGTTCTGCTCCTGTTGGAAAACTCCCAGATTTAGTTTTCTACAACTGTTATTTCTGTTATTTTAAGTGTCTGTCTCTTGAATTACATTACTCAAATACTTATTTTTCAAGATTGTATATCAGGATTTTAAATTTCTGCATATGTAAAATCTTAAACGCCTGGATTTGTGGGAGCTCTGCAGAGGTGTGCATGTAAGTGCATAGAGCACTTTCTCAAGCTGAGTTGGGGTAGCTGTAGTACAATTTTTGGGAGTGTAGAGGAAGTGTGCAAATAGTTTCCAATGGTATTTTCACCTTATGGGAGGAGATTTCTGCATATCTGTCACCCTTACTGATATGAATTCGTGCTCTCTGTTTTTAACCTTTTCTGTGGTTTGACTTACATATTTCGGAGCTGTTGAAAGGTGCACAGAAAATGACAATTTGTCATTTGGAGTGGCTGCTTTTATGAGCTTTTGCAATTCATTTTCAAACTCGGACGTAGGCTACTCTGTGTTTAGTCTACTCAGGTAAAGGAGGGAAGCTGAACAATATAACTGCAGGTGTCTTATCTTCAAACACAGAGTTTCTTTTGTACGAGTCGTGAAGAGCCCATATGTGAATTAGAAATGGATGGATTGTTACGTGGTTACTAGCTGTTATTATTTGGGGAGGGGGGAAAAAAAACCAAGAGTAAAGGCTGAGAGAACATTTATTCAATGAGGCATGAAGCCTTAGCACTCAGCTGTTTGTTTCATTTATCTATAGCTCAGTAAGTTTAGGTATGGGCAGACATAGTAAGGGCAGTAAAATTTTTGCTCGGATTTTCTTTTTCTTTTTTTTTTTCCCCCGGGAGCCGTGACATTTTAGATGAACTACAAGGATTGCATTGCGAAGTTTAGAGACATCTGCTTTCTTTATTCCTTAGAAACTCTGAGCTTAGTTGTTTAAAGTTTAAGTTTTGTAATTTTTGCTCTGTTAAACAGTAGGTTTTTACATTACCTGGATGTTTTCTCTAAAACTTGTACCATGTAAGCTCCTGTGGAAGAGGGTGTTGTTGTCGTTTTGTCTAAATCAACTTAATAGGGCAATGTTGTTACAGATGTGCAGGCTGGCATGTAGGCAAAGCCTTCTGTTATCATTGACTGCTTAAACTGGCACCTTGTTGCCTTCTGTTTCATATGGAGAGAGACTCAGCGTTATGTTCCTGGATTTAGATTTTTGATGTTGGTTCATGACATAATACTTTAATACTTGCATATCATTGGTTTTATCCTAGTATAACAGCATTATGACAAATGGCATTAAGCTAGAGTAACACAGTGGAAAGTCAAATGCAATGTATTTTGTCTTATTTAGTACAAAACATGAGCGTTTTAAAATACATTTATCAGTGTAATTAAGGCGCTTGCACTTTGACTTAAGTCCTAACCAGGAGGTAGTTGAAAATGGTCTGCATGTAAATTGTGTGATTAAAGATTTTTAAATAGACTTTGATTACATCTCAAACCCAGTAAAGATCACGAGTGAGTGTAAAACTGCGTATCTTCTTTTTCCAGTGCCTACATTGCATTGATTAGCAATACCATGTTGCTATGTGCCACACAAACTGATGCAGCTAAATTGAGGGAAAGGAGAAAACAGCATTAGCTACTGTCTTGCCATGTTCCACCAGACAAACTTTTACATTGCTGACATCCAAAGGCTTAAGATATTTTAATAGAACCCTGGCTTGTAATAAAATTTGAGAGCCAGGCATAAGTAATTATGTCTTATATTTATGTTAAGTTGTCAAAAATGCTAATAAAACATATTTGTGGGTTTTCCCTTTAATGAATGTAACAATAAAACAAAATCATTGCACAAGTCTCCCACTAGCTTTAAAATCTTAAAACAGGAGGTTCATCAGTGTCTTGATATCAATCTTGTTTGTTGTGAATTATGGCCATTTTTTGCAGTAAAATTTGGTTTGGTGGAAGAAATGGATGTGCAAGCCTGGTTTTATTAGTGTGACTAAATATTGTGGAACTAAAACAAGGAAATTCTTGCATACTGTCACAATTTGAGGCCACGTGGATCATAAACTCCTCTACGCGTATTTCACTCGCAGACTTCAAATGGCATTATCTCATCACAGAGAGGGGAACAAGGGATACACTTAACTTAAATTTAGAAATTGTTCTCGTTACTGAATGTCAGATAAAGGTGAAGCTTTTAAATAGGAGTGTCCCTGATTTACTACCTTTAATGTGCACGGGAAGGGATGCGCAAAGCACATCATTAGTGTGACGGGGTGAAAGGGGCAACATGTTTCTTCTGTTAGAATGGAAAGAGGATGAATCTGGCACAGCTCTGATGTCAGAACCTCCATCACCTTTCTCACAGATGATGTAGATTTTAATTGTACTCTGGGCTGATTCACATCGCACCAGCTCCTACGTGACATTGAGATAGATGAAGCCATTTGTTGGCATTATCAGAGCCAGCTGTGTGCTTGGCTGCAGCTACAGTAGGCATTATATCTCATGCATAATCCTCTCATTGAGAGAGGATCACAAGCATCTGAACCATATGGCAAATAATTTTATTATGATCAAAAAAAGGACTCCTGAAGCTAGTTAAACAGAAGAGTCCTTGAAATTCAATCAGAAGAGGTTTTTATTTTCATGTAGCATTATCATCTTAAATTAATTTTTAGCTCTGCCGTCATCTGTGAAATACAGGAATTTTGTTTTTCCCCCAAAATAAGAAATTCATGGTGTAATTACAAGAAACGGCAAGCGGAATTGCATAGCTTCATTTTTTTGATGTCTGAAGAGTGCCTTGTAGGTGTTAATGTCTTTTTTCACTAATTACACGCTTGTATCACTCAGAAGCCCAAAGAGGAAGTAGGAAGTGCCTGAAATGAAAAAAGCTGGGGAACGGGAGAGGATCGCAGGCATTGAGCATGGGAGTACTGTGTTGATGTCTTAATGCCTCGCTTCCTGAGGGCTGCTGCCATTTCCTAGGGATGAAAACATACAGCCATAGTAAGAGGCCATAAGTCATTGTTCTTTACATTAAAAAAAAAAAAAAAAAGAAATCATGTTTTAATTAAGTCAGTGCAAATGGGTGATGGGGAAGAAGAGAGAGGCTTCAGCTCTGCGCAGAGTTACTGCCGGGCAGCTGGGAGGGAATATGGGCACCAGGGACAACAGCAGCCAACCTCTTTAGCCTAGGAATGAGTGACAGCAGCTCTCAGCAGGATGAAGGTATTGCTCAGAGGCCTGGCCCTGTTTCCTTTTGAGTATACAGGGAAAAAATCTTACTGATATCCCTGGACATACCAGCCGCATACTGAGAGGCAGCCAGAGCAGGTACCGGCTCGGGACAGGGGTCCGAGGCTGCTGGTGGTGGATGCTGCGTTAACGGGGAGGGGGGGCAGTGTCTGCTGTTTCAGAGATACAAAGGCAGAAAGCGATAACGCGAATCGTGCCACGTGTGAATAGACTGCTTGCCTACCGGAAAAGACGTGTGCTATTGAGGACTTGGCCCTGGGGACGCGAGCAGTTTCCATGGGGCATCTGGGAATAATGCACACGGCCTATCAGCAACTTTCACGCTGCAAACTTACGGAACATAAATAAAGGCTCCGTAGAGCCAAATGGCAACAGCTGCCTTATCTGGAGGATACCTTTTTTATTTGGTACTTTATTGACAAATAATAAAGCCTTTAATTGGGCTGTGGGAGGAATATAGCCATGTAATTTACAGGACCTTTAATTTTCTAGTGCTGCATGCCCAAAGCAGATTGGGGTTGTTATCGCAGCCTCGTGAATTAAGCAGAGGTCCTGGCTCAACCGCTGAAGTACCGTGAAATGTGCGCCTTTATTCTCGCATTTTAAAAGTGTTTGTGTGTGTCTTGGTGGAGGAAGAGGAACGAGGGGAGGAACCCCTGTTTCTTCCGCAGTAAAGTGGTGATAACGACTTTGCGCCTTCAGCTCCTGAAAGGAGAGTCAGCAAAAAATCCCCAGCCCAGCTATCGCCTCTGGAGGCTTCCCCTGCAAACCGCCCATCGCTCTCAGCAGGATGCGAAGCAGAGCTGTGCTCGCTGAGCGGGCCAACAGGGAAGGATTGCCTTTGCTGCAGCAGCTGCTGAACTGAGACTTTCTGGATCATGAATGTGTGTAAATATGTCCAGCTGTTTGCCCTTCACACATCTTTGGCAAGTTTGGAGTAAAAAATGCTCCATTAGGTTGCTTGCCTATTACCACAGCAGATGCTGTTAAGAGCACTGAGATGTGTTTCTCGGCGAGCCTTCCTGTCTAAAACAGGATAAAGAAATAAAGGCTAGAGGGGTCCCAGATAGCATCTTGAAATGGATATAAAGCAAGCTTTGGCAGGAGGGCATATGACAGCGTCCACTGCAGAGACATGGGGGTGGGTAGCTCTTCAGTCCATTAAGCAAAGCAGAAAACGGTCGTGGCTTCTGCGTGTTTGTTCCTTTCTGAACTCTCTCTCCAGCACAATTTTGGAGAGTTTGTACGGGTTTGATCCCTGGCTGTATGTGCTGAGTGGCTAAAACAGCTGCATTTGGATGCCAAGCTATACTTCATAGGGATTTCACTGGCGATGAAGATTGTGTATAAATAATGGATGAAGAAGGGTGACAGGACCTGAACACTTGGGGCTTGACAGATTATCTTGTGATGTATTACAATTAGATATGCTTCAGTGTCACTTCATTTATTCAACTAGTAAGGGTGCGTAACTCTTGGATCCATTTGGAGGTGGATTTATTAAGAGCCTTAGTCATGTCCTCTCGAAGTTTGGAATTGATTTTTGAACATCCTTAGCAGCTTTCTAAATCACTTTGCTGTTAACATGTATGTGATTTTTTTTTCCTCATCTTTTTTAAGTACTTGGGATTTTATTAGCACATATAATAGATGAGTTTGTTTATTTTTTAAAATCTGTGGTTTGTTTCCTTTGCTCAAAGCAGGTGGTTGCTAGACGAGAGACCACTTTGTCAATCAGCTAGATGGTCAACAGATCACATTGGCCTTTGGGAAGGAGTTGTCCGGGTTGTTTGTATGAGAAGCTGGTAGATAATAAGCCCCAGCCACCTTAAGCTAAACGGTATTGCCTAGAGTTGGGACATCTAGTGAACAGGAAATAAGATGGGCAAAAATGTTGTATGCCTTTTTGCTTTTTAAGTCAGTTGCATGGAAAGCTGCAGAATAAAATGCTGCAGGAACTGGGAGAGCTCAGATCTGACTTTGTTGCAAATGGAACCTCAGATTGTTGGGTTAAAGCACAGAAGTGATCAGTGTTACGATCGCTATAGCTTTCTAACCTACCTGAATGCTTTAACCGTGGTTTTCTTCCAGATGTGTTTCTCTCTCTCATGAAGGCGGATGTAGAGCAATTTGCCTCGAATACCAGTGGCGTCGGTGTGCCCAGCCTTTCCAGGCTGCTGTAGGCAGGGCCTTTTTTTTCTTTGAAGTCACCGTTTACAAAACAAACTACGTTTGTCTGCTTTTGAGTATTTCTTGGCAAAGGGAGTGGGTGTAGGACAGCAGGTGGCCACAGAACCCAGCAGAAGCTACAGTCCTCCAGATAATCAGCAACGTGTCCCGTCTGTGTCCCCCCCACCCCTGCTGCCTCCTGCCGCAGCACATGCCAACCAACAAACACGTTACTCGCCCCATAGCAACCTCCTCGTTCTTCTGATAGGAACTTAACATGGTTTGGGGATAAATTACGCTCACAGCAAAGCTGATCCAAGCCAACAAGGTTTCGGAGCATTTGCTTATTCTTGTAAAAGCTGATGATAATTGATGGACGACCGGCTTGCAGGACCCTGACAGGCCGGTTGCCTGCCCTTTGCACTCTGCCAGTTCAAGCCTTACAAGTGTGAAATAGCCAATTACTGGAATACCTATTGAAAGTAATAGGCCAATGAGCAAATTGCTACTGTGGGATGTGGTAGTGGTGTAGGTGGAAGAAAGCCAAGATAAAGTTCTGCTCTGAGCAGCTGCTCCCACCGCAGCTAGGTAATGCTATCGGATGACCAAGTGATGAGAGAGAGGTATTTCCCCATTCGAACTGCAAGTGTCCTGCCTTGTATTGACTTAAAGTTTATGATGCATGATACCGTCTTCTTACCCAGATCCTAATTTGCAGAAATAAATCCTCCTTTTAAAAGGTAGTTAAATAGGTAATAGGGATAGTCATGGCCATAGATTTTGTGCAAAAGCATTAAATACAATTTTTGCTTGGAATGAAAAGTCATATAGTGTGCAGAGTGTTAATACTTGCCAGCCATTTGCTATTGACAGAACAATTTATCTTGATAAAGAACAGTGAAAAATTCCAATCTATTCACTGACATCACATTATCAGCAGTAATATATGACTGCATCTAAATATAAGGTTCAGATCTGATACAGCTGAGGGGTTTCTGGTAATTTTCCTGTAAATATATTGTGTACTGGACAATGAAAAAATGTCGCTTTTACCATGTAATTGGATGACCTATTTTTATGTGAGATTTGAAGTTTTACTGTGTTTAATGGGATAGACCATAATGTTTCCTTTTTGGGTAACCTGTTTCTTTTTATAAGACTTTAGCAATAAAATGGGTATTACTAGGTTTGACAGAGCAGAAATAGCAGACAAAGAAAGATAGAAGCTTAAATATTAGTCTGGTGAATGAAAAATTCTGTGACCACTGAAACTTGCCACAGGGGAAAAAAAAAAAATCTGTGTGAAAATGTTGTCATGAAAATGTCTGCTATTAGTAGCTTAATGTAGGTAGTATGTCGTCTTTTTGCCAGGATAGGAACGCTTACTGGTAACTTTTAGGCATGTGCTTCTTGGCTTTCTTAGCAAAAAGATACAATTCTTGATTTTAAATCATATTAAGAACCTGGCTTATTTATTTCAAACCATGTTCGAAAGAAAGGTGGCAAGTAGCTTTGGAGGAAGAATTTCAAAACAGGTTGGCAAATTATTTTATGCGGTCCATGATTCTGTAATCGGAAAGCAACCATTGTGTAAAGGCCAGAAGTGTAAATGAAGCCAGTGCCAGTGCTGTGTGTAATCCATTTTTTCAGTTGCCAGTCACTTGTTTGGTGCTGAAAAGAGAAATGACAAATGACATCTTGCTGTTTGCTTTGAGTCTCCTATTAGCAATTACCAAGTCCATTTTAGATGGAAAGAATAGAAGATTGATTCATTTGATATTAAACAGGGATCAGCCCCGAGGGTAAGATTATCATTTCAATCAGGGCAAAGCATAAAAAAAAGTGTGAGCTAAAGACACCGGCATTTTGATCATGATTGCTTTATTACCTTTAAATACGTGGCATTTTTTTACACCGTACTTAAAACTCTGAAGGGAAGTCTTATTATCCATTCATATTTATCACATTGTATTTTCTCCTGAGTGTATCTGATTGTAAAACCCCTTTGTGTGGCGCTCTGCATGAGGAAGAGAGCGTCTCTGCTTATCTCCTGAGAAGATGGTAGATACAACTCACCTTGTGAAGATTTCCACCAGAGGCATTTGTACTTTCCTGAGGCTTGAAAAAAATTATTAGGCACGTGCTAGGCAAGAGAAATGAAGTTTCTAATGACTGGAGCAGTGAAAAAGCTTGCTAAGGAAGACCAAATCTGAAGAGTTCGTTTCCATTTTAAGGAGTAAGACGAGCGCAGGAATTTCTATTAAGTTTTCATTTGTGAACTCCTCTTGCATAGCTAAAGATTTTGTATACTTCAGCAGACTTGGGGCAGTTAGGCCCACCACGGCTCCTGGGAGAAAAGGAAAATGTTACTAATTTCTCCTTCCTCTCTTTCTTCAATCCTAGAGGGTCTGATATTTTGCTTTCCAAATACTTGGCTACCCTGAGAGGAGAAACAGTCTGGTATTACACCCCAAATCACTTGTCCCTCCCCAGTAACTGTGCCTCCTGAGTGGTATTTTATTGAGCAAGGCCAATATCCCCAAATTAGAGCAATTCTTCTGCCGTCCCCTGGTTTGTTAACTCCTCTCTGTTGCTTCTCTGAGAAGTTGGGAGGAGGAGCAGGAGGGAGGGATCACGCTTGCCTGGCTGCAGGTCCGGTGGTGAAGAGGCTGGCGTTGGGAAGGTTGTCTGCCCAGCCACGAGAGTAGGCCTTGCGGTCACTGAGGGCGTCTCTTCCTCAGGCATTGACGGCCTGGCTCTCCGCAGGAAGAGTTTCCTATTCTCCTCTCGCAAACGGGTGGTTGGGGATTTAAGGGCCTTTGCTCTATATCCTCCTGCCTCTCCATTCGTTAAAGCTGAGTGGCAGTTCAGTGTCAACGGCATGACGTTCAAGCCAGGGGATAAAGGCCGATCCATGTTAGTAGTCCTGTTCGGTGTTAAGGGCAGAGGGAGAGGATCTTGAGAATTGTTCCAGCTCCTTGAGATCTTTTTGTTGGGGACCATATAATCAGTTTTAATTTTTTTAGCTTCTTGACAGAGGCAAAAAAAATGAGCTGTGTACCCCTCAAATGAATGTACAGGTACAGCAAAGCAGAGGCAGTTCCTTTTTCCTGGTAAAACTCTGTGACACCTTCAATGAAAAGGCTTTTTATGTCTGTCCGGGAGCGAGTTGTGCTATAAATCTATCCGAGGAGATCATGAACAGGCAAAATGCTGCAACCAGTCCTGCAGGAAAAAAGATGAAGGATCTCCTGGGCATTTTTGACCCGAGAAGGACGATGGATCCTGAAGCTGTTAGACATGGATAAACGTGGAATATCCGGAGTTGCGCATTTATGTGCCTTTAAAGACTTAATCCGGAAGTAGTACTGGTAGTACTGTGCTGGTTTCACCTGCCCTATTATTTTTCTCTCTTCCCTTTCCTGGGTTTTTATACATTTCATCCAACTTTGACTTGACTTGACTTGTGTCAGACAATTTTACTCAAAAGGTGAAAATATCTCAAAAGGTGGAAGCAGGTATGTCATCATTGTGCCCTTATTTCTTCATCTTTCACCAAAACTGTCTACTTAATTTTGTAACCTGTGAAACTGTGGCATTGCAGTGGAGTTTTGGCAGTGTGGTCTGGGAGAACTTCCCGGTAAGTCTTACTGGCACAACGCTGGAGTTGGAAAGTGGTGAACCAGACATCTCGTTTTCAACACACGAACTGACCGCACGGATATCCCCCTTGTTTTGTAGGTTACCCCTCTTGTTTTGTAAGGTTACCCACTGTGAGTATGCGTACCTCGTGCATGTTGCACCTAGACTGTCAGCTTCTCCCCTGCCTTCCGTTAGTGTGGCACCACAGTGGCACGTTAACGAGAAGCAACCACTTAACGTGTGAAGAAGTAGTATGCTGGCGGTTTAGTAACAAGCGTACTTCAAGCTGCGGTAAAACAGTCACCTCGTGCTGCTGGTGCCTAGTGCATCGTGTTTTACAGGAACACAGCGTGGGGCAACTTTTCTCTCTGTTGCTGGAGGGCATTTCTTTGCAAGGAAGCCTGGGCAGGGCAGTGCGGTCTCTCTCAGGGCCAGGCTCACTCGGAGGCTGCGGCCATGGCGGTGGCTGGCGGGGGAAGCTCCCCGCTCCAACGCCGATGCTGACTCCCGCTCTCGCTGGAGGGTGCTCCTTCGGCACGCTGTGTTTTCAAGGCGTGTGTCTGTTGCTTGTGGTTTGCCCTTGCAGGCACTGTAGAGCCTATTAGCAGGCCAGCACCTCGTGATTTCAAGCATCCAGTTGTAAGGCTCTAGTATATAGCCTGTTGGTTCAGTGGGGAAATGGAGAGAGCAGAAGTGTGGGTGCAAGGTGCTTTCCTTGGGTTGCACTGGGAGACCGAGCAGTCGCGAGGGCACACGGCTGCCTCTGCCGCTGAGGAGGGAACTGTACCAGCAGCCTCTCTTGCATCTATTCTGTCTGCAGGCCTGAAGAGCCTTTGTGACTTTGGGAGGAAAGAAGTTGCTTTCCATCAGGGGAACAGGTTTAAACTGGGATGTTTACAATGCTGATTTGGATTGCTCTTCTCTTCCATTGATTCACCTATTAAGCTCACTTATGGACGATGTTGTTCATGATTTTTGGCATTGGGGCAATATTCTGTTCAAACCTACTTCAGCTGTCTTGTAGGCTAGTTAAAAAAAAAAACAAAACAGGAAAACCCCAAATCCAACATTTTGAATTAGTTTATGGTAATTAATGATACTAGGCTGAAATAAATTAATATTTCTGATTTCCCCTTTTAGCAGTGGATTTCTTGTCCTGGGATAATTTTCAGCTACCGTGTATTGGTTGATGGAATCAACTGAATAGAAACAGGAGGAGTAACTTGGGATGATCAGCTACTGCTAAACTGCTGCCTGCCTTCATTTTTTTTAAGCTACCAAAAGCTTAAGCAGCACCATGAAATACAAATTGGGGGGAGGGGGGAGAGAAGTAACCTGAAAAAAACTGTTAATGCTTGTGAATTTTACAGTCTCGTTCCAGACATGATGTAAGAAGTAGTTGAGCACAAGTAACAAAGTAGTGGAGATATTTGAATGGAGGACGTGAGGATTTAGTCCTAGCCAAACAAAAAGCTTACTTTAAATCTCTTGATTAAATCTGTGAAGATTGAGTCAGAAAATACAAGCTATGTTTATATCTTGCCTTTCACCTTCATGGCTTACAAACTGCCTTTCAGTCTGTGTAGGTGAACTGATCATGCTCAAACTACTGCGCTATAGGTGCTCCAGGGGTTTTGGTTTTAATATTTTGGGAGGAGAAAGGAAGCTCATCTCCATTATTCAGAAAATCAAAGGCAAGTTTTCAGTGTTGGAAATAGAAAGACAGAAGTTTATTAAAAAGAAGTGAATGTTGCTATGACGTGAATTCACACTGATCATTCACTAATAGTGGCAAACATGGATTTTGGCACTCCTATATGACGAGCATGCCCAGTTAGCTGCTCTCACTCACTAGCACTTCATTTGCAACACTCAATTTTAACTTCTGTCTCAAAAGAGTCTCGCGTGCTTCTGTTCATTGGGCTCTTTCTCTCAGCCACAATTAATTTGACCATAGATGCATTTACTCTCATTCTGAATTTTGCCTATATTTTTCATTTCACTCAGTTCCCTTGCATATTTGTGGGTTTGGTTTTTTTTTTGACTCTTCATGGTGTTTGGGATTTCCCCCAGTGTAGTACTGCCTGCTTAGGACATTAACAGGGGGTTTCGTTCCTTTTCCCAATGAAAATAAAGATATCACTTTTAAAAAAAGTGGATAAAATCCCATGATACTTGCTGACACTTCTGTTGCTTGCTTTGTTTTGTTTTCATGTCTTTTGCCTTCATCCAGTTTTTTCATTGCATGGTGTTCAGGCCAATTTCAGAATATTTTCCAGGGTTTTTTCACACCGGTGTCAGAAGTGGAGAAGCTGGGGGGGGGGGGGGTCCAGCTCCTCCCGGCCCAGCACAAACAGGCCAGGCAGATGATTTCCTCCTCTTCCTTCCAGCCTTTTTGTCAGCACGTTCTCAAATCCTGCGATGAGTCTGCCCTAGATAAGCAGGAGTGACAAAACGATTCGGCTTTATGCTGTATATAGAATTAGAGCAGGTGTTCATCAGCTGTGCCATGGCTGACAGACTGCTGTATCTTTGAATAGGAAAGCCTGTCTCCGCTTACAAGTATTTGTTAATTTTTAATGAAATTAATTGCAAACAGTCACTTGATAGAGGATGATATAATTTCGTGTTTGTTTGTATACGCGTTCAGATACGTATCACCCCTTACGTCAGTACTTGGCAGCTGCCGTCTTTTAAGGAGAAAACTGTTCTTCTATGAGGGTTTTCAAAGAAAAATGAAACCTGGAAGAAATACTTCCTTTTGCATGCGGTGAAATCCTGTCCCAGTTAGGTAAAACAGTGTTTTCATAGAAAGACTGTCTAAATGTGGCAATTAACTGGGGAAGTCTTTGCACACACAAAAAAGTTTAAATTCGTTAAACATTTGTGGATGAAATAAAGCAGATGTCTGCATTCAATAGCCTGAACCTAAAAGTGGCCTTTTGGAAAAGATAATGCCAACAGCAGGTGACTGTGCTGTTAGTGGGGTTGGTTTGACTGCCTTTAGGACTGAAGTGACCTTTTTGGAAAGTTTCAAGCAAGTATGTGAGTGCCTCCTCTAACTCCAGTAGTGCGTGCACGTACGTTATAGTTACCTTTACCTTTAAAAGTCGCTGGAAACTAGCAATCTTGCACGTCTTGCCTAAGCAAAAGGCGACGGTTCAAGAGCTAATATACATATCAGAGGTTTGGGTCCTTCTGCAATCAAAGGGAGAAGAGAGGCTTGCAGTAAGAGTTGTACAAGGAGGAAAATTAATCTGTTGAGTGGTTAACCAGGCCTTTTCTTTTAACAGAGCCCTTTGTTTGGAAGAGCTGGGCATGATAGATCATTAAAGTACAACAGAAGGAACCGAGTAATAAAGAATTAAAAAAGATTGAAGAAATCCAATAATTCAGCAGTTTGCACGTTAGTTACAAAATAGGGGCAGTAAATGTTGAATGGATGAGTGACATTAAAAGCCCTCTTTATGGTCCAAAGTTAATTTGAATAACATTAATTTACAGTTGACAAATTGTGTCTTTTTAGCGTTGGTAATCCAACCATTTATTAAACTGTAAAAGCAATGGTAATTAAGTATTACTGCCCAGCAGCTCTACTATGGTTAGTTACAGCAGGGACGGCTGTGGAATAACTTGCCTTACCGCGTTAGGGAGAATACAAATGTTTGCTGTGCTAGGGAGGAAGCCAGGAGAGGCGTGGTGCTGCCCCGTGGTCCTTGCCAGCTGCGGCATCTTCTTCCTTTTCTTTTGCCCACGGAATCCTTTTGCAGTGGAGTGAGAGAGGGGTGCGGGGGGGACGACGACAGGGGAACAGGGTGGGCGCTCTGTCTTTTGCCTGCTGCTGCTGAATGGAGCTTAACAAAACTGCCGAGGCCGCTGACTCCCCTTCGCCCCTCTGCTGCCAAAGGGCGAGGGAAGCAGGGAGCCCTCTCTGGTCATCCTGCCTTGGGTCTTCAGCCAGCCAGCGCTCCAAGGAGGCTGGAACCAAACCCTGAGGGGCGCTCGCTTCCCTTCCCTTCCCTCCCCACGCTACCGCCCCAAATTATGTCGGTCTGTGACAGGCGGCGTCCCCAGCTGTGGAGGCACGGTCTCGCCCAGGCATCCCACGCTATTTTTCTTGCACAAGCAATGATGTGACCTCCCGCCAGCATGTTGCTTTACCTCCCTGTAAATTCGGTCTCCCTTGTGAAAATGAAGTCTTTGGAGTGCAGTCGCAGAGTGAAACCTCCTGGGGCTTGAGGAAGGGGGAGGTGAAGGGGAGGATTTGTGGACACACGGGAGCCTGTTGAAGGAGCTGCTGTGCCAGGATGCTGCTGCCCACGTGGCGAGCATGCGTTGTCTGCGCGGGCAACGCTGCTAGTGTGTCTTCTCACCAAAGTACTTGGGTTTAGCACTGTGTTACTTGATATAGTCCTGGTTTTGGCTGGGATAGAGTTAATTGTCTTCCCAGTAGCTGGTACAGCGCTGTGTGTTGGGTTGAGTATGAGAAGCATGTTCGTAAGACCCTGATGTTTTCAATTGTTGCTCAGTCGAGTTCAGACTCAGTCAAAGACTTTTCAGCTTCACAGGCCCAGCCGGCAAGAAGGCTGGAGGGGCACAGGGAAGGAGGGAGGGGAGACAGCCAGGACAGCTGACCCAAACTGGGCAAAGGGGTATTCCATAACCTGGGACATCATGCCCAGTACATAAACAGGGGAGTTGGCCGGAGCGGGCAGCTCGCTGCTCAGGAACTAACTGGGCATTGGTTGGCGAGTGGTGAGCAGTTGCCTTGTGCATCACCTGTTTTTTGTATTCCAATCCTTTTATTATTATTGTCTCTTTATTGTTGTTGTTAGTGTCATTGTTAGTTTCTTCCTTTCTGTTCTATTAAGCTGTTTTTATATCAAGCCACGAGCTCTACTTTTTTTTTTTCTCCAATTCTCTCCCCCATCCCACTGGGTCGGAGGGAAGTGAGTGAGCGGCTGCGTGGTGCTGAGTTGCTGGCTGGGGTTAAACCGTGACAACGTAACACTGAACTTGAGTCACAAAGCTCACGTTTTTTCTGACAGGTCCTCAAAAGTGTATTGTTGTGATGAGTAGTAAGCATCTTTCTGGGTGTCAGCTTTCCGGAGGAGTTTCGGGTCAGGGCTTGGCTGAACGCAGGGGGAGTCCCATGCCCGAGGGTCCCCCTGTACCCCCACCCCCGCATGCTGCAGCCGCTCTTATGGCCACTGTGGCTGGGGGGAACAAACATCTGTGTTGCTATCAGCAAGTGTACCAGCAGGAATGACCGTTCTCCTGCTTGTTTACGAGGACTCCTGTTCACTGAGCTGCTTTGTTTGACCCCAAGCCTGATTCCTTAAGTAGAAATAAAATTCCAATGTTAACCTGGGTAGTAAAGAAAGTTTTGTGACCGGCATTTATGTCTTCTCCTAACAATTACCCATGGGCTTCATGTGCAGTTTAAAGTGTCAGGGATCAGTATTGTAATTTCCATCCCTTTCATGCTAGCGCAGAAGTCCCTGTTTCTCATTAAAATTCTCTGCTTGTCTGCTGCATATTTCTTATACCTCCACCTGTTATGTCACCCAGACTTCTGATAGAAACTTATTTGGATAATGTCTGCAAGCAAAGAATTTTCCCCGAAAAGGTTGAAGATGGAGACACTCTGTCAGTACCTGACAGGTGTAAATTTCTTAATGTATGAGGAGTATATGAAAATACAAATCATCACTGAGAGCCAGCCTGAAGCAGACTGAAAAGCTGTCATAAGCAATTTTCAAAAAGTATGAGTTATTTGGTTCTCTTCCAGGAGGAACAGCTCCACAGGCATAAATTCGTGAATGGTACTTGACAGTCTTAACAAGTCCTCCTCTCCCAGCGTTGAGCGTGTGACAGAGATGCGATAGGGACTGCGTGCTCTCCTCTCTCCTCCTGCTGTGGAGGAGCTGACGAGATAATCAGGGGATGAATCCTGCTTTCCTGAACTTGAGGCACTCCTCCACTGAAGCAAATTTCAAGGAACTGATAAATCTGACAGAGTTAGGCCACGTTGGAGCTGATTGTTTGCCAAAAGACGTTTTATAGGTCCTCTTCGTTTCCATTTGCTGAGAGCAATGATGGGGGGGGGGGGGGGAAGCAGATGCGTTGTGACAGCCACCTTGGCTATTTTGTATGCTCCTTGGTTTTATGCATTTTTACTTTGGGCGTGTGGAAAGATCATTGCTAACTGGATGGGCCTATTCACTGGTGTATGGAAATGGACTTTCAGAAGGGTTGTGCGTGATTGGCAAATCAGTTCTAATTGAATAAATGTCAAGGTCAAAACAAACAAGTGATGAAGATGAGAAAGCCCTGGAGTGGTTTCTGCTTCAAATCATATTAAAGGCTGTTCAGTAGCAAAGTGCTTCAGGGGGACTATGCGAAATTAAAGAGCAATGAAGTTGCTGCACAGTTTTAAACCAGAAATATCTGTTTCCTCAACTGAAATTGAAAGCTGGTGCTTAGAAAATGGCAAAATTCTTTTCTCTCTTGCATCCGAGGGCCCTCGGGCAGACGGAGTGGCAGGTTTCTGAGAGGCAGGAGGGGACGTGGCACTCCCTGCCTGGCCCTCTGTGCTGAGGGACAGTGGCCTGCCGCAGCGGCCTGGTGCCCATCGCTCCGGTTGCCGTGAGCTGGGTACGATCAATGCGATGAACATCTTACTGTGGTGGTTGTGGACATATATCTAATAACAAAAGCTTGTTACAATATTATAGGTAACTACAGTCCCAAATCCTAAAAGAAAACTGTGTAAGGATCTAGTTTTTGTGATTTTTTGGGTTTGGTTTGGTTTGTTTTTTTTGGAAGGTCATTGTGAAACTTGCATGTACATAGTCTGCAGGAGACATGCAGAGTTTTTTCTGAATCTCTTAACTCCTCGTTAATTTTCAGTGATGACTGAGGCTCCCTTGTAAACTAGAAATGTAGGTGAATATAAAAAAGTACGATGCAGAGCCCAACAAACTCCTTTTGTCAATGTGACTTGCTTTAAATTAAGTGTCATGTGCCACAGTATGTCAATAAGTGCAGACTGTGTTTTTCAATGTCGAATCTAAATATTATGAAATATCGATACAGCAGCTGCCTTAAATCATTGCAGAGAGGGGACAAGAGCGAACACGGATTTGTTTCAGCTAGAATATAAATTGCTAGTTTAAAGAAGTATTGGAATGTTGTTTACTGAGTTACCATTGTGTTTTTTAAGCAACTAATTGTTGTAGTCTGATTTCAGAGTCATCTAGGCACTTAGGAGATATGTTTAAAGTTCAGGAGGAACTGGTCAGGTACTTAAGAAACTTAGAAAATGTTTCTGAACCTGTAAATGCCTAAACTTCTTGCAAAGATTAGCCTTCTGGTATCCAAAGGGAGATGCTTATTTCATGCCTCTATTCTCCAGGTTTTGTTTTGCATCGTGGAGGGGGTCATCTACTTAAAGTCACGATACCAAGATCGAATTATTTCAGCATGAAGAATATCAGCCAAGTAATCTCTCATTAGTGGTTGATGTTAACAATGAACCATGCTGCTGTCTTTGGGGCTTTTCCAGCCAAAGCAGAAGAGCTACTTTATATAGTTTTATTGCAATGGTGGCAAGTATGTGAAAAGATCCATCTGCTTCATGTGAATGAAATTGGTCATAAATCTATTTTTTTGAGGTAGTGAGATGACCAGTTCAATCTTGACTTGATTGGTTTTAATTTACTTTTCTGAAGCCAGTTAATCGTTTGGGTACCAGTGTCCATGTGAGAAAATGAGATGAGTTTTCAGGCATCCAATGATCTGGCTTTAGGATTCTGTTTGACATTATTTTTATCTTTACACAAAATGTTGAAAATGAAATGTCATCACTCAGTTTCTGTATGGCTGTCAAGGCCAGGTGAGGTGCTGCAGAAGTAGAACGTATCAGTTGGTAGGAAAGCATCGAATGCTTTTAAATGATTACTGAGAAGTGCAACCGCCTACACAACTGTGTAGTCATCCAGAATATAAGAAATAACAGATGTAGGTGACCTGTTTTAAGGTATTTTTGCTGTGTGCCCTCCCGTGTCCTGGCGCGCTGGATGCGAAGTGCCCTGGGGTGCCTTCTGAACCATCTGAGCGGCTCCTTACCTGCTTGTGAGGGGCTAGTTAGGGTTTCTTATTCTTGTGCAGCATTTGCCATTGCACGTTGTAATGAGCTTAGTTTCAAAAAAGGTACCTGATGACAGGTATAAACTTGATTTTGAAAATCTTCCTGTCAGTGCTTTTGTGTGGCACAGTAGCACGGTGAGGGAAAGCTGCTCACCTGAGTAACGATTTGTGAGATTGGTCTCCCCTCTCTCACAGCGACGTTTGGCCTTCGTTAGTCAGAGTCTACTTGTTGCAAGCGTGATGTGGAGAAAAGATGACAAACTCTTAATATTTTAGAAATTACTGTTACTTGACGTAGTTTATATTTTCCAAGCTAGCTGTAAGCTGTTGCACCTATCTTGTTCATCTTTGTAGATATTTTCATGCCTAATTTGTCACAAAGGAAGGCGCTGTTTATCACACATGTGACAATGACTGCTGATCCTACTGTACCTTTTGAAGGTAATTTCTACCACTGTAACAAGCCCGAATCAAAATGACTAATCAGTTATAAGCCAGTCCTCATTGACTTGCACTAAATTATTTTCATTTGGCAGATAAAATAGCCACTTTTCCACCCTTAATTAGAATTTGGTCTAATAGGATTGACAAGTCAAGCTGGGGGGAAAATGCCCTTCTTAATTGCTTTTAGAATGGAGTAATTTTTTTAACAGCAGATTGAATTTGCCATTTGTGTTATAGGAAAAATCTGCCTGGTGAGCGAATGTATTCTTTTTGTTTTTAAAGCTTGCTGTGATTGCCTATGGCAAAATAAGCTTAACTAGTGTTATCTTTAAACAAGTGTGTTTGTACAATATTGCATTGTACTAAGACTGTAATCAGGATTCTAAAATGGAAGCGTTTGAGGGAAGTAGCCTTTCACTTTCTTCATTCACTTTTCAGTGTCATCATCAAATGAGATCACTTCCAGCGACTTTCAGTGAAGCAAAAAAGGGATATTCCTTAGCACCCCTTTTTCCCAACATAGCGGTGTAATATTTTTTTCCACTTACGGCTTCAGGAACACACTGAATCTCTCTTTTGAAAGCTGTTCTCTATACACTTTTTTTCTCTGCTAACTTGGCCGAGCATAATCAAATTACTATTTTCTTTCACATCCTTGAAAATCTTGCTCCTAAAAACTTTGCCAAGCGGGGATAGTGGGTGTGTATCCAGCCAGCTCCAGTAATGTCCTTGCTTCCTTTGGCCCATGAATGGCTGGACCCCGAAGCACTCATCAAAACAGGAGCAGCATACTCCCTGCTACATGAACCCAAAGAGCAAATGTCATAGAGTCTAGAAATATTTGGAAGGTTTTTCCATCAGGATACCCTGGTAAGGAGCTTGCCACAGTTGTGTTTAATTGTAGCTAAAAATACTGGAGCTGATCCCCTGCTTTTTCAGACACTGACTGTGAGGTGCCCGCACTGATTGCAATTAATGCTAATAGTTAGGTCAATTCATTACACCGAGTTTTGTTTCAATGCTGTACTCTCTTAAGACAATTTTTGTAGCATAAATCAATAAAGCACTGACTGTTTTCCTGGAGATCCCACAAATAAGAACTATGCTTATACCAAGGCTTCACAGTTTTTGCTCTTTTCAAATTTTTTTTTTGCTTTAACCACAGTTTGAGTCCTCTCTTTTGTCAAACAGTGTATAAAGACAGTACCAAAAGCAAAACAAATGCCCTCCCCCCAAAATACTGGTCTTTTCAACTCTGTAGGGACTTTCTTCCACCTTGACGTCTTTCAGGTATTTTTTCATGATATGAGAAGTCATATAAAACAAATTCTTAAGAAGAATTGAAATCTTTAAGAAGTAGTTGGCTGAGGTGCTTATGGTAAGGTAGAGAACTCCTTATTTTGTGTCTAGAACAAGTTCAGTGAAGTCAGTGAGAGCTTGTGTTTCTTTCTGTCACTCATCACTGTATGTCAGTCCTAAAGCAGCCAAAGCTCTGATTCTCGTTCAGGAGAACCTACCCAGCCCCACGTTCGCTTTGTCCTTGGCCTCTTTGCTGACACAGCCAACAAGGTTATTGAATGAAGTGGTGTGATTTTAATGATACAAACACCTGCCCAGTAGGAACTAGGCTGAAACTACCAGCTTGTTTCAGATAGACCATTGAACAGCTGTGTCATCGTAATAACATTCAGTCACTACCAGCTGGGGTAGAATTCAAACCCGTGACCTGCAGATGAAGGGCTCTGTAGCCATTACCTGTACCTTGAACCATCTACCCATTTAAATGTCTTCAGGAGGGGCACGTTTTGAAAATCTGGTTGGGAAGAAAGAAGGGGAGAGGATTTTGCCAAAAAAAAAACCAACCTGTCGCCTTTTCTTCCAATTAAAAATTCTATGCATTCGATAGTGGGTTTGTATTTGCATGCGCAATTTGAGAAAAGCCAGACGATATAAATTATGTCTGTGGGCCAGGCAGGTCCTCACAGTTACGTCATGGTGGCACAGTATTATGCCATTAGATGCATCCTTTTCAGCTCGATGATTGCATCTCCATCTCCGTCTCTTCTGTTTTGATGAGCACTTCGGGGTCCAGCCATTCATGGGCCAAAGGAAGCAAGGACATTACTGGAGCTGGCTGGATACATACCCACTATCCGGACTTGGCAAAGTTTTTAGGAGCAAGATTTTCAAAGATGTGAAAGAAAACAGTAATTTGATTATGCTCGGCCAAGTTAGTAGAGAAAAAAAGTGTATAGAGAACAGCTTTCAAAAGAGAGATTCAGTGTGTTCCTGAAGCCGTAAGTGGAAAAAAATATTACACCGCTATGTTGGGAAAAAGGGGTGCTAAGGAATATCCCTTTTTTGCTTCACTGAAAGTCGCTGGAAGTGATCTCATTTGATGATGACACTGAAAAGTGAATGAAGAAAGTGAAGGGCTACTTCCCTCAATGATCACATCTCCATCTCCCCGTTTGAAAAGAAGAGTGTATTGACATAGTGTCTTTGTTTCGTATAGATCCTGAATCGGCAGTTTTGTAGCAGCTTTCCAGTCCCTATTGTGCATTTAACTTAGATTTAACAGAAACCACAGAATGGTTTTGTAATGGATATTATCTGTGCCCCTGGTCCCTGAAATGCCTTTTGGATGGGCTAATATCAGCAAAATTTTAGTGGGTAGTCAGGGAATTATATAGAAAACATGTAATTGGACTTCATGAGAAATTGTTGACTAATACCCTTCTGATGGTACCTTGGTATCATCTATGGCTGAGTAATCTGTGTAAAGTGATTTGCATCACAGCCGAGTTAGCGTCAAGGGTATACTTTGGACAGAAGGCACACTTTAGAAATTAGGATCTCCATTTTTTTTTTCTCCATGTGAAAATACACTACATATGCTCCCTGTTTTTCTCAGGGACTATCACACAGCCCTAAAACATTTACAGCTTTGCTTATGCTGGAAGGAGGGGATGAGAGGAGAGGAAATATGACAGTGGGGGCTGGTGGCAGCGTGAAGCTGCAGCTCTCCATGTGCTTTCAGTGCCTTGTTTATTGCTTCGTGCGGCACAGCCTAGATGAGGCTCATCAAGAGCCAACTCTAATTGAAGCTGTCCTATAAAAGTGCTGGTATGAGCAGATGTGGCTGTACCAGGAATATATATTTTTTTAATGCGCTTAAAAATATTTTAAGACCTAAAATATTTCTGGCCAGAAACAAGATACTTGGCACAGACCGAGCATTTAAGCTTCATCGCAGAAACTTACCTCAGTTTTCTCACTCCATTCCTGGTCCTCAGTTTCTCCTGGGGATCTGGTCATTACTTGCCCCTGTTAATGCTGTGTGCTTTTAAAGGTTTTTATTTGGTGTGCTTTTCCATCTTGACATAAAACACACCTTTTGGGATAGATTTTTATTGGAGATTGGAGGAAAAAAGTCTCTCGTGTGCTAAAGATATCAGGAAATATTTGGGTACATTTTTAACTTACGTTTTCACAATGGAGCCTTCCTTCAGCTTTCCCAGGGGTACTTTTCCACCTTCAGCCATGATAACTTGGTGCCTGTTGAAAATAGAGTTACATTTCATAACCCTTTTCCCACCCACATACCGCAACTGGAACGATGGCAGCCGAGATGCTGCTCATCTCTACTCGGCACGGGAACAAAGTACAGCAAAATTCATCGTGGCCTGTGCAGGGTGAAAAAAGGTGGTAACCGTGTACGGTGAAGAGCAGTTACCGACCTGGGTGGCAAAACTCAAGCACGGGAGCCGTCCGGGCTGCAGCTTTGTGGTACCTCGCTGCAACCAGCCAGAGCTGCTCAGGCTGTCCTTCAGTAATTCCCTCGTCTGTCATTATCTTGCGGGAAAACCGACCAGTGAATTAAAATGTGAGCGACTCAGTTTAAGCGAAATAACTTATAATTGCCCGTAATTTTGGATTCACATTTAAATTATTTTTTTTTTGATAGAAGCAGCTTTCTTTGGGAGTCAAAAGCTTGAAAGAGAGGTGTTCTCTAGAATGATCAGAGAAGGGAAGCAAATATGATGGCACATGGAGAAAATGGGTAGCTGAGTTTTATTTTAGGCTATTCAAGCTGTGTCCTGCTAGTAGAAAAAGGACTTACAGAAAAAAACCCAAACCCAGGATTCGTGACTCAAAGGTGAAGAAGGACTATAATTGAAAGAAAAGCTTAAGCAGGTATTCCAGAGGTGTAACTCTTTTCTGTGCTTTGCTTTTTGTTTGATCTAAGCCTTTGCAACCTCCCTGTTCTGTTGTTTTGATGTGGAGTTGTGGTTCTGTGCTCCTTAGAGAGCTTTGCTTGTGAATTCCATCCTGGCAAGGAGGATGCCGTGTTGCAGGCACATGTGTGCTGATCTGGGGAAAGCCGGGGGGGGGACGACAAGCATAACCATTCTTTGGACTGTGAAGCTACCCATGAATGAAGAAACCATTCTGTACAAACCCTAATTTATTACAATTTAAAAAAAAAAAAAAAAAAAGACATAAAGGAGAAGTTCACTGCATCCCTGCAACAAAAGTGGCGTGTTGGCAAGAAATTAAACCGTTAGCTGTGCAAGGCAATGGGCGACTTGTAAGCATGGTTCCTCCTAGGCTTTCAGTTGTGGGTCCTGATGGAGAACTTGTGTTCCCCGTGGATTTGGCACTGTCAGACCTATTGCTTTATCTTAAGGGGATCAACATTGTCTTGGGCGACAGCGTCATGGTACCACAGGGTACTCTCCTGGAGGGCTGGTGGCTGGCGGCGGGGCCGTACCCTGGGTGGTGCTGGAGCAGACGCGGGCCGGGGAGGCGTTGAGGCGATGCTGGGTAGGGCCGGGAAGGATAAGGTAGGAAGCGAGGAGCTATTTTGTGGCTGAATTCTGAGCAAAGACTTCTTTGTCATAAGCGCTGTCAAACAGCCTTGTTGCTACGGCAACGCCGGCTAGATAACCCATTTGGGAAAATACTTGTAGGACCTAACACTCTATCATCTGTCATTCAATAATTTCATGTTCATAATAACTAGGAAATCAATGGCCCTCCTCCGAGACGGTTTGCTGAAAGGGTAAGCGCGCCGCTGCCAGGGCGCAGCCCCGGCTTGTCTCGCCGTGCTGGGGAGCTCGCGCCGGCCATGGAGCGTGGGGCGCCGCTCGCTTGCGTGGACCCACTCGGAGATTAAAGGCGGGTTGAGGTTCGTGGTCTAATTAAACCGTGCTGTTGACACCTACAAGAGAGAGGAAAAAATGGCATATAAAGCAGTTGTTATAGTGTGAGGAAACAAAGGTTTAGGTAGATTTAGCATTTCATATTTTAACATACCGAGGGGAACTATGTGCTCAAGTTATCACATGGCCAGCATGAACAGATTCAGTAACTTAAAGGCATTTTTTTCTTATCTTGGCTTTCTAATTAAACTGCTTATCACCATAAAGGCTGTGTTACCTGCATGTTGTGTATTGAATATAAAGTAATCATGGAATAGTAATTAAAATTCTTAAACGTGCACCCGTTGACTTTACATACAATTAGTTTACTGCAGTGTGTCATTTATTAATAGCACAAGTTTTCAGAACTGAGCCTCTGGTTGGCTATGCAGGGAAAGATGTGTTCAGTAATTACTTTGGCAATGTTTATCTGTTTTGAAAAAAATCCACTAATACACATCTCTGGAAAGTAATACTGTAAATAAAAACATGTTAAATTGAGGCTTGGGGAGAGAGGAGGAGTCCTTGCTGATTGGGGTATTACAGACATGAAGAAAAAGTAATTCTTATCACTCTGTTAACAGTATTTGAAAGATGCTCATTCTCATAATTCACAACAGGAGTTTCTTTTTCCTTTTAAAAATTCTTTTGGAGCACAAAGATAAGGTGGCTCTTTTCCAGCTGACTGTTCCAGCACATTTTAGGTCCAATTAGCAGCCAGTGCAGGGCAGACGCACGCAGGGCCGCGGGCCGAAGCTTTGGAAACAGCCTTCTTGTTTGTGCTGGGGAATGTGGTGAATACTCAGGTCAGTTTTTATGGTTTTTTGCGAAGAGGACATGCCTTTTGAAGCGAAATTCGTGGGTCACTCTGTGAACATAGTAGTCAGTAGTCGTGTGAAGTGCTGCCTTAGGTATTAGCATGGGAAATGAGATGGCATCGTGGTCCATCTTGTTTTGTACCCAGAGGTCAAACTGAGAGCTTCCAGGGTGGTGGCTTCAAGCTCTTTGTTATTTGATGTCCTGCTGTGGTTTCTTGAGGTAAGCATTTGCTTCCGCAGCTTTTGAAAACTGTGATTACAGCACATCCAATTACAGGCTCAGTGTGTGCTTTCTGTGTAAAATGTTTTCAGTTGTTCAAATCAGCAGTAATACTTACAGGTCCTAATTCCTGGCTCTGAGTTGTGTTAGTTAAGTCTCAGAAGCAGGTTGTATTTCATTTGTCCACTTGCAGTTTAAGTTTAGCGTGGCTTAGATTCCTGTATTATGTCAGGTTGGGAAAATAATTTCCTGGACTAGATATGTTCGAAAGTAGGAGAAGAAACCTGTTCTTTCGATGTTCCTCCAGCATACTGGGTTCGGAGAAGAAGACAGAGGTTCAGGATGGTGCCGGAGTTGAAGATGTCACAGCCCAGCTGTGAGGAAACCTAGAACTGGGTTCAGGCAGAGGAGTCATTGAGATTTCATTGTGAGGGACCTGATGAAGAAGGACTCCCTCAAGGAGATAGATTTAAGGAGATGTATGAATGAGATCCCAGAAGTTTGGCATAGAAGAAATAGAATAGTTATTCCCAAAGTATAGAGCTTCATAGCAGTAGAGCGGTGCAAGTGGAAGAATTAAGTTGGACGTGTTAAGGGCAGGCCGTGGGAGCAGGGGCAGTGACAGGAGAGTGACAGATGAGCTTCTAATGTCTGCATCTCTGGTGGTGAAGGTGTGCACCTTGAATGGGAAGTGATTAAAAATACATTACCTTGGCAAAACTACTCAAAATGGAAATACTCAGTCAACAGCAGGCAGGATTGACAACAGTCAAGCTGTGACATGGCTCAGCCTTTCAGGGGGATTTTTTGATTCCATACGGAAAAAACAATCTGGGCCATTTGGAGAAGGCGCCAAAGGGGTTAGCGATAGACCCACCATTGGAGAGAACTGAGAAACTGTCCTTGAGAAAAGTACAGCCAGATAACAAGCTAAGGAGGAGTAAGAGTAGATGGCTGGAAAGGAAACAAGTAGGTGCTTGAAGTGGCACAAGTAATTTTTCACACCATGGCCATGTAGCGATCCTTGTAGTTGTCAGTTTTGTATAGTAAGTAATCTTCTCACCTGTGCGAGGAAACGACAAAGCCGTATTTCTTCGTGTGCACGGCTGCTGGGTACCTCCTGTGTGTGCACTGCAGGGGCAATGCTCCCACAGCCTCTCCGCTTACCTCCCTTCACACCGGGGCGTTCGGCAAGGGAAAGGCTGCCTTGTGTGGGCGAATGAACGTGATCTGCTGTGGTATTAGCTGGCAACTTTTATTCAGATTATCTAAAGAAATGCAGGGAAGCAGCACAAAAGTTCATTTATTTGCCTTTATGAATGGAATTGGCAGCTTCCATGACTTCCTGTGGGGATTCTCGTATTTACCTTGTGTGGACTTGAAGGAAGGAGTTGTAGAGATATGGATGCATTTATTATTTATTGGTTAGGTCTTGTGCTTTCCCTCAGCATTTGTCAGTAACTGCGATTTTCTGTCACCCGCTGGAAGATGGAAAGGATGAGAATTTGCAAGAGCGCCGAGGGAACGTGAACTATGGCTGCCTCTTCCATACTTAATGCGAGTGGATAAATACGCAGCATCAGCTCCCAGTGCTGGCGCTCGCTTTGGCCGTGCGAGTCCTCCTCCCCTCTCTTCCTTCCCTGCCTCTCCTAATAGAAGAGGAAGGCCAGGAGGAAGTTGTAACGTGACTTGCCCTGCATGTTGAGGGGGTAGATGTTGCCTCCCCTGGTGCTGCTTTGATGAGTCTATTTTTAGACAGGGGGCTAGCCCAGTAAAGCTTGCACTGGAGAGTGTGAAATAGTATTGATCAGATTGACTTCTGCAGCAGGGCAAAAGACACACCAAAAAAAAAAAAAAAAATCAATTAAACCTGTGAGCCGGGCGTCCTCGTTTATTTTGCTGTGTGCAGGAAAGCAGGTGTGCAGCTGTTGCTTGCTTTAAGACCCGAGCTGGGTCTGTCCTGGGGAGCAGACCCAGGGAGCGCGACTGAGCCCCAGCTTGCTTAGGAAGCTTTGGCAGGCTCTCCCGTCTGCCAGCCGCCGGGCACGGTCCAAGGAGGTCTCCTCCACAGCCGCCTGCCCAGCAAGGGCTCAGCTCTTGGGAGGGTGCCCAGGAGGGAGAACGCTGGGGAAATTTTGAAGCCAAAGCTGGAGGGACATAAGGTAGAGAAGAGCTGGGAAGGAGCAGGCTGTGGTGGTAAAAGCAGTGCACAGCAGCAGAGACCTGTCTGGGGTCGTGAATGGATGAATGGGGAAATAAACGCGGAGCTGTGGCAGGGCAGAGGATTTAAGCTGGGCATAGGAAACAAGAAAATACGGAGCAGGATATGCAAAAGTAAAATCTCACTGTACAGTAACGGAAGGAGAGGAGAAAATGAGATAAAACTGCATAGGTTTGTGTTGCCCGCTGGAAGCTAGTGCGAATTTTGGTATGTGCGTTCTCTGCAGTTTATTCTAAGAGCTACCTTCAAAGAGGTTTTTTTTGTTTGAAATTGGGTTTAATGTCATATTATTTTTGTTTCTTTGCAAGGTGTACAAAGATCTCAACATGTTTTTGTTATCCCAGACAATTGCTGACATTCATTAGATGCCGTCCTCCAGTGTGTTACTGCTCTGCCGTCACCTGCTTGGCGGTGGGTAGCTCCTTCCTCACGGAGCTCCTTGGTGCTTTTTCTACACTGGTGCTGAATTTTGAAAAATTATTTGTCATATTTCATTATTATGCACTGATAGATTTCTGTACATTTACACATTTGTAAAATGGTGGTAACATTACCTGACTTTGTGAGGTACTTTGATATCTCAGTATGAAAAATTCTGTATGAAACTTGGCTTCTGTTATGTGAATAGTTCACTGACATGTAGATTTTTTTTTTGTACAAGTTAAATCGAATGATTTTAAAATAATCCGTTTTACTTGCACAGAATTATTTGCTATTCTGCTTGTGCCTGAAGGAATAAAAAAGTATTTTCAAATAAAAAATAAACCTTTATATAAATTGGTCTCCTCTTCAGCAATAGTACTGAGAGGGTTTAGACAAACTAGCTAAGGATGACAGGTTTTCAAGATCTTTGCTTCTCATCCTTATTTTATCACTTAACTTGCCATTAGGATAGCGTGTGTTCGGAAAAGCACCTGAAGGATTAATTTTATCAGTTGAAATGTGAACCTTTTGTGAAATGTTTATATGATGAACTACAGTAGGAGGTAGAAAGATGACACAAGCATCTTCTGCAGTCCTTCCTAGACACAGGGAAACCTGAACGTTTCACACGGTGATTTTGATGTGGTCATAGCTGTGTCTGCACCCTGTCACCTGGTGATCGATAGACGTACCTCTCGTAACTGAAAAGAAAGAAGACACTCTGTAATCAGGGAAATCAACAGCTAAAGGAGAGACTGTGGTTGGCTGGTGCCCCCTTTGAGGTCAACGAGAACACAGCTATGTTTATGAGTTTTGCTAAGAAAGCCAGGAGAAGCTAATTTAATTTGAATTTCTGGCACGTTTCCAGGAGGAGTAATCAGTGAAGTTGTCAGGATTACCATATAAGACTTGTGTATATTTTGCAGCAAGGACGAGCCCATCCTGTTTTAGGTTCTGAATACCATGCGTTGGGAATATACCCACACCTTTTAACTCTAGGGTTTTGGTCTTTGTGCAGGAGAGCTCTTGGGTGCATGCTCATGTCTTGTTGACAGAAATAGATGTTAAGGATTCTTGACTAAATTCTCACTGGAGTTTGCTCTGTTTCTTTAAATGTATCACTGATTTTCTGTCTTAGGAGTTCCAAACACCATTTTGGATGAGAATTACGCTGAAAACATGGGGGTTTCCCCCATGATTTTTATTCCAACCAGAAGTGGGAATGTTTCTCAGAAAGCTTCTGTTCTTACATGATAACCCAGTTCTGAGGGATGCATAGCATCCAAACTTTTGGGTAGCTAAAATACTTGACTTCCTCGTTCACGTGTCTAGCTTGAGACAGGACTCTCTTGTTTTCCCTGAGCTGACAATGTTGTTGCTCACTGCATGATAAAGTATGTTGCCTAATTTATTTGGCCTATTGGATCCCTGAAGCATTACAGTAAATCCCTAATGTGTCTGCTGACGGGGAAGAGAACAACCTTAGGGCTTCCGGCTAGTCACTCCAGTGACATGGCGAGTCACTCTCGAAGGCTGTAAGTTTTGTAGAAGACCGCAGTGGGACAGAGAAAGATGTCTTGTTACATGCAGGTAATGCTTAACTGCAGAAAGTTTGTTGTCTTTTGCTAGAAGTCAGTGACTCTTTCAGAAAACTTGCGATTCAGGAGCTGGGGGGGGAAAGGCATTGTTTGCCAGAGCAACCTTAACATCCTCTTACAGTGTGTCTGTCAGTTGTGCAAGGGCTAATTTATCATGTAAAGTGTATGCTACGCATGTCACATTTTACTGTCTATTCATTTGTTTTGATAATCAAGATCTTGACAGATTTGTCCCATGTGGTAGGATTTATAGTAACGATTTTCTTATCACTGAATTAAGTTGATACATATAATCCTAGTGTCCTGCACAAGAACTGAATAGAAATGAAAGAGGTTCAGACTAGATGTGAAGGTCTTGCAGAAAACATCCCCCCCCGCCAATCCGTTATTCTCCTTGATTTTTTCTTCCCCCCCGCCATGATTTGTTTCATATCTCTAGAGGAGCAATCACAAAGAAGAGAGTAAGCATTGACTTTGAGAAGGTTAAATATTTTCCCTTCTGTTAAAAGATCTTTCTGTTTTATAAGGTGAGAAGTGTAATTCTGTAAAAATGAAACACGAGTGAGTTTTGGAAACGTGCTGCTTTTGCCTCCGATGTACACGCTCGCGCACGTACCGCCTGTAGTTTGAAGTCTGATAAGTAAATTCATTTTTCACAGATGCCACTTCCTCCCCTGTGCTAAATGAGAGCATCTTTCTCTTCTCTCTGAAGACGACGAGTTGAAAATGTGGGGGCTGACTTCTTACGGGCAAGTAGAAACGTGGACAGAATTAGCCACAGGAGATGCCTACCTGGCCTGAAGCCCATTGTTTTCCTTTCGAGGTTAAATGATTGGTAGTACTGAGATTGTCTCTGGAGAATACAAGATTAGGTTTATCCATTTTTTTGTATTACAGCAGAGTGCTTTGGTCTGAAGGTATGTGTCTGTCTGTGAGCATCTTTAAACTCTTGCAAATGTAAGTGCAGGATCTGGCTTACTGGAGGAGCTGACAGCGGTTGTGCAAGTGGCCTTGAACTTTTTGAAACAGAGAACTCCAAACAATATCTCCTAAAATATCTGTCCCGCGAGGATATAATTTTATTTTATTATTATTTTTAAAAAATAGCATTGTTTGCTTTTGGTAAAGTGTAAGGGTACCAAGGGCAGTTGCTGCGCTGTTGGACGAAGGAGGGTGGACATTTCCTAGTAAGTAAGTACATTCAGCTAAATCTCAGAATCGCAGAATGGTTTGGGTTGGAAGGGCCTTTTAAAGATCATCCTTTTCCCAGCCCTAGGACTGGAGAGAACATCAGTGGAGAATCACAAAGCAGAGATTCTTTGAGCAGGAGACTTATGTTTCATTTCTCATCGTATTTCTCTGTCCTAGACTCTGCTTTATCTTTATTTATGACTGATACTGACAACCGAAATGCACTAGGGAGCTCGGGCGTGTATTTCAAGAGGAGCATATTTTGAAATCCAAAATGCGAAACTTTGGGGAGATAGTGTTTTCACTGCGTGAAAGCTTAATTGGGAAGGATTTTCATCCCAGATGAATTGCACTGGTGTTGCTACTATTTCATCTATTAATACTTACCGGTGAAGAAGGGTGCTAAGGGGTTCATCTTCAGAACACACCGGGGGTTTTTAACTGCTTCAGTCTTGGTAAAGTGAATGGGACCCATGCCTCCGCAATTCCTGCCTCCCGCCCGAAGGTTTCTTTTAAGTGATTTTGGTGTTTGTAGGGTTTCAGATGTTTTTTGTGCCCCATGCTAGTTAAGCATTTTGCTTTAATTTGCACCGTTCTTTGACTGTAACGTAACTGAATGCTTCTCCTCTGCTGTACGTTGTCCTTTGGCTATTCTAGGAAGCTATATTCAAAAAGTGTTTTCAGTGCCGCTGTCCAGAGGGCTCGGACGAAGCAGGAGCCCTGGCACGCTGCAGTAACGCTGAGGGGGGGAGCGCAGGGGAGGCAGCAGCTGAGCAGAGGCCGTGCGGTCGGGGCAGCGAGGGCCAGGCAGGCACCCACCCCTGGAAACCGCTGGCGTGTGACAAATCTCCCCTCTGAAGCTGACAAGCTCTTGGGTTCGACTTTTTATTCCAGGAGGGAAGAGCGGATTTCAGACTTAAGGATCTGAAATTTCGTTCGGAGATAAAGCAGGATTTGCTATGCTAATTTCTTTTCGTCAGGACATCAAAATAGAAGAAAAAGAGGCATCGTTAATCGGATTTCATTTGTCTCTCCATCCATGTGGCTCTGCCCGAGCTTTTTCACTCCTTCTATCCTTAATCTTCCTAACTCCTTATACCTGAGTTCAGACCTGGTGTTGCTGTTTCAGGACGGCTTGGGTGAGCACTGCAGGGAGCTGGGGTTTTGGGGGGCGGGGGGGCGGGGGGGGCATGCTGGCAAGGCTGAGGTCTGGTGTGCAGCGGGGGCTCGGGGCACCCCAACACCGGCGGAGCAGCTGGCACGGGGTCCCAGCGGCGCTGGGGCTGGGGCCGGGCTCTGCCCAGGCCGCCAGCCGGGTCAGCGCCCAGCACCTCCCAGACAGCTGGCACGGTAACCAAACCCCAGCAATTTTCAGAGAAAGACACATCTAATAACATTAATTTTCTTCTGCGGCAGACGGTGAGGTAACTAAAGCCAGGTTGTTTGGGCTTCGTTGGGATTTTTACCTAATGATCTTCTAGGAAGCAGGTGCACTGGCAGTGATTTTAAGCTTTAGAAAGCCCAAACAGCGTACAAAGTAAACCTTTGACGCTGTGGGGATTTCATAGGAGGGGGAACCACGTTAGTTTTAGATCATTACAAAGCATTTGCTGACTACAACAGAATTAATGGCGCTTTTATGGTAGTCAGCTAATGACTGTCAACAAACTGACTTGATTTCAGTTCAAATTGTAATTTTAAATCAAACTAGCCAGCTGTCAGACGCAGGAGTGGTGTGGACGGTTCTTCCTACAGTGTCGTGCGGTGCCGCTCCTGCATCCATCATTCTATCAGGTGCGTGTGGGGAGCCAGATTTGAGGTTCTGTCACATACACCACCTAATACTAATTTTAGGGTGATGAAGTCGTGATTAGTTACACAAAACCAAACAACTCCCCTCTGCCTTACTACTCCTTTGAAGACTTAGGTCATTGCTACGTTGCAAAATTATTTTTCACTATAGTAACATGAACTTCTGACAGTTATATTACAACGTCTTTATGCTTTGGCAAAGGAGGAAAGCAGCTGCTTTTATAGCCCGATTTGGTACAAGTCTCCTTTTGAGCTTCAATACCATGAAAATCCATTCAAGGCCATGAAAACTTCCCTAATCCTGGGGTGTTTTGCTAGGGCACAGTAAGCCATTTATACGAGGCAAGACAGAATAACCTATTATATTGTATGTATCCTTCAACAGTTCTTCCAGATTGTCAGTTGTGTGAGCTTTGAAAGTGAACAGTGAAGTGTCTGTATTGGTAAATATGTCTCTGTAATGGTAGTGCATTATTCATGACAAGTTACTCCTCTCAGCGTCTTTATCTCACCTTTGAAATACTCAGATGTGCCAAAACTACTCTTGTACGTTTGTCCAAATAATGGTACTTAAACTGGAAGGCAACCGAAAAGGAAACAGTCCAGTCTACCTCTAGCTAGTATATTCTAGCTGCTCTGGGATGAAGACATGTTCAGCCATCACCCTGGCCTGAGTATATCCCTTGTTTAGTTTTTCTGATCCCTCAAATTGCTGTGATTGTCATTTTTGGGAAGGGACTTTCTCAAGTCATGAGTAATTTTTTCTTTTGTACTTTTATACTGATTAGCATACCGTGAGTTTTACTTAAAACTTTTAATTAAGAAACCACACAAGACATTTTAATTACATTTGAGTGCCGGAGACTGCGAGGGTGGCCTCAGCAGCAGAACTTGGATGGGTGTGACAGCCCTCTGTAATACATTCTTTGAAAAGCTCTGAAAAGTCTTACAAGGTTCATTGAATTAATGCTCTTGCAAGACAGGTGTTACTTATTTTATCAGAATGTAAAAAGGAAGAGCTTTTCTAATGACGCAGGTATCAGAGGAAAGAACAGAGCCAAGGATACCTCACCACTCCTCTCATCCTCTGAACCAGTTCCTGCTGCTTCAGCATTTGAATTAGAGTTTTGTACTGTGAGCTCAGTTTCTCACTGAGGCATTTCATTGATACTTGCCTTTGTTTGGTCTGGGCCTGAACTTGGCGTGTAATATCTTGGTTCCAGACGGTCTTTCTTTCCCACACAGATTGGGGGGGGGGGGGGGGGGGGGGGGGCAGATTTAATCTTCAGGTGTGGAGAAAAATTCCAATTTTTTTTTTTTTTTTTAAAAAGATGTAGCTTGAAAAGTTTTGAAACCAGTGAGGACAATAATAACGTGTACTTCTATAAACGTTTGAAGTCCAAAGTCATTATGCGATCATTAATAAAGCCTTGTAATGCAGTTGGACTGTATTGGTGTATTACCAGCTAACGTTAGCTAAGGGACTTTCAGTGTAGTACATATTCTAGCTTTTTGTGCAAGAACTGGTCAATTTGGAGCTTTAGAACTCAATTAGTAAAGGGATCATATTGCCAATATTAGATTTCTGAGGAGGCCAACAATAAAACACAGGCAAGCTATCAGCAAGAGGGATGCACGGAGAGAAATCTCGCTGCTGTATGCTCTCTCATAGCTCCCAGGAGTCGGTGAATTACAAGCTTCCTAAGCCGGCAGATGACCGACTACTGACAGTTATCTGTCATAAAAGTTGTCTAATACCTTTTTGAACCCTTTTCTGCTTTTTGCTTCCAGTGAGTTTTGGTAATAAGTTCCACAGTCAAATGACTTGGGGAAAAAAAAAAAATCCGGACTTCCTTTTGTTGCTTTAAATGTATTGTCTGATTATTTCATTGTGTAATGTGAGAAGGAACGGCTTCCATACGAGGGAAAAAATTATAGATGAAGATGAAAGATGCAGGGAAAGTGAACTATTACACATCTGTGTTTCTCGTCTGTTCTTCATAGCTCTTCCATTTCCATTAAGTGATGTAGGGATGGAAAGACCAAGACTGCTGGCTGTATTCAAATGTGGGTATTGCTGGGGCTTGTGCAGCTTCATGACGATGGTTTCTGCTCCATGGTCAGTTGTCCTGGTTTCGGCTGGGATAGAGTTAATCGTCTTCCTAGCAGCTGGGACAGCGCTGTGTTTTGGGTTTAGGATGAAAAGAATGTTGGTAACACCCTGATGGTTTCAGTTGTTGCTCAGTCGTGTTTTGACTAAGTCAAGGACTTTTCAGCTTCTCCTGCCCAGCCAGCAAGAAGGCTGGAGGGGC
>JAVKLA010000005.1:32339768-32362483 GCA_034782735.1 Sagittarius serpentarius
CCCATCCCACTGGGTGGGGGGGAAGTGAGTGAGCGGCTGCGTGGTGCTGAGCTGCTGGCTGGGGTTAAACCACGACATCAGTCTTTTCCTAAAATTCCTCACATTCTGCTTGACTTCTTATTGTGGTTAAGCACTGAACCTGTAGTTCAAGGAAACTATCCACAACTCCAGATCTATTTTCTGAGTAGAAATAACTACTTTAGAGACTCTGGATATTTTAGCAATGTTCCCTAAGTGCATTATTTAATGTTTATTGACATGGGACTTCATATCCCACTTTATCTATAATCAGAGTTTTTTTCCACAACTCTGTTCAGCCATTTTAGGTCTGGCTATCCTGAATAAAATTTTGTCGTTTCCTTTAAATCCTTTCAGGCTCATTTCCGAGTAATTCTACTCTGTACACTCCACAATGTTGAAGCTCTCCAGTGCAGTAAAGAGCTATCGGTCTGGTTTCACATGATCACATGGTTTTAAAAAAGTAAAAATGTGTCAGATTAGTTTCCTTATAATTAACTGATGAGGCAGAGAAAGTCAACACAAAGTCCAGTTTCTTTTAGAATTTGTTAACAAAGTCCTTAGTTTAGAGGAGACTCTTAGGGCCAGTATGGACCGATTTTTCTCAATTTAACTGACACCATCTGCTTGATGTCTTTATGTATTCCTAAGACCTTAAAGTTCAGTATAGGCATCATTTGGTGTTCTGCAACGCTTCTGTAATTGATTATGGCAGCAGTTTAAGAAACGATGAGGAAGCCAATCAGAGTAAAAACCTCAGAAAAGAATATCCTGGATGAAACTTTGAGAAAGAAAAGAGGGGGAAAAAAAAGATAACTGAGCAGTGTGAAGTTTGGCCAGTAGACCTGGTAAAGGAATGGTACTTTTCCCAAAGAAAGCTAGCCAGCCCATTCACACAGGCGTGGTAGATAAGCAGGGGTTCATTAGATTTTTAGTTTTTTTCCCCCCTGTGTAGAACAAAAGGGACAAGTCGCTCTTGTATTGTAAGCAATGATGGCAGAGAAGGTTCCTCACATGCTTGCTTTCTATTTCTCTCCAGCCATGTATTTACATTTTGGACAAGGAATCCCATAGATCTGTGTTAATTTAACCACGGATGACAAAGGGGAAAAAAAAAAAAAAATCAACAGACTGGACTTGTGTTGTGTGATGTTGTAGGTCATCCCCACCTTCCAGGAGGCATCTGAGCCTAATGGAAGATTCCACATTCGGAGCCCATTTGATTTACAGTCAGGCAGACCTGGATAGTCTTCAGATAAATTACAGTCCTTCTGGGAAATACAGAACATGGGAATTCCACATCCTGCCTTTTCTCCTACCACCCTTATTCTTGCTGTGACTTTGAGCAGTGCATGAAGTCTCAGTGGCTGTGCTAAAGGATATGAGTTTAAGCAAGTCTTTCCTAGGGACATAAATTAATGTTCCTGCAAATACCGCATTTTGTTGTAGATACACATTCGTACTTTTTTTAATCGTGTGTGTTCTGATGTCTGTGGAAAACGTATAGTGCATTTTTACCTTGAGATAGATTTTCATGTATCTTTTGTAGGGAGTGTAGTTAAATTTTCCAGTTTTTTATATTTGCAATAATCCATTTTATTGGAGCCTAAGCCCATTTCAATGACTCTGTACTTCTATAGTTTGCACCTTCATTTAGCCTACTGAGTAATATACATTATGTTATTTTTAGAGTTCAAGCTGGTTAGCTTGTATGCAAATTCCGAGTCTTTGGGTTACATTTACTGAAGGTTTTTAAGTTTTTCTCTGCAATCATAGGGCTGGAAAATTCCTTGTTTTTCTAATATGCAAACTGACTGATGCATACAATCACCTGATTCCAGGAGCTGAGGCTTTACGAAAAACACTCATTATCACGATGAACTAAAAGATCTGTCCAGACTGAGGTCAAGCCTTAAATGTTTGAGCCTTGGTTTAGGACAGTGGGGATAAGCAAAGGGTTTTTCCAACTCCCTTTTTCTTAGGATATTTTTGTTTTACAGGTATGCAGCCCTAAGACTATAAATTGCATTGCTGTCTATTCCGTGAGCTAAATTTCTGGTAATTCTTCAAAACTTATAGAGTAAATGCAGCGGGGTTGGTAAATTCAGGAGGAGAGTGTGAATTCAAGGGCATGCAAAGGAAACTTGGGATTCCACATTTGCCTCACTGGGTTTCACCACTGAGTTTGGACCAACAACTTCATTATCCTCTCTTAAAATGAATGTTATATTTTATTATATGTCTTTTAGCTGTGTGATGATGAAGATACAAAGGAGTGAGCGGCCCTTAATTTGCAGTGTCATTGCCTTGGATTTTTTTCAATGATAAAGCATGGGTGCTTATAATTAGACACTTCTAGATCTTAGTGAGGAAACTATATGCCACGTGTGTAAGTCATCTCCTAGATACTTAAAATGAATTAGGGGACCTAAACAAGGGCACCTTGTTTGAAAATGTTAACAGAAATTTTGCTGTAACTCTCTTGAAATTAAGCTCCATCCCTTTGCATTATTGCATTCCTGGTTTGACTATAAATTATGGTTTTAGTTTTTATGGTAACATTAAATTGTAGGTGATGAACATGGAGAACTCCACAATCAAGAAAAGCATTGAATTATTCAAATATCTTTGAATTACATGTAGAATAAGAATTACTTGATTATGGTTTAGTACCTTTTTGGTCCCTTTAGCTACAAATCTGATGTTGGAGGCAGGTTAAGAGGAGGGAGAGAAGGAAGGAAAGAAAGAGGTTGCTTTCTCCCCAACATCAAATTCAACTTGACCAAAGCACATCATACATTTCATTTTAGTCATTAGTTCAATCAAGTTTTGCCTTGAATGTCATTCTGTGTTGCACAAAATCTGGTATTTTTACCACATGTAAAATCAAAGCAGCATGTTTAGATGGAGCTCGAGAACCTGGAAGTACACCTATCCTTCTCAAATAAATCTATTCAGCCCTGCAGTCTGTGCCCATTAGTGGCCGCAGAAGCAGAAGACAGAACCCTTTTACTCTCTGTATGGGCAGAGGGCAGGCACTTGATAAATGAATGGAGAAGCCTATGTCGGCTTCAGAGAAGGAAACAAAAGAACCAGAGGAAGAGCAATGAAAAAAGAGACTGTCGGGGAAACTGCCGACAGATTAGCTGTAGTTTTCCATTGCTTATTTTCTCTGTTGTTTGTCGGTTGGTTGTTTCTTGTACCTATACAACTGGATTCCTGTAGTAATATATCCTCCCCCCCCCCTTTTTTTTAAGACTAATTTTAAGGGACTATCAAAAATATATCAGGGTAAATCATGTCTCCTTTTATGAATGTAGTTTAGCTTTCCGACTGTGTATGTGTCAGAGGAAGAAGTTGTGTCAGTGGAAGGAGAGAACACTTTCATCGAAAGGTGGCATGGTTGTCCTTGCACGACTGTTGTCTAGTTCATTGATCTGACTTTCTTAAGTTCAGAATTTACACATCTGAGAATCCTTCTGCACCTCACAATATAGAAACCTTCAAAGACTGAGTTGATGTTTGCTTCATGGGTTTAAACCTCTCAGCATGAGCAGCATTTCATGGGAATGTGGAGGAGGAGAACAGAGGCTGATTCTTTCTAACAGTGATGAACCCATCTCCGTGGTTTGGCTTTGAAACCCTTGGACTTTGGGAAAGCTCGGAACCAAACCTGTCTGCTCACGTTCTTACACCAAATAAAAATTAATCTTCATGTTACGTTTCAGAACAGTGCTGGAAGCTGATAATGCAAAGAGCTTGCTCTGTTAATGGTCACTATTTGATTCTTCTTGACTCTGCTCATTTATTAAAGGAGATGAAATTTAATTAGGATTTAGTCTCAACCTATCTGTAATTTACATAGAGGTTCTAGCAAACTTTACTAATATGCAGAGTTTGCAGTAACGGTCCCAGTTTTCCTGTAGGTTTCTCCGCTTGGCTTTCATCCCGGCTGTTAGGTAAAATTAAGGCCCGGAAAATCGGATTATTACATCCCAAGGGGCAGGACTGATAAGCAGCACATGATTGTTGATCTGCTTGCTGCCCAGTGTTGGTGGTGTTTGAGGTGCTGCTAGATGCAAAGCCAATTTGTTAACAATTAGTGCTCGTTAGAATCATTTCCTGTTATCGATTTTAAATGTTTGACAAAGCACTTTTAGGAAACTGCCCCCCCCCCCCCCAAAAAAAAAAAATAGTAGCTGTACATCAGCGCTTAGTAATTACAACTCTTTAGGGCCCAGTGTCAATCTTAACTAACTGGTTTCATTGGTTTCCAAGTAATTATTTCTGCTTTGGATCCCACCTGCTATCCCCTCCAGATTAAAGATGCTTTGAAACAAGGACGTAGTTCTTGATTAGCAGAGTTGCTGAGAAAGAAGTGATAAAACAAAAACAACTTTTTTATTTTCTGTCTTGGTTTGTCATGGCTTGGGCTTTTTATCCTGTATAACTACCAGTGGATTACATGATATACAGTATAGGAATTAATGTCAGCCTGGATTTAAGTGTGATTTCTATTGGCCTTAACATGTAACACGTGGGCTTAATTTTAAATGCATCCTTGCCTTTATACACACATTGAGAACTGTGGACCCATTAAAATCTAATTTACAAATGGTAAAATTAGATACAATGGCCTGTTATAATAAAAGCTTTGATACCTAGGAGTCCAAGAGGGGGTATCTGTTGAGTTTCTTAAAAATTGGGACTATAATTACTATTAATCTGTTTTACATGCCAGAAGAGACTTAAACGCAAGGTTGTTTAATGAACGGTACAATGTGTGTATATATGCAAAAAGCATCAGAGCAGGCACCACCTGCATTTCCTCATATACTGGATATGTGTGACGAGTTCTTACAGACTCATGCCTTTTATGAGTACACTGGCGTCTTGGCTAAATTTGGCACTGTCAAAGGTGAAGCCAGCGGTATAGCCATCTGGGTTAATTTTCTCTTCTTCCTTCTTTGCTTTAAATTTTAGCCCACATCAGCTCAGGTTTCACAAGCACTCTCCTAAAATGCTGGCAGATATTTTAAATATATTCCATGATCCCTGTTGCACAAGGTGGAGACCTAACATAAGACTTGACTTGTGCCTTTCCCACCCACCCCCATTCATGAATTAGTCTCACAATTACTGTAAAAATTAAGGCAAGTGTGGGTGAAATACGTGAGGCTTAGTCCCTCTAACCTTAATAAACAGAGATGGTATTGACACAAGTGAATTTTGTTTAACCACAGTACATTTGCTTCTTAATTAGTGAATATTCATCTGTCATCAGCAGCAGCTATGACACCCCTCCCCGCTAACACGTTCTGTCATAAATAATCAATGAGAGGCTATTAATATTCATGAGTGAGAATCTGTGTAGTCATGTGCACTGATGCAGAGACAGGGGGAGTGTTGCCATGAACTGAGTCGAAACTCTGTGTGTGTGTATACGTGAGTGTAAGATAGTTAGGGAAAGGGAAGAAGAGCATGCTGCTACACACTGCCCTGCCTTGTGCTCCCAGCTCACAGTGGTGTGCCTGTGTTTCGGGGCTGGAGTGACTGATGAAAAACAGTAGTCAAGTCTGGAGGGTGATTCCCTGTCAGTGCATTTGCCTTTCAGTGCTGGGGAAATTAGAGGCTTTGCTCTTGTGTTGCTTGTTAGGATGGGCTGCAATCTGTGCACTTTTCAGAAGAGAGAGGAGCACTACAAACTGCTCTATGAAGTTTCACAGGTGAGTGCAGAGGATATTACCAGCATCTCCAGAGTAAAAATGTGTGTTCTTTACAGCGAGTAAGGAGAGATGCTTTTGTTTTGATGTGCCTTTTTTTTTTTCCTTTGCAAAATTGCTTAGTTGTTTGGGGGGGTGGGGTGGTGGTGGTAATTATTAGTATTTTGGGTGCCTGTTGTTTTCTGCTCGTTTGCCACTCCCCCTTCAGATGACTTCCTGTGGGATTCTTTTAACATTTTTGTGCATCTTCTGCCAAGATGTCAGTCATGTAGCAGCAGTCTCACCGAACCGTATCGGTGATGTTTTAAGGGAGCCCTTGGCTTTGGTAGTAAGACTGATTTCAGATAAGTTGCACTGCTGCCTCTGAAAGCATTAGGTCTGTGATCTCAGGTATTTCTAAGTTAAGGAACAAAGTTTTTATGGCATGTCTGTGGTGGCCAGGAAGTATGTTAAATTTTCAGATTAATTAATTAAAATTGAAATGATTCTGAAACGTGCTTCTCACCTTTGAACAGGTACCGAGTACAACAGGGTGAGGTGTGCTGCTTGTTCATGCATTGTGTTATTTCTAGTTACGACTAGACAAAGATCTTAATCCCATCTGGATATTCCGGTGTCTCTTTCAGCATCGTAGCAGTGTGAGTAGCAGTGTAGCAGTGTGCTGCTAACGTGTTCCCAGCTCCTTCAGAATAAGATGAGAAAAGACAAAACAAGCCCTTACCATAATAGCCCATAATTTTTGCTTGGATCCTATTGAATCAGTATTTGATTTGCAGCTTTATTTTTTTGTGGGTTTGTTTTTTTTTTTTTCTCTTGGCACAGCAGACCCTCACATACTAAAGTTTACTGCCTTTCAGCATCTGTTCTCTCCCTCTCTATAATTTGTCCTGGCTTTGACACATTGCTGTTGACGGAGGCTGAACGCTTGCAGTTTTGGACTGCGCTGCTGCCGACAGGCAGCGCGGAGGAGAAAAAACAGCTTACGGTGTTGGTGGTCTATTGGCACAGCAGCAGCTGAGTGCCCACTGTCGACTGGTTCCCTCCGAGTTCCTCCTGACGTGATTCATTTCACAGTGGGCTAATTACAAAGTGGATTCTCTACACATGAAGCAGCCTCCTCGGTTGCGGTGTTAATGCACATTTTCATGGTAATGTGATCAGAGCCTCATTAACCAGTTTCCAAAATGATCCTCTGCATTAATTAAATATAAAAATGACTCTTTTTATCACCATAGAGAGGAAGAAGAAGATTAACATTGTTAATTACTACTGGGGGCAATACCTCTGCGTCATTTTTCACCACAGAACCAGCAGGCGTAGTCAATCCTAAAAGAGTGTCCGTTTGCAGGTAACCTGCCCGTTGCCTTGCCTGGTGAAGACGGTCTCTAGGTGGAACACTTCCCTTTAGTTCGGTAGTGAGTCATAATACCATCATCGCGTTTTCTTACAGCAACAGCTGTAGGGAAAAGCGTAGCAGCACGTTTCCTTCTCCTCCCTTTGCCCCTCCCCAGCTCTGGATTGCCAAACTGATCGGAAAGTGTAAAATGGTGAGAGTGGAGTAGGTTGGTGTCTGCTTTTCTGTGCCAGGGAGTAAGAAATACAGGTTGTGCTATGAAGGGGATTAGACATTTCTTAAAGGGCTGCATGTGTGTAGGGGGAAAAAAAGAGGCTGTGCCTGGTTTAGAGCGAATGCATGTTTTCAAAATACTGCTTGCAGTAATGTTGTGTAGTAATAAATGCTATTGAAATGATCAGCAAACCCAGAGGTGGGTTTTTTAAGAGATCTAGAGAAATTCTTCTCTTTATCTGTTACCTTCTCTGCTGTTGAGTTGGAGTGTCTGTGGATGTGAACAACCAAGGTGCAAAATGAACTGATGCTTTCACTTTTTATTCTGGTACTTGCCAGATAAAGTGTAATCCCTGGGAGGATCTGAGCGAGTTTCCTCGGGGAGTTGAAATGCAGTGAGCCTGGTGCTGCATCTTGTGCTGCGAGGGAAACGTCACTGATAAGGTGCAGAAGGAGAGCAGAGAAATGACTTAGTGTGCTTGCTGCCAGATCCTGTGTTCATCTGTAAACTCATCCCTATCTTTGTTTCAGTGTATGCAGGTCAGAGCCCAGAGGATACTGAGCATATTTTTAACCAGGTGCTACAGTAGAGATCAGGTAGTATCTCGCACCGTAACTGCTTCTGTGTACAATACCGATTTGCTGCAATGGGGGGGGAGCAGCAGTAGAATATGATAGATTAAATTAAGCCAAGGCAGGCATTACTACTTGATTTGCAAATCCCTTTTTAACTCTGCAGTCCTGTAGTTCCTGTACCACAGCCTTGGCTCTTTCATCTGCATGATTTCTGGAGAGCTTGGGACAAGTTAGCCTGTGAGGGACATGAACTGACTGAGGATGAGCTGTGGCTCACTAGCATGTGTGGATCAGAGAGATTAATTTACATTCATATAAGGGAGCAATCCCAGCCTCATCTCTCACCTTTCCCGCTCTAGGCTACCTGATGCCGTGAGTGGTCTGTGCACTCGCGTACTTAAAAACACAGTAAACAAAGGAAAGCGTGTTTGCGGAGGAAAACCATGCAACCGCTTACAGTGAGGCATGTTTTCTGCTACTGTTCGTAGTGAGGTCAGATTCAGCACCGGAGAGCTTTTCGTTGTAGAGCGGCTGGGAAATGAAGACATTGTTAGAATATGTATAATTCCTCGCTCTTCCCCCCACCCCCTTCCTCCAGGCACGTTTGCCTTTCACTGAGATAAGCAGTTCAGAGACCATGGAGGCCCTCTCCAAAAACAGCATTTGCTTGTGTGGGGGAGGCTTTTATTTTGCTAACTGTGTCTTGCACGTGCGCGTTGGGAATAAAACAAAAAGTCAAATAGTCATGGTTTAAGAATGAAAGCTTTTGAGATACGGCTACGCATCGGTGAAGGACCCTTGTGCTTCTGAGTGCCTCTTCACCTGTTCCCAGGACACGAGGATGGCTCCGCTTTACTTCTTGACTTCACTGTGAGGAGGTATTAGGCGCAGCACCCGCCACCCGCCCCCCCGCCCCCCTCCCAAGTCCTCTTCTCCATATGCCTACCAGTAGAGAAATGGAAGATGTCTCATTTTGAAATTTATGGCCCTACGTGCTACTTTGTGGGGCACTTTATTATTATTATTTCCTGTGTGCTGTATAAGCAGGGTTGAGCTAATGAGTGTGCAGCCAGGAAGTCTATGTCAAAGTCACTTAGAGAAGGTGGGACCGGGTGCGTGTGTGCTCGTGTCCATTAGAAGCAGACCTCTGCCATTCTTGGCTGATTTTCTCCTGCGCTTGCTGGGGTGAAAGGAGTGAGTTTAAGTCATTTGTTAGCTGCATGATGAGGGCTCTTCTTGTTTAGTGGAAAGGATAAGGGAAACACGGCAAGGATTGGAGGGAAGGAAACTGAAACGCCATCTGAGCAATTGTCAGCAGTGATCTTCAACAGCCTTGTGGGAGACTCAAGGAAATGCAAATTTTTCACAGAATTTTGTGGCTATCATCTGCAAATCATTTCTGTTTGCTGGAATTTTTATGCTTTGTTTCCAGAATGTGCAGTTAACCTGGAGAAAAAGAGGGGAGGGAGGGAGAGAACACAGTACTTTTGGAGGTCAACCAAAGACCAGTGCGACATTCTTTTTTTGAGTTACATGTTAAGAAGCAGTCCTGGCACAGGTGAGCTTAGAATTGAAAGGGAGAAAGGAGAAAAGCTAGAAGGGTAAACAGAAGCAATCTGGGATGGCTTACAAAGTCAGTGGTGGAGCCGGGATTAAAACTAGAAGGTTGCACATCTATATTTTACGTTTGACCTGAGATGATAGTAGAGCCTGCTTGCAGTGTTTTTAAATCCTCTGAAGACTGATTATGGAGTTTGCTTCTCATGTTGGTTTCCATAATTGGAATAAAGCTCAAATTTTCACCAGTTCAGAGTTCTGACTTTATGTTCATTTTGATATCCGTTGGGCTACTTGAAATACTGAGTTGTAGTGGTAAGTCTCTTGAAATTCAAAGGTGTTCTCAAGAGAGACATCAAGCCTGCCCACTGAAACAGCAGACGCACTTCTGTATTTTTCAGGAGATGCTGCTTATAGCTGGCATTGGAATAAGGAAAGAAGACTGGAGGCCAAGCAGTGTTCCTTGTCACCGGGACCTGCCTTCTCTGGTCTTGATGAAGTCTGGGTTTATTCAGAGGATTACATAGACTAGAGGATGTGATCCTTATTTTCCTTCTGAACCAACCTCCTGCTGCTAGTATTCATTTCTGGTACTTATGCCACGTGAGGTATTTAAATGGCACCTCCTCAGTGTGGTGTTTGCCATTAGCTCTCATTCTTTTCTGGAGATACTTGCCAGCAGCTTTTGCATCATCTTTGTTTGCTGTATATCAGTGCCACCTCCAAATGCACCTCATGAATTTTGCCAGCAATGGGGAAGTACTATCTTGTGCTGCATTGGCACAAACACGTTTTTGGGTCCGTTTATATCTAAGTTCTATTTTTAATAGAATTCCTGTGGCAGGACACTTTTACCTGTGGAGAATATGAAAGGAGAAAATTCTAAATCTAATTATCTGGAAATTAGTTGAATTATCTGAGTTGAATTAAATCAGTAGCAAAAGTAGATCGGCATTTCCTAGCTTCTCATTCTTGCTCCTCTCTAAATTCTTAAACAAAATGATTGAGAATTCCCTGATTCTTATTTTTTCTAAGTAGCTCTTCTGGATACTGATTTATCTGTTTGAAAAGTTCAAAAATGAATTTTGAGGTGCTGAAGGAGTCAGCAAACTTGTAGGAGTACTGTTTCCTCTTAGTTTTAACTGAACGATTTTTAGAGCTCTACTCTGTGTAACTCCCCCGAACGCTGCACTGTCTCATATTAGTAGAGAGATGTGTTTATCGTAAAAATTATTTCAAGTACAGCTTGTCATGTGTGTCTAGCCACGTCCTAGAAACTTGCTTGGAATTTTCTTAAGGAACCTCTGCTGCACTGAAAAGACTTAAAACCGAGTTCATAGAAGTTGGCTTCTCCTAGAGATAAGAGATGGTCTTTGTGGTTAGCCGGCACAGCTTCCCTGGTTCTTCCGTTTCCTTGCTTATTCACTTCACACCGACAATTGCACAGCATTCATCTAAAGAACCAATCCCATTGCCATAACGTTTCTGCCGGCTGCACTCCAACGGAGATGCCAGTGTTGTGGCATTGCTAATGACTGAGCTCTTGCTGCTGGTGGAGGAGCTTGCTGTCCCATGCTGGGTACTGGTCCATGGACCTACGGAGCATTGGCTGCCCACCAGTAACTGTCCCCAGAGCCGCGGGCACCCACGCCTCTGCTCTGCGCTTTCAGTCACCACATGCCAATTGCTTAAAAGAGAAGATATGTCGGAAAGGCCGCCTCTTGTCTGGATTTAGTCTCTCACCGCAGAGCTGTGTTTTGGTGTGAAGGCTCCCCGAGGAGTCCTGGAGGATTGTGCCGTGCAGATTTGAGTCTCGGGGCATGTAGGCTGCTTAAAGTAACCAGCGCTGGCCACCCGGATGGGTGGTGGCTGTAGAGAAGACACCCATGCATATGAATAGACATGTAAGGAAGTCGTCATCTGATTTCCTAAAAACTCAAACCCGTTGGCAGGATTTTGGGGATCATTCTTTTGATCATGACATTTGAATTATATGCTAAGTACCTAAGTGTTATTTTGGATCTTACGCCACCTGCCTTTGATAAAATGTTTTTTTTTTCTTTTTTCTGATAAAATCCAGGAAACTCTGAAGTGTTGCCACTGACTTCACTGGGGCCACACTTTCATTTTCTGTTCTTGTTTACTGTCTTGTCAAAGGCATATAGTTCCGGCGCATACCTCAAGAGGAAGGGTAAAGAAAGAGCCCTGAGATAAGAAAGCAGACAATAGCTTGTGAGATAAGAATTCAGGGGATGGGTACAACAGAGGCAGCTATAAAAAGCCATACCGAGATTATATCAGTAATCTGCAGGGATATGCAATGCCATGAAAATTAAAAAAGTGGTTGAGGTACCAAATAGCATGATTTTCTCTGTCATTTTACTGTTCCTTGCATCTTATATTTAACAGTGGGGATTAAGGATTCTTCTAATGATCAGATTTTTATACATTTTTTACACAGCTATCCTTTCTTGAGGCTTGCTTCCTGATGTGGTTTGGTATGGGTATAATCCTCAGGCCTAATGCAAAACGTTATCTTTATGCGAGTCATACATCAGTGATGTGATGTGATGTGATGTGATGAAGCCAGCCTTGCTACCTTGAGCATTCACAGGCTGGTAACTGCTGAAGGAGCGTATTTTAGGGGTTCAGTATCTTTGTTTTGTGGTTTGTTGAAGGGGAGGGGCATTAAAACATCAGCCAAAGACTCTGACAAGCATATGTTGAGTTAATTGACAGTAGGTTGTTTCACCAGTTTTCACTCAAGAGCTAAGAGCTTAATGGAGATGTGTACAGCAGGGCTTGCTGATAACCGGCAGTTCTTCCACCCTGAGGGATTTGATGAGGTCTCATAAACATAATTTAAAAAAAAAAGAAGCTGAAAAATGCTTGGATCTTTGGCTTTAAGGCTGTTTAACTTCGGAGTGTATTTGACCTGTGATTTTAAAGGACATGAGTTTTTTGTAATAGTACTTGTTTTTCTGTCCACCCCGTAACTTTGAACCTGCTGGCTAATTTCAGCCACAAAGGCTCTTCTCATCTTCTACGTTCATGCAAAGTAGTTTGATGATACTTTTAGGTAGGTCTTTTTTTTTTTTTTTTCTTCTTTCCCAAGAGCAAGAGGATTTCCTAGTTTGCAAACGTCACCTCAAAATATAAAGACATGAAAGAATTTAAAAATTTAGATGCAGATCATTCTTTATACACTTACTTTGCAGTTGAAGTGAGGATAGTTACTTGCTATTTTGTGCGTAATGAGCTTGTCGCTTGTTCTACTTTGCGCAATAACTGTAACAAAAATCAGTCTGTTAAGAGAGGATATTAGATCAGTAACTGTTAAAAGGTTGTCTATAATTTTTTTGTAATGAACAGTGGGTCAGAAGGAGAATTTTACAAGTACTTTTATGCCATGGACTGAACCTAGAAATGGAATTGCAGCACCTTCATATAACACACTGCAAAGTCTCTGTTATACTTGTTTGTGTTTTAGTTTAAAATACTGGTGTGGACAGGCAGAGGACAGTGTGGCTATTTGGCCATGATAGGATGATGGAAACTTGCATGACCCTCACTGTTGTGGGTTTTTATTGTTGTACTCTGAGGAAGTTAGGAAATCCTATGTACCCTTCTTCTCTCAGGCGGAAAAAATAAGTCATTCCTTTTCCTCCAGGATGAAGGTTGTGGGGTTTTTTCTTTTTTTTTTTTGTGGTCTGTTTTGTTTTGTTTCGTTTTTTAAACCAACAGAAGTAAACCCTGATAATCAGCAGAGTGAAGCAAAACAAACATTCGTTTTCCTTTGTTTTGTGGTCTGATTGTGTACAGTAGCAGTTTATTCCCTAGAGGTTTTGGCCATGAAGTTTGGCCTCTGAAACAACATAAGCACGGTGGAAGGAGTCATCTTCCAAACTACAACGTCATGTGCAGAATTCCTGTGCATCAGGTGTATTAATGTCAGAGTTGAACCTGAGCGGACTCAATTTGCAAAAGTCTGCAAGCATCTTTAATTTGTCTAGATGCAACTTAGTTTTTGTGTTCTTCACCCAGCTGGAGAATTTTTTCTGTTTTGTTTCGTATCTCTTAGTACTTGGGGGGGTTGTGGTGTTTGTGGTTGTGTGGGGGGGTTCTTTGTTTGGTTTTTTTTTTTCCCCCTAGCTCCTGGAATCACACTGTTTTCAAAAAAACACTTTTCATTAAAAGTGGCCTCGCTTACGAGCAGTGAGAAGAGTTTGCAAATATCAATCAGGTTTAGTTTACAGCTTAAAAAAATTTGAAAGGAATTGGGATGAACTTGAAAGATAATGTTTAGAAACAGCCTAAATTCTTGAGGGTTTGGTATTCTTCTGCATGTCTAGGGTAGGCATCATTGCTTGAGAGGTGAGGCTGAGACCCACCCATGTGCGGGTTAGCAGCTGTGCATGGCCCTAAGGAGGCAAATGTTTGGCTCTGGACTTTAAGGGCTTGTCTGCAGACATCAGTGCCGCCAGGAGCCAGCCGTGGCCGTGTGGGCACGTCCCAGCATGCTTGAGACCCTGGCCGGTTCCTGGCTCGCATCGTAGGTTCTGCATCTGCAGACATGCCTTCGGGGACTGTCCTGCTTGCAAATGTCAGCGCAGCATCTGTGTCGGTGTGCAGCGAACTGGTGAGGCTCCTGGGAAAGATCCACAGGCTTTTATTAGGTGTTCCGTTGCGCTCTAATGTCGGAAAGATAATGAACGGCAGTGCCAGGACCCGTGTCCTGAGGACCAAGAGGAGCACGGGAATGGGTGAACTTCGCTACATCCTTATGAGGACGGAACAATGGAAATAATCGGAGAAAAGGATTATCTTTGGTTACTGTGATATAACAGAACAATTGACTGACCTATTTAATATGTTTGATTGTATTCGTAATGTGCTTTTTGCATATTATAGCGATGGATTTGCAGGGAAAGCTGCTCAGGGAATAATCATTATTCAGGCCTTCGACTTCCTCATGGCTAGTATGTGAAATATTCAGATTCCTCATGATATCCGTGGGCATATGAACTGCCAGCTCAAAACAGATTTTAATGGCAAGAAAAGACAGATGAAAGGGTCAATTATTAGTTAAAGTTCAGCATTTGGAATGCTTTCTCAGAGGTCAGGGTTACTAAAAGAGGGGGTGGCATCTCTCATTGCAGTATGGTTTTATGCATTTTTTTAGATTTAATTTGTCATGTAGTCTACTATTCCAGTCGGGAAAGACACAGATCCGTAAGTTTGTGAATGGGGAATTCCAGAAACTGTGTGTGGTGTCTACATTGTTTTTCACTGGGGAATATAATTCCATCAAAATCAAAATGCTTTACAGGAAAATTAAATATTTCATCAAAATGTGGTCTTAGAGGAAAAACATGGGAAAGAAATTGTCAGAAATGTCTGAATATTATTTCTAAATCATAATAGTGAAATATTTAGGTTGATTATTGAAACATCTTATATTCAGTAGTTTTTAAAACGGTGTGCTATTTCATATAGTATGAAATTTGGAAAGCGAGTCAAGTGTTGCTTTATCTTAAAATGTTTTGCTCTTTCCAGAGTTGGGTGTACTGTTTGTGAAATCTCAAACCTTCTTCTGACATGGAATTTCCATCCTCTCTGGATTTCCCATTCTGAAATAGGTGACTAACTGCGGGAAATTCTTCCCTATGTATAATCTTCTCTACCAGTGTACACTTCATGTAGAGATTTTGTTAGAGAGCAGCCTCGTATCTTGTGGGAGAGAAGGAAAGTATATATAGGAAGAAGCCTTTGTGCAAACAGCTTCCAACAAGGTACTTGTTAGAATAAGAATTACACCATCAGCAGTGTATGTTGTGATGCCAGAGAGGGATGTTGCCCTGTTTGAGAGAATTTGCCAAAAGCTGGCTTTTTGCTTTCTGGATATCAGCCACCACTGGATGGGTGATTGTGGCATATTGAGGCATAGGGCCTATTTAGCGTGGCAGTGGGGCTCGGAGGTCTGGCTCTAATTCCTTCTCTCGTCGGCATAATTGAAGAGGTCCTGGTTTTTCTTTTCCCTTTCTGGTATAAAGTTCTGTATTATTTAAAGCTTTAAAGATTAACTGTAGAGATCTTGGCAAATGGCTAATGAAGAAACTGGAACAGTATGGTCTAATAATGATGATGGTGATCACAATAAGCATCGTAAAATGCTAGATCGATCCACTTAGCAATTATTGGTAAAGTTATAGCACAAGTGGATCGTTGCTGTATAGCGTAGATCTGCCTGCATTTCCCAGCAGCTCTGGAGTCCCACGCTTCCTTGAAGTCCAGAAAGGGTTTGGTTCCGTTTGTTGGATGACTGGTTTTTTCCTCTGCTGTACACTAAAGGTTAGTTTTGATAGAAATTTTCTTTGCAGTGTCCCCAGAAACTCTTCTCAGATAACTAATGGGGCATGTTGCTTTTTAATTCATGTATTTTATTGCATTGTGCAAATTAGAGGCTTTTTAGTATGGAGCAATTTCTAAGTATTAATTTACTGGCATTACTTTCTTCAGGCCTTAGTAAAGATAAGGGATTTTTGCTACTTGTTCATCACTACTGGAGTCCTGTTGCTGTCAAAAAGTTCAGAATAGATACAGTGTCTCCTCACTCCTACGAGCATAATATATTTCAAATCTCAGGTGTGAATCTTACTAAACCGTTTAAAACCTTCTTGGTGAAGTAGTTTTAAGTTCTTAATACAGGAGGTTGTTCCCATTTATCTCCAAATGACCTCTTTGTCCCCAGATTTACGTATTTCCTTGAATTAAAAATGTCATTTGGTCACGTTCAGTAGGAGAATGTCTTTGAAAGTCTGACCTGCGGGGAACATGATGAATAGTGACAGGGGAAGGATTTTGCCCAGTGAGAATACCAAATCATGTAGCCCTGTAGTTTCACTTACTAAATACTGTCCAGGCTCTATTGTTGAACCCTGTGCTGCCAGTGTCACTTTGTCAGGATGTTTTCTGTCCTGTGACTAGTAGCTTCAAATGTACTCATCCATCTTCTTGTCCCATTACATTTCATGTGACTGATGTTCTGCACCCATTAAAACTGATGGGAAAGAACAAAGAGAAGAAAAATGTGCCCTTCAACTGATTATGCCTTTGAAAGAGCAAATGACACTCTACCGCTATGTAAATTGAACAGTTATTTCTGGTTTTAACTATATTACTTAACTTTTATTAATCCTTATTAGCAGTAGACCCCTTATTTTGCTATTTCGATATTAGATTGAGAGCAGTAAGTTTATGTCAATATTTTCTCCTTTAATTTTGTGACAGTAAGTGAACATACAGACTCTTTCGGGTATTAGCAGCTGCCTTTGGTAATCTTACCCATGAGATATTGCTAGCATGCCTGAATACGCTCTCAGGGTAGGGTGGAGGCATGTTTGACAAGCCCAGGCCTTTCCTCTGAGGAAGGACCTGCGGGGCTTTGCTTGGCCCCAGCTCCTGTGCGCTCGGAGAGCACTTGTGTGAGATGTCACAAGGTTCTACTTGGCGGTAAGTGCTTGCTCACCTCTGGCTAAGATTTTCAGGGTAATTAATGGGAGACTAGAAATACAAGAGCCTTTGTAGTGTTGGCTTTATTTTTATTTCACAGATACAGATGGCTTCCCGAAGTGCTAGTCCAATGTTTCAGAGTTAGACGAGGGCCATTAGCCAGCTGAATGGAGAGGATAGATGTCATACTTACTGACAACCAAAGACAAAACACAGAGGAAAATCAAAAGGGAAGGCTCCTGAGTGATCGATGTGTCTGATTATTTGTAGCTTACGTGACAGCCTTCTCAATACAGCAGCTAACCATTCTTTCCCATTTGTGCATAGTAATGAGACTGTCATTTGTTTTTTTCAAATTTGGGCTTTGACCATGGGCACTTGTGTGCCCCAGAAATGCAACATGATGGGCCCCTTTAGGCTCTCTGATGTTCCTGTAGAGACTTCAGCAAGTGCTGAATGCAGCTGTTCAACTTCCCCAGTGATACTCGTATGCACTGAAGTTTATTTCCATGCAAAGTTCAAGTATGTTCTGGGTTTGTAAAACTCTGTGGCAGGAATTAGGGTTTCTAAGACTTTGTCTTGAAGTCAGTGCTTTTGTCTTGGCAATTCAGGCTTGGTGCTCTGTCTGAAGTTCCCAAAGTGTGTTTGGCTTGGGGGCTGGGAAAAGCTGCAGAGAGCTCTGAGCCTTGAAAGACTGTTTCCTACACCATTATCTACAATTATTTTAGATTGCTGATGGGCTTCAAGGCTTCTTGCTTTGTCCAACATTTTTCTCAGGCTGGAGATGGTGTACCATGAAGTGGATAAAATTCTCATGTTGGCAGTGGATTCACTTGGGTTATTGTTTATCCGTATTTTAAAGACAGTTGTTCACATCTGTAATTTTGAAGAGGAGCTTGAGTAAGACTAAAATAGGCAAATAAGACTTTAAGAATTTCTCGATGAGCTCTCCTGCTCTCTTTAGTGGCTTACTTGACCTCCAGCTGAGAGTGGATTCATTATTTTAAATGAATGTTCTTACAGATAATTAACTCCTGAAATGAGTGGAAGTTAGGCAAAAATGCAATGAACCTTTAGTCAGGTCCTACTTATGCAGGACAGCTCCGGACTATTCAAGCACATTGTCACCCTTAACATTAGAGGCGTTTGAAAAAGTAACCCCAGGGGTATACAGGTATAAACTTTATATGCAGGGGTATATTGCTGCTCTTTGTGCTAAAATGACTTGGGGAAAAGGGACTGGTGGCAGAAGGCACCCTGTGTTTTACTTAGGAGAAAAGTATGCAACAGATGATAGCTGATGCTTTGAAATTTGCACCCCTCTCATGGTAATTCTTTCCCATGCATATGTCTTCAGTGGGATATGAAAGAGGTGGGAAGTGGGATTGACACGAACCTTGGCCTACCCTTCTGGATTGCAGTGCCTGCAGCAGCTGCTGAGAATAGGTCCCAACAAATAAATTCTGTTGCTAAAGAAAAACATTTATTAGCACTATGCAGAAAGGTCATCATTCAAATAATAGCGCTGTTAATTTATAGCGTGACTTGAGAAGGCCTAGGTCTCAGCCTCCCACCTCCCCATACCTCAGGAGACTTTACTTAGAAGCTACTTGAAGCCTTGGGTTACAGATTTTCAGAAAAGCTGTTGTTCCCATGTTTTTGGTCTGGAAGACGCCGAGAATTGTTTAGCTTTTTGTTGTGAGGAAAATCTGAATGCAAGAGGAGGGATGAGAAAATTGGATTTCCTTTGATTGCACAGGAACACTGTACAGCACTGACAGGGTATTTACTCCTGTCTCTGTCTTCTAATTCGATTCTCTGACTACCATATCAATCTTTGTTCAGTGGTGAAACAAAATTATAAAGTAGCATAGGTATTGCTGCTTGTACCTCAGCAACAACTAAAAGATGGGAAAGAATGAAAGATTTGAGCCATTCTAGAAGATTTATTTGCAAATTTGTCCACAGTGAAATGCGCCGGGTGTACAAAGTGTTGTGAGATGGCTCCTCAAGCCGTTTCGACCAACAGGTCTTTTATGGTTCTTATTTTTCTTCCTCTAGTGAGAGATTTTATATGTATGGTATGAATGCGCTCAGTACTAGTAAGTATTGAATTCTGATTGACTAGCTTTCTTTCCACTCCGCAGCACATGTATAGTCATTTGAATAATACAAATTGCACTGGCATTACTAATATGTACAGCAATGCGGAGTAAAACTTTACTGTCTGGGGTTAAAATACTGTGAATATTGTTCCAGTGGCAGGCTGTTGTGTTTTATTTTTTCTCGTGGACAGTTAAGTCTTTTACCTTGCTATTGAAGAAGCAAATCCAGAGTCGCACCCGGGAAGTTTGCCTTGCCTCCCCGTACTGGCATGGTTTTTGTCCAGCCTGTGGAGAAGGAAGAGAGGATCGCCCTGGCCTCTGCTGAGCGGGACGTGCCATCCATTGCAGTAACGACAGGGCACTCTCACTGTTTTTCTTACGGGATCTGAGGACGATGCATGAGCAAGCATTTGGCTGTATTGGTCGTCCCTTTCCGGGTAGGTAACTGTAGGCAGAGCAGAGTTAAAGATACATGGCCAAAGTTTCAGGTGCGCAAAGGTGTTTTTCCCGTTGTTATTTCAGGCATCTGTAGAAGTCTGCTTGTGGAAAACAATACGCAGAATGAAACCTTTCAGTAAGGACACTTCTTAGTGTCCTTCTTTAGCGGGAGTTTGTATTTACAGCAGGAAAAAGTCATGCTTCCTATACATTGGCATTATACTGGGCCCGTTTGGAGAACAGAGGCAGAATTCATCTCTGGAGAGTATTTTCCTAGCATGGTGCTGGAAGCACAAGGTACTATTTGTTTCCTGTTCTTAGAAACAGGCCTGTAGTTTTTAATTAATTTAGCACTCACAGGGCACCTGACACGCTAAGATCTTTGTTAAGTGCATTATAGGCTATGTAAATAAATGAGGAAGAAAATAATGTATTAGAGATAATCCACTGACTAAAATTACAGGGCAGCATTTTTGCTAGGACCTCTGTGAAAGTAAATTCATGGGAAATACTTCAAATCTCTGTGAGAAAAGCGTTAATTTATATTTCATTCACAAACAGCTTCTAGAAAATACTACGTGACGCAGATAAATAAAGTCATCAGAATAAGATGATGCTAAAAATTCATAAATATGTTTACACTTGCGAGTGGCAAATGTTACAGCTTTCAGAGCTGAGAGTAGATTCAGGAATATTGTCCATATGCCTCTATTGGCTGACAAAGTAATGCAGCTTGCGTTACTCTAAATGAACATTCAGAGATTGGAAACTTGCCGTTGTTTGAGAATTTAGACCTTACGTGCACCTGTCTACAGAGTATAAACTTCTGATTATCCTTTACGAATGTTTTAGCTCTAAGAAGCGTTTTCTTAAATTATGGATACTTAGCTGTTTCCACATTTGCTGCTAAATAGTTGTAGTAGCTTGGATAGTATAGACGTAACAGGGGTTAGATTTTCTTCATTTTTGTCAACTGTTATAAAACCCCCGAAGTTTAGAGCTGTGGCTGTTTATCCAAGAGTATAAATCATTTTACAGAGCAGGAAACGTCAATTAAATTTTACTTTTTATGCCTTGCTATATGTAACTGATTGATAATGGGGAACTGAGAAAGCAAAGTCCTCCATGATCTATATCCAGGAATGTGGAGAGAATTCACATTAAATTAACATTAGCTTAAGAAAAATGAAACTTCCGAGCTAATTACAGTTTACTGTTTAGACTTTAAAAAAAAAATAATGATCTTTGTTACAGAATATGTGACTTGAACAGGCAGCTCCGTATAAAATTGAGAAGCTGCAAATATCCTGCACTTGAGTGATGGTGTGCGTGTGATCTTAGTTCTGCTTCATTAGCCCCTAGTGAATGAGTGGTAAATTTTTCCTATTTATACATCTTCTGTCAGGAGATCATAAACGTAGCCTGACTAGTACATGCTTTCACTGCAGCAATTTCATTTATATATTTTTTGCAGCTTTGATGGATCATTTATATTCCACTTGAATAAATTTTTCTTCTTTTCAAATATTAGGTAGGTATTAGCAGTGGTTAATTATGCACTCAGTACCTTTTGTAATAGAACTATCTGTCATTATGGCAAGCTTTTACGTTGTATTTGAGGAATTCAGTCTTCTCAGTAAAATACTGCTTTTGCAGTATGCATGGGAACGATCAATTTTATTTTCTGCTGATTTGATAATTTTCTACTAAAATTTAATCTTCTGTGCAATGGAGTTTGTGGCCAATTGAAAGATTTTTCCCTCTGCTAATAGAATATGTAATGCTTCGGCTTTTTACTTCCCATTTCTGTGAGGACGCCTTTAGATTTTTCTGCACTATGATACATTTCCATCTCCTTTTAAGGGTAAGAAATCTGCAGCTAGCTTATGTTTTGTGTGTCATTCACTAATTCAGCTTGCCAGGTATATAAATAACATTTGCTTTTTTCCTAGATGTTTCCCCAGCGGTGAGATTTTGTGTAGAATGTACCATTAGGTAAGCCACTGGACATACTACAGACATGATGAATGCTCTATAGGTTGATGAGTAGTTTCTTTTACTTGGTGTTTTTTATACAGATGAAAATTACGTTGTTGATCTTGGATAGAGTTAAGTTCCGCGCGATCCTGTACCTCTGTATTGTTGCTTTTCCTGCTTTCAGCTTTTGTCCAGGATTTTCAAAGGCCCTATCGAGAGTTAGGTATTTGTCGCAATTGAATTTTGAGAAGTTTCAGCAGTTTCCTTAGTGTTCTATAGACACTTCAGTCTTAAACCCTGTTAGATGGAGCCAACCAAATTTAAGTGGAAAGTGGTATCTTTGAGATACACCTGAGCAAGCTTTCCCAAAAATGCTCTGCCAGTCCTGTCACACCGCAACCACCTGTAGGGATGAAGCAAGTTGCATCTCCAGCTCCTGGCAGTGACTGAAGGTGCCAGCAGGCATTCAACACTTTTTTTCTGATCGTGGGCTATCAGTCCTAGAGGAAGAGCATGAAAAAACTGTCTGAGCTTTGGATGGCCTTGTATTCGGTGGTGAATTTTACATGATTAGAAAAAGATGAGGGAGGGAAAGGAAAAAAACTTTGTAAATGACAGGTACTAAAAATAGGAAGCAGACTAACACCGGCATGACTTAAGGGCTGTCTTTTTTTATTGTTATTGTAAATGCCTGGATTCTCTGCTACATTAGAACTACTCTCCTAATCAACATAAGATCATAAATGGGAACAAACTTGATAACAGCAATAGGTATTATCAAAGTCTAGGAGCAGCTTTTGGAAACTGGTTGCTGATTTCTTACTGTTGACTATTCATACAATCATAGAATCATGTAGGTTGGAAAAGACCTTGAAGAGCATCCAGTCCAACCATAAACTTAACACTGCCAAGTCCACCACTAAACCATGTCCCCAAGCACCACATCTACACACCTTTTAAATACCTTCAGGGACAGTGACTCAACCACTTCCCTGGGCAGCCTGTTCCAATGCTTGGTAACCCTTTCAGTGAAGAAAGTTTTCCTAATCTCCAGTCTAAACCTCCCCTGGCACAACTTGAGGCTCTTTTCCTCTTGACCTCTCACTTGTTACTTGGGAAAAGAGACGAACACCCACCTCACTGCAACCTCCTTTCAGGTAGTTATAGAGAGCGATAAGGTCTCCCCTGACCCTCCTTTTCTCCAGGCTAAACAACCCCAGGTCCCTCAGCAGCTCCTCATAA
>JAVKLA010000005.1:32370999-32385142 GCA_034782735.1 Sagittarius serpentarius
GGCATTGGTTATTATTTGTTTTTTTTTTTTTTTTTTTTTTTTTTAGAGTGGCAAAAGATTGATTATGCCCAGTAGTCTCAACAGTGAGCTTCTCTTTGGCAGAGGATGTTTGGGTGTGGGACGCAAGCTTCCACGTGCAAGACTTCTGCATAATAGCTGGTGCTAAAAAGCTAACGCTTCCTGAGCAGAAAATCTGTAAAGGGTTTGACCTTCAAACATATCCTAAAAAGCTTTAAATTTCTCATGAGCTCAGGAAGCTCAGTTCTGCGCTAAATCCAGAAGATCCAAAGCACCTTTGTGATGGGTCTGCTTGTCCGATTTATCTGAGTAGGTACATTCCTAAACTAAGACAGGGAATTTCTCAGAATCAGGCTTTTAGGTGTGATTTATAGTCCGAGTCATACACCAGTGGAAAAAATGCATTGATACACCAGAATGGAAAAGATGAATCATTTCTTAAAAAGTAAAAGATGGAAACTCTTTTGCATAGATAAGTGCAGATGAAAGCATTTCACCCTTCAATTCCTGAACTAATTTTAGCATCCTAATTAGAGGATTAATTATCTCTGTATACTTCATTCACATCTTGCTGTTATTTTCCCTATTCTTAATTGGTGATGTGGTTTGACATTACCTTGTGCTAATGTAGTCAATAATATTTTAGATTTAGTTAAATCCACCTTTCAGATTGATTTTGATTTTTTTCTTTTTTTTTCCATTTCTTTTTCACAGAAACTCCACTTTTGGAGTCTTAGAGAAACAATACCTAATTTTTGATCCATTTCAATGATGGATCCAGTCTCCATCAATCAATAAGAAACATTTACTATGATAACTTACTCTGCAAATGAAATAAAATCTGTTCTAAATCTGGACCTGCAAAACAGGAAGTTCTGCCTCTGAGACAGACAAATGTCACTCATACACAAAATCATGAACTAGATAGAGACATTTGGGCATATTATATTATTTTCTCATAATCCATGCCTGACAAGTGTAACCCTTCACTGTTCCAACCTGCTGATTCCTTGTTCTCTCTTTCTGGGTTCTTACTCCTTGCTTACACCACGCCTTGCTCTACATGTGCTAACTACCCTTTTGTTAGCCTTTGTATAATTAATACGGCTCACTTTAATTCAGAGCAACTGCTGCAGTCCTCATGTCATTTAAAGTTGCTATGTCTGTCTTCGATGAGAAGGAAGGCTTGCCGGGCTAAATGCCATGTATGTTCCCCAGCTCTCTTGGGCTGTCACTCAGTGATGTAGTAAATGCAGCTCTACAGTTCATAAATACAAGAGAGCAAGTTCTGTGACTGCATAGCACTTATCATTGATTGGGTTAAAATTCATCTTCCAGTTTTGTTGAAAAAAAAGTTGATTGGCTAATTTCCTACCAGCAGGCTTATGCTTAATACCAAATCAGGTATCATCTGTCTGCACCATTCTCACTTTATGCTGGTTCAACAGTTGTCTGTTCTCCCAGTGTCATGTAATTGGCGTTGTACCATAAACTTGCCATCATGCACTGTGGCAGTACATCAGAAATGTGATTATAATGCAGGGTGATACAACTGTACATATATTTAGAATCAGCAAATTGTGGAACCACTGCATGACCTTTTCTGGTATGAGATGCATTACCATGTTCTATGTACTTTGATGGCTTTAGATAATAGTAGCAATAACGCCATGACTACCTTTGTGTTGTGTGTCACTGAAACAGAAATGCTCTGTTATTAGATCATTTATTGAAAACAACAGAGATGAGATCAAGTCCCACTCCGTCTCTTACAGTAGAAATGAGGCAACTTGCAAATTCTGATATTTTGAAAGCCACCTGTTTTGTTCTAATTTTTTTTTTAATGTACAGTTGCTCTAGTACTTTCTTAAAGCAGATCTTGAAGGTACTCATCAGCACTAGGACATGTGAAGCAGCATCTTGATCATTTTTGCTTGTCAATCAGACTGCCATTTTTACTGCTTTGACACACTTTTATTTTCACTGAGTTTGAGGTAGAGAATCTACTCAAAGCAGAAGAGAGGAATGGTTTCTGCTGTGGTAATGTTTGTGAAAACAAGGGCAGTCCAAACTTTTTAATGGTGCCATTTATTAAGCACACCCCTTTCTAGTCTCCTTCCCCACGAACTATGCAGTGTGAAGAAATTGTGTAAAAGAATAGAAGGCAAAGCTCAAGGACATACATAGCAAGTGTTATAGATACGAAGATTTCTGTCATTTCAGGATGTGGAATGTGAAATGTTGTTGATACCACGTGTAGGTGAACATAATGCCTCATTTATCTTTATTGCTCTTCTTACATGCACAATTGTTGATCAACACAGCTGGTTTTGACTACTTTAAAATACCACCTTTATCTTCTGATCACTGCTGCCTCAGGTATTACACCTCAGCAGCAAGTGGCTTGCTGTGGAAGATTCACAGGTGGAAATGAAGGGGTTTGTACCTCAAATGCCATCGTTACGGTATGATTCATTCTCCTCCAATGTAATGTCTTTACTACAAAGCAGTTTCTTCTCTTTACTGTTTATAGAACAAACTGCCTGAGTAAGGCTAACGCATAGGCTGACATCTTCTAAAAAGACAGCGGTGTGGAAGATACTAGGAAAGCTTGTCATCAAGGTGGAGCCCAAATACAGTTTGTTGACGTGTGCTTTTTTCTGCATATTCTCGGTGCACATAACCAAAGCACTTATTCATGTCTTTATTCCAAAGGTATTCAGTGTCATATACTTTGCGGATCTCTTGAAAAAATAGTGATATGTTGGGCAATGGAAAGTGTGCCAAATGAAGTGCAACTAGCACAGCGAGATCCAATGGAATGAAGGAGCATGTGGCTGAATACTGAGAATGGTTTGCTATTAGGGAATGCTAATTACAGCAGAAATATGCAGAGTAAGCCCCTTCGTGATTAGAAGGGGTTGCAGAATCCTGTTCCAGAGACATTTTTGCACAGGCAAGAGCAAAGCTGATGGATTAGCTGAGTATGATTAGGACCTGTTTGCTATGGAGAAAGGCCTAACTGTAACTCTTGGAAGGCAACGAGGGACTTTTATAGTTAAATACATTTCCCACGTTTCCTGAAAAGAGAAAATCATTTAAGTTGCTATACCTTTGCCAGGCAACGTACAGCTGCAACGTAAAGATGATGTTTCAACTCTCTGACTAGAGTGCTTGAGTTTTTTGGTGTCCTGTTGAAAGAGCGGGCCGTGAAAATGAGGTCCTTGGGAAAGAAAGGCTTCCAGAAATCTGTCTGCTGCCAACTTACAACTTTAAATCTGTGCAACATGCTGAAGATGATGGTATTTGCACAAGTATCAGGAACGGCAGGTTTTGATTCCTAGGTGTGAAAAGGAGAGAATATACACCTAGTTAGATGCACAGAAAGGAGAAGAGAAGATGGCAAAAGAGAACTGCAGCGTTAGGTTTTCCTACAGGAAAAGTGCTTACATCTAGTCTTCCCTGTAATGTTACAAATTCTATGCAGATCAGCTGTACTTGCGTGTGTTTAAAGAAAAGCAAGGATCTATAAATTTGCTGTAGTCCAGTCATAATGACCAGAGGTTGCAGTGTATGTATATACGTATTAATATATATTATAAATGAAGCATCCATTTCCATTTCAACACTAATTCCCAATAAGATGGTATTCGTCAATATCTAATCTGTTTGCCAATTTAATTGTATCAGGAGGGTGCATCAGACTGATAATTTTCTAGTCAGTCTCTTCTGTTAACTGAAAAAAAAAAAGTAAGAAATTATTTTTACTGTTACAAATGCATGCATTACTTCAGTGCAGATAAAATGCTTTGCATTCTGATCTAACTAAGCAAGCAGAGAGTCAAAGCTGTTATTTATATTAGAACATTAGATATTTTAGGAGCAGAAGATGCATCGTGTTAGATTAATGTAGTTATTTTATTTAAATTTGCATCTACCCAGTAAAGGAGTGCAGATAACTCAGTGCAGGACCACATGAAAAACATGTTACAGCAGCACAACTGGGAATTGGTGTCATATAAATGAAAGGAAGTCTCTAGTAGAAAAGATGCTGTAGCAGCTCTTTACTTTCACTGTATAAGTAGATGGATGAGTATTTCTGTGACTCCCGAAGCTGGAAGGTTTATGTTGCGTTAATGGGAGGGTTCTTGTCTGATTGCATGGATCAAATCCAGCATTTGGCCTGGATGGCTAGAGCTGGAAAACTGCCAGCTATTATACTCTACTATTTAGAAACAAAGTGAAAAAGGCTTTTCTTTTTTTTTTTTTCTTTTTTTTTTTTTCCCCCCAGGTTCTCTGTGCAACAGACATTTTTAAAAGATGATCTGTAAAATTCTCTGAGCTCCTGGGAGGGTACGTAGGAATGGATTGCCAAAAGTACCTGGCCTCACACGCTCACTCTTAATAGCATTTCCCATTGCCATTGCTGGAAGCAGGCTACCTAGATGGAGGTGGTTGGTCTGAGCTGGTCAATCTGTGGTTCACTGGAAAAGTCAGGCTCATTCAAACCGACTGTCGCTTTAGATTTTGGGGCATCTTTTTCAGAAATTGTTGCCATGACATGACATTTAAAGCTGATTTCAAAATAGTCTTACATGTTTAAAAGGAAAACCACCTGCTCTCTGAAGGTTGGGATTGCAATGATCTCTTTTCAGCATGGATCTTCTGTACATATGACATTCTGTAAATTATATATTCTGTTTCACAGAATTACTGTATTTATTACCAGAGGAAAATAGATTATTAATTAGAGCCAAAGGCTGCTTTGATTAAATATACAATTAATTAGCTATGCTAAGCCCATCCGAGAGCTCCCAGTATTTTCAGCTGGATGGTTTTTCTAGTACTTTTAATTAAAATTGTTCTAAAAAGCCACAAGTTAGCTGTCTGTGCACTTAAACTGAAGTTAGCTCTTCAGTGTTTTGCTGGTTTCTGTATGGCATCTAATTCATCTGTAGTGATTAAATGTACATAAACTCGTCTGAAATACAAGGTAATTTGTGCAGATATGGAACAGTGGAGAGCTTCTACTAGTCCTTGGCATAATTGTTTTATCTTTGGAAAATAATTTCGAAAGGCTGCAGATGATAATTGTTTTGATAAAGCAAATGTGGAAAACAGTGTACCAACCAGACGCAGTAAAAAAAAGCCGCAGCAGAGACTGACTTACAGAGATGGAGGTGTTTGCTTTTCAGTGTGCAGCTTGTCTTTGTTTCTGGAGGTGCAGGCTCCTTGTCGGCTGTCCTCGAAGTCTGGGAATCTCACCTGAATTCCTCTGTGCTGTCTGGCGGCTTACATCCCACTCCTGTTTTGATAAACTGACTGTTGGGTGGTTAGGAGGCGGCTTAGAGCTATGTTTTCCTTCCCGATTTATGAATAAAGGGAGGGTTGAGTTTTCCAGTGGAACCAAGAAAGCAAAGAGCTCCTACAAAAATCCACAGGTTTTGTTTTCCTGCGTGCCATCAGTACTCTTGAAATCTCTCTTTCTCATTACTGCTGAACTGTGTGCAGCAGAGATCTGTGAGCAATCAGTTTGTAGGTTGTGAAACTTTCCTCAAAGGGGAGAGAGTGTTTGTCTTTCGGAGCCCGAATGCCTGGGGGTTTTGGCAGCTCCGTGCGTGCGTGGGGGTGTGCGTGGGGGTAGCAGAGACCCTTTCTGTGACACTAGTGAAAAATCAAAGCAATAAAGACTGGGGTTGGGTCAGGGGTGCGTTGCCACTGGCTGCAGCACATGTCGTTCCAGAGAGTGGAGAGGCAGCCCTACGGATCACGGCGGTGAGCAAGGAGGGGATTGGAGTGCTCGCGTCTTGTGTCCCCCACCGGCGTTTGTCCTGTTCTTCTGGTGGCAGCAGAGCTACCCAGAGCACGCTGACTTACGGCTCTGTGGTTAGCGCAAGGTCCCGTGAAGGTTTGAACCCTCCAGGCTGTGGGAGGGCCTTGAATTCAGATCATCTCTTTCCTGGTGGACACTCCAGCCGTGAGACTATCCTTCGATCAGACCCGTGAGCCTCAAGTGCTGTGGTCACTTGCCAGAAGGTCTGTGATCACACGGTAACATCCTGTTGCTTTCTTGTTGTTTTTGTGGGTTTGGTTTTTTTTTTTAATTCTCATTTGTTGTCTTTTGTCTTTGTTTTCTGTGTGGCTCCCCGTGAACAAGAGGGGGCAAAGTTGAGAGTGATTTTTTTAATGGTAAAAATATTTATTAACAAAAAGGTCAGAAAGAGACTACAGGGGAGGGAGGTAGAGGCAGCACAGAAGGAAATTTGATTTTGTAGCTGAAGGTGGAGACAAGCAGTGTAAAGATGATCTCCAATGTCCTCCGATGGAACTTTAGTTTACGATTATACCATTCTGCAACATAAGCTGCTCTTCTGTCTTACTCCCTCTTTTTCATTCTCCTCCTGAAGGCAGCAAAATTCCTCTGGACGGCTTTGATGAAGTTGCTGCAGGGCAAGGCGTATAAGATCCAATATAAGGAAGAGTTGTGCATCATAACAGAATGATACGTACTGTCTGCAGAAGTACTGCCTTGCCTCTCATTAGGCTTCATACCTTTTTGCTCTTTTTTACCCATTGTTAATTCCTTTCACCAAAAAGAAAGCATACCTTTGTTTGGAGTAATATTAGTGTTCAGAAAGCTCATCCTAAATATGCCACAGGAGAAGCAGCAAGTTGATGTTCGAGTTCCTAGCTGGATGCTGGATCATCCCTGCCATGTCTCTGCAGAGATAGTTTGTCATAACACGGTCTGTGTCCTAATCTCACGTTCTTAATGTATATGAGCCGCCAGCTTTTAATGGTACATTAGCTTAATTTGTACTTGGGAAAAACAGTGTTCCAGTTTTGCACATCTTGGTCTATAAATATCTTTCTACTTCAGGCAACAGTATTCTGGCCTCCCATCAAATATGCCTCTAACTTTTTTTCACAAAACTTTTTTTTTCTTTTTTCAAATTAAGATTAATTATGTCACAAGCCCTGTTTTACATGTGCATTCCAGGGGGCTAGTTAGTGTATACAACAACGTATATTCTAGCTTTTTCTATTTATCCTGAGGACTTCTCCAGTCCATTCTTTTGACAGGGAAGGGAATTTCTGAATGTGTCAAATGTCCTGTGAACGAGGGTTTAAAAGCCTTTCTTATGCCATGTGACAAAGAACAGACTCCGACCACAAACAGGCGTACACTGCATGTCACAAGTTAAAAGCAAACCAACATAGCAGTGTCCTGACCCAGCTGTATCCATGTGCTGCGGCGTGCAAGTTAAGTGCGCAGAGACCCCAGTTTTGTGATTAACTCTGCCTGTATCCGCTGTGTTACCGAAGCTGAGAGTCAGAAACCGGAGGGCAGAGCCATACCCGGTGCCAGCAGCGTGACAGCCGGCTGCAGAGGGAGGAACGTGCCAGTGGCAGAGCTGAACGGAGCCGTGCGAAGAGCTCCCAGCCGGGAGTTGTTCTTTGCAGCCATCATATTTTCCAGGAGCTGTACCTGCAAGCCATTTACATCTGTATCTGCCAACTGGTGTCCAGACCTTAAATGGAGTCCTTCAGATGTCAGATAGATTGGAAATGCAGATACTCTGGCACAAGAACTATCCTATTTCTGCTGACACTGTTCTTTGATTCCCCTCTTGGTAATGCATCCAATACCGGTCTTAAACACCGGTGACATTTGGAGATACACGAACGTGAGTCGAATGTCAGTCATAACTTTCGCCTGTTACTGCTTCGTGCTGTTGCTGCAGCTTTTATCAAACTTCAACATCTGTCCTTGTTACAATCCGCTCTGTGAGTGTGCTCTTTTTTGAGGTCCAGAAGTGCTTTGCAAACGTGAACTCAGCTGCGTAGTGTGTCTGAGCTGTAGTGCAACAAGCATGCATCATGCGTGGAGATGATGCTCAGCACGTATAGCAAAAAAAAAAAAATCTTACGTTCCATATTAAAAAAAAAAAATCAATGGTTTATTATTTAACTCAGAGAAGAACTCTACTGTCCTACCTTCAGCGTAAGAACAAGCAGGGAAGAAGTCAAAACATAGTCAAGTGGCTGTGCAAAGATGACGGGGCTAAGCCAGCGATAAAGGCAGACCTTGGACGTTCTCAGTCCTGCACTGTCCATTTCACAGCTCTGCTTCCATTTTTTGTAACACAACTTTTAAATGAAAACCCACTCATTGTCTGAGTGCAAGAGCTGGCACAATGCGTATCTCCCTCATAGCTGTTCTGGGCTTCAGGATAAATACCCCACACCTTTACAGCCTCTTTCAAACCCAGCTCATTATGATCTTTTGAGTAAATCCTTGTAAATTCACAGATAATTGACAAGACAGGCTCTGAGGGGCTTGCAGCCAGCTATGTTAGTGAAGCTGCTTTAGGAAGTCCAACTGCTGAGAAGCCTAACGTATTATGGGAGAAAAATAAATGATTGCCCATGCACAGCAACAGCTATACTAAATGAAATACCTCAGTTGTTTTCTATTTTATTTTTTCACAAAATACCCAAAGGCAATAATCCACTTTCTGGATTAACAGCCTGTAAAATATTACTCTAAAAAAAAATAAAACCATCTTTGAGCTAACTTAGGGCAACACAGAAGGCATCAAGAAGCAGTGGAGTCTCCGCTGCGTTGTACTTGTGTAACTTGAAACCATGCTGAGTGAACGCCCTTTTCCTGCTTTTATAAGACACGGGAAGAATAATTTCTGTCCAAGGCTATAAATCAGACCTCATCCTGGGAAATATGTTTACAACATTCTTGAATACTGCTATCTATTAATACAGATATTCTCCCTGGATCACCAAAAACTGTAATAAAATATATTTGTAATTTTTCAGCATTTAAAAAATCTGTAATCGTCCTGTCTTCACCCATTTTATTTAATGCCTGATTTTTTTGGTCTCTGAATTCTCCGAAACTGAGGTGATGCCATATGGTAAATTAAAAGGATATTCACACATCATCCAAGGTGTTGAAATTTATAACCAGCTGATTTCTCTAGACTCCCTGTTGTCATTGGAGAGAAGTGGCCATTTCCAGAGGGTGATTCGGCTTGCTCACAGCTAGTTTACATCTCTGTCTTGCACGCTCCTCCCATCTCTTGCCTTTGACTATAGAAGGAGAATATCTACATTTGATGGTCTGAGTATCTTCTCCCATGTGGTATATTTCAATTAAAACTAACAGATTCTTTTCCTGCATAAATTATGTGAGTAATTGTACTTGTGCAGTAGCTCAAGACCTGTATATTTTGGCTTGGATAAGTATTTGCAGCTATGCACCTAGATAACCCTACCTACCCTCTGTGTATGGAAAAATCCTTATATCTTGATCTCTCTGGGCTTTTTTTTCCCGCATGTCTCCCCAGTTTTTGCATCTTCTGGCATTTGCGATGAGACAGATGTACCACTGCTTCTGTTTTCTTCTAGACACCTGTTTTGGATTTAAATGTGAGTGGATGAGATTGGTGTCCCAGACAGAAAGTCAACACAGTCAGCAGTTGGCTAGGCGAGCAGTTTGTCTGGTTGCTCTTTAATTTGGCCTAGGTGATAACACCTAAGCTACCTGAAGGCTGGTCTTCCCTAAAGCTTACAAAAACTGCTGTTAAGTTACCAGTTCCGCCAACCTTCACCCGTTGACCAGCAGCTGGTCCATGTCTTCAGATGGACATGCAGAAAATTAATGGTCAGAATAGGTAGCCATGGGGTTTGTGTGAAAGTTAGATGATACGAGGGGAATACAGATTTTTCTTCAGCTTGCGTCAGAGTTGATTGTAGAATCTGAAGCACGTTCCTGGCAGTATTGCAGATGAAACCAAGATGGAAGTGAATGCTAGAGATTTGCTTCTTATTCTCCTGCTGCCAATGTTTCGTGATACCAAAGGGTGTCCAAAGTGTAGGCTTTTTTGGTTTTGTTATGGTGAAGCACAAGGCTCTCTATTTTTAAGGTTAAGCACGGTTAAATGAGAAACTCTTAAGGACTCTGAAATTCAGTTTGAATTTTCCTGATAATTGGTGTACCTCACAGAAGATCATTTGAAGGTTAGTGTCCCAGATTTGAGGTCACTTGAGGCTTCTGAGGTGTATTGCCCCAGAGAGGTAAATTTTCTTAAACTGAAAGGTGACATCACATTTTTTTGTGTGTTCAGGAATCGGAGCTCAGTTTTGATTGTGTTGCATATGCTTCATCTGCTCGATGCCCCATCTTATGTACGAGATGTCTACTATTTGGTGGCAAAATTGAAAACAGCTTGAATAGTTATTCTTGCTATATAAACACGAGCCTAATGTAGGTCTGCATCAGAGGTGTGTAACTGCAAATGTGAGGTGTTTAGTAGTCAAGAGCGATTGCTGTCTTCCCCTTCAACCTGAAGACCGGGCTGGCTTTACTGTACTCCAGCTGTGCCTTGTGTCCGGGTATTTACATGAAATACAACCTAAGGAGAAAGAGTAGTCATTTTATCGCAGTCTGCCCCTTTTGAAGGAGGTTTTCTTCCTTTTGGGGAGATACAATCTGCATCAAGCAGAAAAGTTTAAAAACCTCTCAGAAGGATTTGCACAGGTGCGTGTTTCAAGTGGAGAGGAGAAGCACCTGAAGAGTGAAGGGGTAGGAGAGGGGATTTGAGTGGAACACGGGCAACATGGAGGGAGAAGGCAATTGCCTGTAGGGTAAATAACCCTATCGTTTTAATAGGGATGATGTCTGAAGTGGGTTTTTTCAGTGATCCAATTTTTAGCACAGCCCCCAGAAGCAGTTATACTGCAATAAATGTGAGGCAAGGGACACCAGTGTTGAGAGAAGTAGTAGCCGGGATGAATAGGGCGATTTGTTAAACTAGTTTAGCATGCAGGAGACGGCAGAATAAAATTTAATGTTGTACCTGTGCTTAGGATCATTATGGGATTTGCTAGCGTTCACGTTCAGCATACACAGTGTGGAAGGTGTTAAAGTACAATTTGAAGAAAAGGATGGTTATGGATAGGGGAGGCAAAGGGTAAGTGGGATGTAATGAATCGCAGACTAAGCAGGGGTAGATGGTTACAAAGCCAGGCTAACCTGATAGACTTTTTGATTAGCAAATACCTTATCTTGACAAAAAGTATGTGGTAGGTCCTCTTTATCTGGACTTCAGATAAACAAAAATATCTGATGTGGTATTACAAGGGAAAACACTAGCTGAAGTGGAACAGAAATGGTTAGATAAGTGGTCATAAGGACAGTCCGGATTTGAGTCTGGAGGATTATCTATCTACATGTAGTGTTAAAGAGGAAAGTGAAAGGCTGGAGAGAGGTTACTGCTGGAGCTCCAGAAGGGTTTGTCTTTGCAGTGATCTTGTTTAATACTTTTACTAGTGACCTTTGCAGAAATATCAGCAAATTTCACCTACCGATTCCTAATGACATGTCTAATATCTTCTGAAGTACCAATGGCTTCAGCAGGACTGGGGAGGTTTACCTGGGAGCCCTGGGGGGAGAAAGGAGGAGGGCAGGAGTGGGGAAGGCTAAATATTGAGGGAAGAAGGTGGAGGGGAAAAAAAGAGAGAAACACTGTCATGAGGCATGGTTTAGGAAAGTACAGTAATCAGAGTATAATAAGGAGAAGAGAGCCAGAGATTGAGACTGGACCTGTCATTTCTCTCGTTTGCTCCACTACTGGGAGATTTCCAAACACAGCTGTTGTGCCCATTTGACTGCGATGGAGGGAGCGTTTCAGAAGAGTAGCCTTCATCTACCCACGCTAGCTCTGTAACTCCAGCCCTACTTAATAGCTGGTTAGATGATATTTAATTACTTCAAATTATAACTTCAGAAAGTGGTCTATAACTTCCTGTGTTCCAGAATGTCCAGTAACCTGATGGAAAGATTCCCTTGCAGAGTGAAAGACGTGATTTCGTACTCATACTCAGTTCAGCTTTCCCCATTTCTAAGCAAACGACTTATTTGTTAGGCTACTGCGTCAATATGCAGTGGCTACTGCCCCCAGCGCTCACTGCCCTCGTATTTTAAGGCAAAGTCTTGTGTTCCATTGGTTTTGTTACTTTTAAAGAAGTCTGGCTGACTAGCCTGGGTCTGGAGTAAAAGGGAAAGACCTCGTGGGGAGAAATGGCTGCTTAAATTCCAGGCTTCAATGGCAGCTCCAGAAGTGCTTTGTGAGTTTGCTTCCAGCCTGTTGTGCACGATGCCTCTTCACTTGCCCCATGGACCACGTGCATCTCCTGCCTGACAGCTTCTGAGGGGCTTGGTGCCTCCCCCTACCCAAACAACAGAGGCTGAAATGAGGATACCGAATCTCTTTTGGTACTCATGCACCTCATCACCCGTGTCAGATGGGACAGCGTTGCCCTCTCTGAGATCACAGTGTCACAAGCTGCTCCAAGTAATCCCCCTCTCGCTCGACAGAGCTGTGCGACGTACTGGATGTGATGGCTTGCCTGCAGCTCGTTTCCACTGACTGCGGCAGGCGTCAGGGCGGAGCTGGAGATGAAGGTTGCATGGCTGGGTACCCAACTTCACCCTTTCTGGGTTTTCCTAAGGCTGAGTTTTGGAGGGCTAGGTGGGGAAAAAAAAAAAAAGCACGTGCTGGATATGTGTAAGATAGCACTGGCTACCTTAACTGTGTTTTAGCAAGACTTCTGCACCGACAACTGAGCGTGATAGTATTTCCGTTGCATATTAATGAAAGCACTCGAGGCCAGTATGCAAATTCTTTCCCACAAAAATCATCTTCTCTGAGAATCTCCATTAACAGCAGATTTGTCTCCGACATATGTAAATACTGAATTTTCACAGAATTCAAAACTGCCGTCCCTTTTCTCAGACGTTTTGTTTGTTGTCTAACAGAATATCAGTAATTAACTGCAACAAAACCATGAATATGAACTTGGCAGGTTTATTTTTAAGTTCTCTGCCTGAAGAGCTACCTGTGCCATTCCTGGCTGGAATCTCACCCAGTATTTCCTGTCTCTTGTACGAATAGGAATCAAAGAATTTTCTTTATCCTGAGATCTTGGAGGCAGAACTGAAACACAGCGGACAAAACAGTTTATGCTTGGAACAAAGAGCGGTGGTAGGAGGGCTGGAGACCTGCGGTCGGGTGGTTCACTCTCAGATGTGGAAGCTGGCCAAATTTCCCCGGTGGCCTAGCCTTTCTGCCACCGTTCCATGTCAGCGAGCGAGCCCAACAAGTGTCAGGACGAATTCAAATACCAGAATTGATCGCTGGGAATGATTTATGCCTGTCTGCCTCTCCTTGGGTGGGGAAGGTTTGTTTAAATTTTGCCCTGCCATTTTCAACTGGCTTCAGACATTTCTCAATTTATTGGAAGTCTCTGCTTTTCAGGTGCGGCTCTCCTCACCAATAACTTTATGCTATGACATTTTACTTGACTAGCTTGTAAAGCCAGCTTACCATGAAAGTTTAAAGGAACCTGGCTTTCTTTAAGAATTTATCTATCAGCAGTAACATGAAAGCTACTCTCAAGTCCTACACAATGTGAATTTTGAAACAGGAGCCTGTTTGATTTAAATTTAAGGGGAAAATATGCTTTTGTCTGACTGAGCCTTTCTAAAACATAACCTTTTCAACAAGTAAACTGAGAAGAAACCCTTAAATCCAGGTACATCTGAGCTGTAAGAACATCTAGAATTAGGTCTTGGTTGAAATTTGCACTTTGCTACAATGTATCCATCCAGTTGCAAGCCTGTGCTGCTTTTCCCTGCCTGCTGGCCTGCTATTTAAAGTACAAATAAAGATTTTACAAGGTGTGATGTTGCTTCATCATATTTTGGTTTCTGTGAGAAAGGAAGGGAGAATTTCATTTGGAAGGGACCTACAACAATCATCTAGCCCAACTGCCTGACCGGTTCAGGGCTGACGAAAAATTAAAGCATGTTATTTAAGGCCAAATGCCTCTTGAACACTGACAGGCTTGAGTTGTAGACCACCTCTCTAGGAAGCCTGTTCCCATGTCTGACCACCCTCTCGGTAAAGAAATGCTTCCTAATGTCCAGCCTCTACCTCCCCTGGCGCAGCTTTGAGCCATTCCCGCGTGTCCTGGCGCTGGATCCCAGGGAGAAGAGCTCAGCACCTCCCTCTCCCCTTCCCCTCCTCGGGGAGCTGCAGAGAGC
>JAVKLA010000005.1:32385242-32405445 GCA_034782735.1 Sagittarius serpentarius
GGCTGGCTCATGTTGAGCACCCCCAGACCCCTTTCTGCAGGGCTGCTCGCCAGCCACCCCTCTCCCCATTTATACTTGTGCCCAGCATAGAACTTTTATGTTTTGCCACAGTTTCTTGCCTCCAGCTGAAGAAGGTTGCAGAAGTTAGCGTAAATAAACACTGCAAGGTAGAAGTCATGGTAAGATGGCAAATATAACATCTTAAAATCTGTGTGTGAGGTTTAATTAAGAAGTCCAGTTGAGAAGTGTTACCTTTCAGTGTTGTTGATTTCGGTGAAATGACCTCATTTGTTCAGGAACTTTGTTTTTACAAACACTACGCTGTTTTTAAAGCTTCTTAAAAGCATTTCTAGATTGTCAGCTGTTACTCAGTCATTCTTTTATAAGCACATATAAAACTTACATCTCCCTTTATAAAATAATCCTGTGTATATAATTTATATATTGCCAGCAGGAATTTATGTGCACCTAACACTTATCTTTTAATATGTAATATAAAAAAATAAAGTACCTTATTTCTTCTTGTACTGGTATCTACCTTTTTCTTTTATGAAATGTCATATAAATTAAAAAAGAAAAATAAATTTTTAAAAAGACTTTGTTCATGAGACAAAACAAAGATGACATTGCCCTTGTCTTGCTAGCCCACAGTGTGCCATGGTTAAAGTATTTTCATTGTCTAGGCCATAAACTTTATTTTCAAGCGTGTCTATTTTAATTCATGTCCCTTTATAATTCATTGTCTAAATTCTCAGCACAGATGTGTAATCATTATTTTTACTGCAGCAATATCTAGAAGGCCCTACTTACTTTGGGGCTCTGTGGTGCTTGATACTGTATAACCAAAAAGACACAGTCCTTGTGCCTAGCCATTTTTTTCTAAATGCATAAGTATAGCAGATACAAAGTGTGGATTGCAGTATTTTTTTTCAGTGTTTTAACTAAATTGTTCGTGCTGCTTTTACATAAGATAATCAAAATCCTGTCAAATAATCTCATTACATACTAAAGGATAAGTATTGCTCCAAACATAAAGCATTACTCTGTTCCTGATCTTAAAAAATCTCTTCTGTCCTGTATGCTGAATTGCACCATCTGACATCAGTGCACGGCAATTGAAAGCAGCAAGAACTGCCCACACGTACCCAAAGGCCGGGTTTTTCTCTGAATAGTTAACACAGAGATTCTTCAAAATCTGCTTGGATTTCAGTGGTATTTGTAGCATTGCAAGGCAATGGTACAAATCTGATTCATGCAGCATATTCAGTAGCCAGTCGACTGCACAGCCTTGGCTACCAGCCCTGTGCAAGCTCCCTGCCCTATTTCTCAGCCGTTCGGTCCTTAGCAGCCTTGCCGTGCCTTGGAGAGCAGGAACAGCAGCTCTGACAGTCTTGCCGTACACTCGGAGTTGCCTGGGGAAAGGAAACGGATGAGCGTTGCGTGAACTTCCTCGGTAATTGCCCTTTGCTGATTTTTTGAGAGTCCGTTGCAGAAATGAGCCAGCTCCTTCATTCTCTCCTGAAAGCGGTATGGAAGGGCTTCGCGTGACGGCTTCATGGAGGGGAAGGTTCCCTTTGCAGGTGTTACGTACTAAAGCCGTACAGGAGCGGCTGCTGACGCTGCAGAGGCCAAACCCAAGAAAAGAAAGGAAGTCAAGGAGCAAGAGGAGGATAAGGGAGGGAAGCCAAGGAGGCAAATGGAATAAAACAGAGGAAGGAAGTGGTGAGGGAAGGCAGAGAGATTGAGAGAGGAAGGGGAGAGACACTCCAGCAGGAAGAACAGACATAGAAACAGTGGGGCAGAAACAGCAGCTGTAATTGATTTTCAGCCAGGAAGGAGCTGCAGCTCTTACTTTTGAAGACATGTACACAGCCATGGTGCTGTATAAATAAGATAGAATTAAGCAGGTCCTAATTCACATCTTTTACCATTTTTCCTGCTAAGAAGAAATGTGGCAATTAAACTTTAGAAACGAACAACTTAAAGTATTTCTGTGTCAGTGCAGTAAGTTATCGTTCAGTAGAAAAATAAAGTAATCCTACATACCTAAATAGCCTTTAAAGGAGGATTGAAGTAGGAGAGAGAGAAGCAAAACGGAAGAAACAGATGTGTTTCGTAAGATCCCTTTTCTGTGCATCTGCATGTGGTTTCTTTTGTTTTCATTGTGTGTAACTAAACCTGTGCAAGCATGCTAACGTTAATATTACCTGCTCTCTTGATGTTCAAATAAAAATTGTTGCTAAGCTTTCCTAAGAGCTACTGGGAACTTTCTGGTACAGAGGCATCTGATGGGCTTCTGAACGGCAGGTAAGGCCCCATCGCTTGCTTTGTTTTATCAAGTGAGTGGTTCCTCTGAATTCACATTTTCTTCTTCTTTGAAAAAGAGATCGAGGAAGTTGCCATATGCCATGTTCCAGAGGCAGGATGAAAAACTTCGCTGTAATCTGTTGCTGTGTCAGCCCCCATGGCTGAGCAAATCTAAATAGATGCAAACTTGTCAAAAGTATTTTTTAAATGTTTAGTCCTGTAAAAAGTTGGAAGGAATTTTTGCAAGTACTAGTATGCCCCAAAAAATTGCCAATATGCTGCTTCTGGAGTAAAGCCATGAAAATCAATGGAGAACAACAGTGTCAAATTAGTGTTGAGGCAGCAGGGGAGAAGAATGGAAAAATAATGAAAGGGACCCTCCACGTTTTATTTCAAGAGAGGAGGAGCCTATTCTGTTCCTTCAAGATGAAAACTAAACCAGATACACAGTAAGAAACGCACGTTAAAGTAGAGCAAGTCTGTTGTCCGTTCATTAGAGAAAAGCAAGTGCAGGCGCTTTTAGGGAGCACTCTAACCTTAGCTCTCCACCTGGCTGGCACCCCAGCAGGACCTGGCGTTGGGCTAGATGTATGTGCGTGGCAGCACCTGGGAACTGGCCAGGGTTTCAGTCAGGGCTGGGACCAGGCTTAGCGCTCTGGCGTTGGGTTTAACATCGCTGCTGTTTTCACAGTGTGGAATGCTGGCACATGGAGCAACTCCTTGGCCAAGGCGAAAGCCTACTTACCAGAGAGGCTGGAGGCAACCTGCTGTCGGCTGCTCTTCTCTGCAGCTTTGTAAGAGCCAGCCCAGCACACTGGTGCTTACTGGTGGAAGTGCTGGCAGAAACGTGCTCCCTTGCCGGGGCGAGGGTTGCTGTGCGCAGGGGAAGCAGGCTCCTGGTGCCGGCACCGCAGCTGGGAGCAGGGCGCTGAGACCCGGCCGGCTGCCCTGCTCCGGCGCAGCCGGAGCGGGCGGGAGTTAGTCCTCAGCTCTGGGAGAGCTCTAGCTCTTGCTGTGCCACCTTAAATTGAATTGAAAAATAAAAAAATAAAGTCTGCCTTGTGCTTAACTGCACACCTTAAATGGGGATTTTTAATAATGTGCCAACAGCAGCAGTTTGGAGTATCTTACTGAGGAAAAGGTCACTATGCCCATAAGTTATCCTAGCATTTGATCGGTGGACTCTTTTCCAAAGACTTTAAGTCTCATTATTCACTGCTTATAAAGTCACTTGAGATATAAAAAGTCTTTTTATAGTAATGAAAGAACTCCCACAATTAGCCAGAAGGCAGCAATCTATCTTTTTAAACTACTCTGTTCGGAGGAGACCAGGAGTTTCAGGCGTCTGTACGTGGATGAATTGTTATGACAGTGATAAGTGTAACACTCATGTGGCGATGCCAGACGTGGCTGAATTGAGGGAAGGCTGGGGGGAGGGGGTGTGGGGGAGTGTTTGAGGTGAAAGAGAGACTTTTTTTGTTAGTGAAATGTAGACTACATTCCCTGAAAAGGAGGAAAGCGACTACACATTATTTAGAGTCCTGAAATCTACCATTCAGCCTCTTCCATTCTTCTTTGGGAACTGCAGATGATTAAAGAATGTCATTAATTTACCTCCTAAAACTTGAATGGCAACTATCTTTTTAACTGCCCCTTCCCTAAGAAAAATACATACCCTGGAAGAGAAATTGGAGAGTGAGCTTGTGGTGGAGCGGAGACACCGTGAAGTTCACAGGAGGATACAGCATTCAGTGCAGGGACTTAGAGATAAAAATAATTTGTTCTGAGCACACACGCTGGCCTTTGATTGTGTTTTTCCCCACTGTCAAATGGTTGCTGTATGTGGTAGATCTCCTGAGAGATTTATATAATGTCCTATCCACAAACAGAAAAAGTTTGCAATGCTTAATGTAATAAATTATGGTCTAATTATATCAAGAAGTAACTCCGAGTATTTTGTGCATGCCACAGCTAGTTTAGTTTTTATTGCCTTCAGGCAGAATCTTAATATCGTCAGAAAAACTGTTTGTCAATATTAAAAGCAATTTACCTAGTAAATACACTCCAGGCTTGTTACATCAGCGTGTGGGTTAGCTGAGCGTTCGTGTGGGTTCCAGGAGGTGCTGGTTGGTGAAGGCAGACCTCACGAGCATTCGGACTGTCCAGCTGTCACTGTGTCAGGATGACAAGTGCTGGCTTTCCCACCCGGCGGGAAGGGGACAGGTTGAGTGAGAGGGCAGCGGGAGGTTTTCGTGGAGGAGGGTTCAGGAAAGGAAAGATGGAGGGCGCTGGAATCGGCAGGCGTGAGGGAAGGGAGATGCCGGGGGAGCAAAGAAGGGTCCGCAGTGAAAGAAAAAGGCAGAGTGAGAAGAAGAGCAGACAGCCTAAGAGAGAGGAGAGGAGAGAGAGACCAGAGGTAGCAAAGCAAGGGAGAGGAGAATGAGACTGGGAATACCAGCTGGAAGAGGATGCAAGGAAGATGGCCATCGCAACTAGTAACGGATCTGCTGGGCAGGTTGAGGGAGTCAGAAGAGGAGCGTAACAGCTGCTCACAAATGCGTGTCTACCAGCACTTGTCTCCAGGCAGCTCACTGTGAAACTAATGCAGTGATTCGTAAATTTAGTTTGGTGTTTTCATTTCACTCATGAACCAGGAGGACTGCAGATAACGGCACGTTCTCTCTTTCAAAACTCAAGTGAATCTTTCCTGAGCTGCTGCTGTGCTCTCTGAAGTGTGCTTTCCAAGCTGAGCTCTCTGAGCTCTTCCGATGTTGTTGGAACATCAGCGCTAAAGGACTTGAAAGGATCTTTGTGAGATGTGCATTGCTCCAACACACAGTGAGGAGGTGGAGGGGGTAGTAACAGATTTAACTCTCCAGTTACAGTTAACTCTCCCCAGTTACGCAGGCTGCCAAGCCTCATGTTATGAGGTGGAGGAATTCAGGTTGCGTTTTGGCCACAGACTAAAACTGCTAACTCAGTAGTGCTTTTAAACTTGTTGGAGCGGGCATAGGTATCCTGGTGGTGTGAACTGCAGCATCCGAGTATTTTTCTGAAATACATCCCAAGGTGAGGGCCCAGATCCACAAAGAGCTATTACACATGGAAATGTCAGGTGTCTCCCAGGGTGGGCTTTTCCATACACTATTAGAGGAGATGGAAATGCTCAAAGGCATTTGTGGTGAATGATGGTTGTGCCTAACCCAGCCAGCTGGAAGCAGGCTATAGGCACACACCTAAACCACCATCCTTTTCCTGTACTCGGTACCTTAAACGCAATTAGGCAGTCAGTAAATTTGGTATTTTAAACCCCAGACCTCCTCCTAAAGGTGTGGGCGGGATCTTCAGTGATTTCTTTGCTTACAATGGACTTGACTTTTCTTGCAAAATGTGGAGCACAATTCTGCACACAAAGTTTTGGGAGACGCTTCTTGTAGTAGCAGTTTTGTTTTCGTTAGAGATGACTGGGTAGAGAAGGCAAAATCATGGACGAAAAGATATGAAACTAGAGTTTGTATTTGTGGGAGAACCAAAGTTGCACAAGCGCTTCTGTATTAGTTAACTTGCTCGCTAGTTTCCTGTAGTTTACCGCAGTTGTGATGAGAACTATTTCTGTGCGTCTACCTGGGGCGCTTTTTCCAATTCAGTCTAAAAATCTTTTGAATTCCTTCGGATGGCTTGTAAAGACAACACTTCCAGGCAGCGTCCAGCTCTTTGCTGGGGTCTTCTGGGGATGTGTCATGTCCTTCATAGAGAGGAGTTGCAGCTGTCAGACCTGCCCACAGATGCACTGATCGCAGTGGACAACTCTGACAAAATGAAGCATTGTCTTGAGGTCAGTTGAAAGAAGGGTGCTTTTTTCTGACAGCTGCTGTTTAGATAATCAAAATTGCCAAGAAGTCACTGAGTTGTCTCCCTCTGGAAGGAAGCTTTACAGAGTGGAAATAGGTATATTTCTGTGTTTTCCCACTTTTTGTGGCATTTATTTTGTCTTGCTTCGATTAAGGCTTAGCCATAGGCTTTTCAGCCACAGTAGATTTCTGCTAAATACTGGGAAATGGAAGCGGTGCTGGTTACGCATAGGAAGATACACAGAAGGCTGCAGTACTGGGCATTGCCTGGGTCTATTCAGTATTGTTGAACCAGCTACCGAAACTATCAAACAGGACAAACCTCAGCTCTACAGGTAATGGAGATACAATTCTCCTTACAAGTCTGTGGTTCAGCCTGGGGGAAGCAGCCAGAGCCTGTGCGTTCAGCAGCTTGCGTAGCTTTTAGGAGGGATGACAAGATTTCGCCATCAGGGCAACAAAGGATCAAATGGGAACAAGCGTTGCTTAACTCATCTGGCTAAGGAAGAGGAAATGTCATTAACCGACATAATAAAAGTTGTCCCTTTACTGAACTTGCGTGAACCCTGACTGAGACAGTGGTCTTGGGTAATGGCTGAATTTGCTACCTTTCAGATTAACTTGCTGAAGAAATGCAGCTTAGTACTGAACTGTAACCTGGAAGGTCAACGTGTTGAATGCCCTTTCTGTAGATGAGCTATCACAATTTGCGTTAGCAGAAGAGTTGCAGTGTCCTCTCCAGCACGCGTGTCGCTGGTAGCTCGCATGTCCTGTGTCCCCCTGCCCTGCCGGGAGAGCTTCACGGCTGGTGGCCCTCAGCGGCAGAAGTTTTCTAGAGTCTGTACCTGCTGAAAGCTGCAAGTCTGGGAGGAAGGTGGTATGCTTTTGTCCTTTTTCTGTGGCTTGCAGTTAGGGAGGGCTCAAATTCCTGTCCTAAAGAAGGACTGGTGAAACTAAGGGACAGTGTTTGATCCTTTATGCCAGTTTGCCATCCAAGGATGCAGCCGGGGTGTGGTGGCCAGGGTGTATTTAGGGCGAGGGACTGGAGGTGAAGAGGCTGCTGTGACGAGAGCAGGTTTAGCACCTGTCAGGTCAGAGGCATCTTCTGCACGGGTGTTGAAATCTCCTAGGACAGTGAGCCTTGTGTGACCTCCGTCATCACGTCAGACAGCATCCCTCTCATTTCGCTGGGAAACCCTTATGTCTGGATGTCTCTGCTCTAGCAGAACGCTCCAGTTATTCTTCCCTTTGCCTGTACTGGTTAAACAGAGGGTCTCCAAGGATTTTACTTTAGCAGAGCTGATCTTAAATTTCAACTTGTGTGTGCCAGGTATTTCCTGAGGATAGGAGGTTATCCCATGAGCTGCTAATGTGACGCCATTTGTGATGGTTGCATTCACATGACTATGCATATTTTTTCCTTTTTTTCCCTTTTTCCTTTTTCTCTTAATATGGAGGAAGTAAAGACTAGATGAAACATATCAACATTTCTGGCCCTCCTGATTCAAAAATTCTAGCCAGTGTTAAAAGAAATTATCAAGAGCAGAAAAGTGTTAGAAGACAAGGCTATTTAATTTCTCAGTCACAGGTACATAAATCGTGGAAGCAGTCTTCATCAAAGGACTGATTATTTTTTTTTTTACTTTATTTTTTTTTTTACTTTATTTTTTTTAGAATGCAAACCATGAAGATTACCTTACAGCCATTTGTCACTGTTCTGTTGTTTAGTCACTGTTTTGTTATTTAGTCCTGTCCCTCCTTCCTTCTCTGCTGTCCACCTCTGTGGGAGTGGGAATAAGCCTATGTACAGTGGTGCTGGCATTAGAAGTGGCAGTTGGCCAATGTCAGTTGATTTGTGCATGGAAGACAAAGCCCGTTTGCTTATTTATTTTCTGACGCTGATGAAGTTTTGCATGTGGCTGGATTTAGAGCAAGAATCCAAAGGAGATGGCCAGGATCCAGGCAGTGGCCACCAGTCACTCTGGGGGAGATGTTGACAAGTGGCCCAGACTTTGCAGTGTGTCCAAAAGCGGGAGGAGAGTGTTCATTAAACAGAAGCTTAATCACACAGGGCAGGAGGATGGTTTACAGGAGAAAAGATATATTCTTTACTTAACATTCACAACTTGCTCGTGGATTAATTAGCCCATCTGCTACAACAAATGTATTCCCATGTCTTTGTGTTGACTGTTAAAAGTGACTGATTTCTCTATCCACTTAAAATAGTACCCTGGATTCCACTGAAAGTAACCTTTCCGAAGCAAGGAATTTATTTAATCATCCACTAAGAACCTGTAAGTGGCTTGCTGTAAATAAGTGCTCAGCTGTCTATGGCTCCCAGGGTAACTATATGTGAGTGTTAAGTTGGGGGATAATGCAGGAGGCAGAAAACCCTTAAAGAAGCTACGTGAAGAGAGCTTCCAACCCCATCTGTAGTATTGGCTTTAAGTTTTAAAATAAATTCTCTCTTCCCAGCCCCAAGTGGGCAGGACAGCTGCCAGCATAGAGTAATTCAGCTATAGATTTTCTTCTGAGAAAGGCAGCATTCGTAAATTAGGTGACCTTTATGCAGATCGACAGAGTGTGTTGATGAACTTCAAGTGACAATTTAAACAAGTATTGGGTGTCCGAAGTGCTTGTATTTCATAAGAAACCAACATAAAGGATGGAATATTTTAAAGTCTTTAAATTAAATAGGCATTTAAATGAAAATAGAGGTCAGCCATAGGTTCCCAGGATAAATGAAAATGTGTCTCTTTTGTGATTTTTCACACTCGTGATTTTAAAATATTATTATTCTTTAGAAATAAAATTTGCATGTAAATGGCATTGTTGTGAATTTATGTCCTTTTCCTCAGAATAAGTGATAAGTATTGACTGAGGTGAATAAACCGAGCCTTTGGTTCTCCAAAAAAATCTAATAATATATTTGCATGCTATCCAAATATCTTTTTGCTTTGCTGATGTGAATCTGTGATAAAATGGTCAGCCTGTGCCAAAAACCATGCGGTTCAGCTGGTTCAGAAGGATTGTGTGTTTTATACTTGAATAGGGGCACAAAATTATACAGTGCTGTTTGGTATTTATTCCCAAGCATTTGCTTTTAGGAGAAACACCATATAGTTATTTGAAACTTAAAAAGTAGTAAAAGGGGTTTGGGTGGCAGGAAGGTAATTTTCCTGTTCCTAGGGCCTTAGGAGTGAGAGTTACTCAGAGGGCCTATAGGACGCTCTTGTTACAAAACCTACAGAAACTGTGGAAAATCTGGGTTAGAAGCAAGAATGAAGAAGAGGCTGCAACTGAAGAGTGACTAGAAGACCCAGGCTGGAAGCTTTATCTCTTAACTGCCTCTATTAGTGGGGGCTGGGTCTGAAGACCCTGGCAGTATAACTTGTGCTATGGGAGAGGGCTTGCAGCAGCTTACTGCTTGGGAAAATGCCTTTTATTTTCTTATAACTTGTTCTTTGGCTATTCTGGCCCTTCCTTTTATATACCACTGATATTTTTCCATGTAACTTAGGTTAAAGTAACCCAAGATTATAATTTGATGGATGGTAATTTAAATGATAAAATCTTAACATGAAATTGTCACATTTTTGGCTTCGGTCATCAGAGAAGCCATACATATGTGTTAAACTTAGGTGACCAAGCTAGCTGCTGTTCATATTATGTGATCACAGTCTAGGCTGCAGTGGTATGGTACTTCTGGGGATCCCAGGCATTCAGCACAGGGAGTTTTGAGGGTTTTTTATGTACAGAAATCTGTTAAATAATTTCTAGCCTTCTCATCACCACATACAGCATCAGGCTAGCTAGGAGGGTCAGTTGACCTTTGCGTTGGTAGCTACGCTATGATGTGGTTATTTTGCATGTCCTCGTGATCAATACAACCATGAAAGTGCTGCTTCTTTGGAAGTTATGTCAGAGGAAAGCTGTTTCTACCATGTGCTTGAGCACGTACTCTGGAAACGTATTGAGTTGATATATACACGTAATTAAGGGTCAATGGTATCATAGCCATCCACATAAATAGATAGGACTATGGTTACACATGTTGCCTTAAATACAACATTTTAAATTCCAAATGCTTCTCCTGACAGACTTAAAAATGTTACTGAAGGCTGCTGAATATCTCTTTTGAGTTTGCTGGCTTTGTTCTTGTTCGCGTGTTTTTCCTTTTTAACAAGAAGGTTCCAAGAATTTCTTGAATGAGAGAGTTATGCGGCAAAGAAGTTTTGATTTCAACCAGTATTTGCAGGCATTGCGGAAAAGTCAGTTACGGGGTCTGTCCCATTTCTGGGGAGGGTTTAGATTTAGTTCGTTAAGCAGAAGTTTTACGACCTCGTTGTCTCTACAGCAAAGTTAATTTGGGCATGAACTTGCAGTAGAATCCTATTTCTGATATGCTGCCAGCGTAGAGATTTTCCCAAGGATATGAATTTTAATTAGGTTTTGGTACCCTTCGGATATTGACATTTCTTAATAGAAAACCCTGCCTTTCTACCCCAGCACAGGACCATCTCATCTCCGCACTAGCTCACAACAGTTAGGTCCTGTGCAGCGGTCAACAGCAATGGGACCACTGCTCTGGAAACAGCAGAATGGTATTTTCTGAGTAAGGATGTTGCACAGCCTCTGTGTCCAAGGGCTTAGCTCCTGACCGCTGTTGACAAATTAGCCCTCGCGTTTTGTAGTGGGCTGATACTTGGGAATTTTGCCCTAAACACCTGAATGCGTACGAATTTAACATCACCCAGCCTTGCAGTTATGTTTTTTAATACTCTAAGGCCTCATCTAGACAGGGAGGAACTTGCTACTTCGCCTGTAGCAGAGAGGAACCTTGCCACCGTTTTTTAGTTTTGCCAAGCTACGCTGCACTTGCAGCGTAATTTTCTCTGGTTTAGTATTCATCTGTTTGTGGCAAATTATTTCTTCAGTTTGTTTGATTTAGATTTTTCTTTCTTTAAAAGAGCAGCAGCTGACTGTGTTAGTCAAATCTTCCTATCTTTGGTCTTAACGATTGTATAATGGCCATAGCAGATAACTGACAAAACATTGAAAATTGGCCTTGTTTCTTTTTAGACATCAGAGACATGTTTATTGACATCTGCATTAATAACAATGCTGTGCCAGAAATCCTTTAAAACAGTTGCATACCACAGAAAATGCTGAAATTGAAAATTAAAGGCACCCCTCCTTTTTTATTTGTATTTTATGAGGTGAATAAAATAGCACAAGAGAAATAATTTTAAATGTCCTTTTTAAATACTGTAGTTTCTTTGCTGTGTTCAGATTCCATTGGGACAGTTACAGAAGAGTTCAAACCATTTCTAATTTCTAGCAAAGGTGAAAGAATTTATTTATCCTCCCGGCTTTATCTTCCCTCTTGCATGGATGCCAAAATACGGTCCAGTCAATGTCAGCACTTGGCGTGATGTACTACACAAATAATTCATCCCCCTCTGTTTTACACCCGTATTTTTATACTGCCTTTTCTCTTGTGAATAACCTTTGGTATATTTTTTCTGGTTTTCTCTAGGTCAATGGGAAGGACCTCTCCAAGGCCACTCACGAAGAGGCAGTGGAAGCTTTTCGAAACGCTAAGGAGCCAATAGTAGTTCAGGTTTTACGACGAGCCCCAATTAGCAAAGCTTATGGTAGCTCTCAGGATGTTCGGCTTGTGGATGCCAGCACTCAGACTGACATTACTTTCGAGCACATTATGGCTCTGGCCAAACTAAGGCCTTCCACACCACCAGTTCCCGATATCTGCCCTTTTCTACTTTCAGACAGGTATGGTTTATCTTCTTCTCTTTGTCTGTGGGATTGAGGTGTTGCAGTGGTAGCCTTGTAGCCTTCTCTTTAAAAAGCCTCAGGAACACTTTAAATTGTAAATGTTGTTGATAACCACTGTCCTATTGAGACTTCAGTGACGGCTTTCCTAAACTCTGCTCATGGATTGGAGCTACAGGAAGGAATCTTGGCCATGTTTACTTTGTGCTTGTGTGTTTGTTCATCCAAAACTAAGCCCTAGTCAAGAAGAAAAACGCTTCCGTGTTCCAAAGTACCAAAAAGGTTTCTTCAAACCTAGAAAGAGCTGTCTTGTTGCTTTCTGTTCCTCCAGAGTTCTTACCAAAAAATCAAGGAAACAAATCATTTAATTTAAAGGTCCCCTCATCCAAAGCAAAACAATTCCAAAAATACAGAGATCAAAAGTACAATTTCACCTGTCATATGGCAAATGATATGACTTAAATTATGCCTCAGCTGAATTTTTTGAAAGTGAATTGAACGCAAATGCCAGCAGGTGGTGCTTATACAAAAACAGGCTGTAGGCTTCTTTCTCTTTGGACTCCATCTCATGAGTAACATCATGTAGTGGTTGACCCTTGCCGTCTGTCTGTAGGCAGAAAAGCTATGATAGCCCTAGAGCTTTCCCACTGACTTCCTGGCATGCCATGCATCTCTGCAGAACTGATGCTAATGGAGAACGTGCCACTTTTGACTTCGATGTAGCTTCATTTTTAGAAGTTCTAGGTAAGCTGGTTAGATGATTATCTCAGAGATAACTTGCCAGCCAAATGCTGGATTGAGCCTACCACTTACTGCTGCACATCTAGGAGCACGGTATGTGTATATTTTTAAGTTGTTACTGGACATTACTAAACTGTGTGCTACTGTGATTGAAGTTCCCATGCCCTCAGCGCAGGGAAGAGTTTCCTACCTCTGCTAAAATAGATGCACACTGGGTGGATTGGATATGGTTGGGTTGGGATCCAGCCTTGGGTCTAAGGCTGTATCTATGTGCATATTGTAAAGACCTCATTCCTTGTGCTCCAAGCCCATTTAACAGTGCGGTTTAGTGACATTTTTAAGTGTGTAATTACTCAAACGCACTTCACCACCCTGTTATCACTTTAACAGAAAAGGATGATGCAAGTTGTTCTGTGTGAGTTCTTGAGCAATTTGTGAGCCTGGTGTGGGCTGTAGATTGTGGATGTTCAAGACTTTATAACCAGATAATGAGTGAGTTGCCCACGGCCATGACGTAGCACGTGAATCTGGAGTTAGGTACCTGTATGAGCATAACGAATCCCAAATTGTCACAATTAAGTAGTTTGGCCCAAAACAGACCCTGTTAAGAAATCACCCTGTGTAAAACTGACAAAAGATGAGTCCAGCAAAATGAACTCAGCTGGAGTATGAGCTTTTGAAAAGAAAACAGCCTGTCCTGCTTCTTGGTACAGTTCCTTCCAGGCTGTCAGGCCATTCAGAGTAGCATTCCAGAGGTGAGAAAACTACAGAGAAGGCGGGGCGGGGGGGGGGGGGAGGTATCACTTTTTAATTTAAGAAAAACCATTGTCTCATCTGCTGTTGTTGTACTGCTTTGTTCCACATAGCTGCCATTCTCTTCACCCAGTGGAGCATGAATTTTATGAAGGTAATGAGTATCTTTCCAGCCTGCCGGCTGATGCAGATAGAGCAGAGGACTTTGAGTATGAGGTAAGATCACTGGCACACTGCAGCCTCCCTTTCTGTTACTACAGATACGGTATTTGCAGAGCTGATAGCAGGCTCCTCTGAGAAAAATAAGAGTGGGAATACTTATTAAAAAAATCTGCGCCAAAGACTATTGTATTTTATACCGGTGTAATGTCACAGGCTTTACTGGGGCTAGGCTACACATGTGAAATGTGAAAGCAGAATTCTGCAGTGGGTGGCTAAATACAAGTCCAAGAGGCTTACTAAACATGTTCCCTCTTTGTGCAGTGGAGACTGTAACTCAGATGCTTTGTTTTTGCAGTTTTAACACTTTAAAGCAAGCCTTTCCAAAATTTAAAATGGTAACTGGAAGCTTAATTGCATTTTTTTCCCCCTAATTTTAAGAATTAATTGGCCTTGTAACTCAAGCCTTAGGGATCAGCCTTCCAGATACTTGGGTGTGTACTTGAGTGTAAGATCAGGCTACCGCTTTGAAAATGAATATAATTTCTATTACTTGCTCTTTGATATTTGACATTGTAAGTATTGCAATTATAAGAAGTTGTTCTCAGTGCCACAAATTTCCCTTTGCCGTTAATGCATTGTATTCTTCTGTGACAGTGGTGGATGTGTTTCTGAGTCACTGGAAAATCGTGATGTGAGGCTTCCTAAAATGATAACGTGATTGGTGATGTTGCTCTTCATTACATTTTCATTTCAATATCTAAATAGTCGTCTTGTTGGCCAGTCATTAGCTTTTCATGTTTTCCACTATCATCCAGTAGCAAAACATTTGTAGGGACAGGCGTAAGAAGCAGATGGTTCTTTTTATTATTAAACAGTGCCGAGTCTTTGCGTAAGTTCAAGTTACTGTATTTTAAATAAGAGTGATTATAAATAATTAAATATCTTTAGTACAAGATTAAAAATATCCTATCCTCCTGCTTGCTCTACCTTAAGAAACCTTTTCAAAGGTTTCGTATAGCTGGTTGACATTTGGAAATGAAATGAATGGCAAAAGCTTTGGCAAATATGCAGTGTGTTCGCTTTTATCATGTCTTTAACGGCTAAGATGCTCTATTGCAAGTTCAGCCCATTTTTCTTTTCTTCTAGCAGCCTGGGGAATCTGAAGGTCTTCCCCCAGGAAGCAGAAAAATCAAATAACTTCTACTTAGTGAATCTCAGTCAGAACAAGCAAACTTTTATTTGAACTACTCAAAAAATCATTGCTAGGGATTAGTGAATCATTATTTCTTCCCAGTTGGGTTTTGGTGTGATATCTCACAGCACAAGAGTCTCAGAGCTTAACTTCTGGTTCGACTCCCCATGTGTGATATAATATTAAATTTCTCTGTCAAGTGTGTTTGTTGATGGTACTTCTTCCTTAAATGTAATAGAAACTATTTTTCTAGTAATATTTAAATAAATTAGTAATATAAGCATCCAGAAAGAATATTTTAAAAAATTGTTAGATAAAAATAATTTTCACCATTTAATCAGAATATCAGTGGCATATTAAAATACTAACAGTTTTTAAAGAGTCTACCTGGTGGAATCAAGTCCTTTTTATGATCATTATTAATCCCTAGTAATGGCTGGCATAAGTGTTGTGACAATGGCAAATGCTTGGGCAGGTTCTCAGTTGCCTCTAATCTCTACTAATCACACCATCATAGTCATTAATTTGCTGTCAGCTGTGATTCAGTTGCCCAAGGCAAATTCACTGAGTGACTGAAATAAAGTGTTTCATGTGAAATTTAAATAGGGAAGGAACTGTCTAGCTTCCTTTGAGAAGAATGCTTTCTACCAAATACGAAAGTTTTGAAGGAGAAACAAGAACATCTCGGAGCCTTTAACTAGCAAGAGCTGTAAACATGAAAGACATTCCCAAAATTTAAGCCTGTATGGCAATATTATGAATTAGGTTACTCATTGGTCTGTGTTATTTCAGGCCCTTGTAAGATGTTATTAAGCTCCCTTGCTGTAACTAGGTAGTTGGAAAAGTTGAGGGCGTTGTCCTCAGAGATACGTATCTCCATCCAGAAAAGAATCTCAAAAAGGACAGAATCAAAAGGGATTTACTAGCGGCTGTTGCCGATCCAGGGGAAGCAGCGGGACAGTGAGCGGAGCAGAGGCCATGGTCCAATCCTGTCAGGGTCTCTGCAATAGTATTGGCTTAGGTGTAACCTGCTGTGGCCACTCAGTCCCACCCTTGCCCTGATGTTTTCTGGCCCCTCAGTTATGCCAGAGTTACTTTTTGTGAAACAGATGTGAGAAGTAATCCAGATTTTTTTTTTTTTAAATAGATTTTTAGAAGGGTTGTTTTTAATCCAGCCCGGCTGCCTGATGTAATTTCCAGCAGAGCTCCACAAGTTGCAGTGCTGTGGCAGCAGCATCAGGGAAGGAAAAAATGCTCAAGCGCTGGGGAAGACCACAGCTTACAAAATCAGTTTTGTCCATCCCCCATCTAAGGGTGAAAGCAGCAAGAAGAGAGGGTGTAGAAGCTCTGCTTGTGCCGCCCTGTGGGCTGCTGGCTGGGTGGAAGAAGCACAGAGCATTCTCTGTCTTCCACCATTTGATTTCTCCTGTGTTTAGGGGAAAGAGGTTTATTGTTATTACTGTGCTTTCTGTAGAAGGAGGATTGTATCAGTGCTCCCTGATTTTATCATTGTTTTTTTTCTTCGTAACAACTTTCTGGTTTGAACCTTAGCTAATCACACACAGCAAAAAACCTACCTGGTCTTAGGAGTATGGTCCCGTTTCCAAACTGCACATTAGCTTTCCCGTTGGACTAAAAGGATACAGATAAGCGGCTCACAGGTCTCCATGGCAAACTTAGTAATTTTAAAATGGATTCAAAGCCAAACCTGGAGATTTCAGAAAGAGATTGAAGCAAGATAGTGAGCAGAAAAAGAACCAGAGCAACACCTCGTTATTTCCTAGAAATGGTTTGTAAGGGAAGAATGCATCAGTTCTGAGACACAAATGCAAAATACTCAGCCGAATTAGGAAGTAAGGAAATAAGATGACTAGCAACTGAGATGCTGTAAACAGGAATGTTTTCCAAGAACGGGAATGTCTTGGAAAGCTTTGATCGGCTTGGAGCTTGCTTACAGATATATGCTGACGTTTAAGTACCTGAGTTACCACCACAAGAAACAAACAGGAGGATCACATATGATGGCCAGCACTGGGGATATGGACTTATACTTGCCAGTGGATTTAGTAGGATTAGACACTTACAAGACTCTACTACACCATTTGTAAACTAGAAGAACCCAGTGGATTGTGCTGAGATTGTCACAGCGCAATAAACTCAAGTATGAGCCAATCGTCTTGGAAGGATTGAACTCCCTGGGAGGCTCATTAGGCACCATACAGTACCATACTTTCAACAAATGGCTGGGAAGGTGACGAAGCTGGAGGACTGCTGATAGCCAGCTTGAGCATCCTTATGTTCCTGCTGCAAAACTTGTCCTAAAAGGGATCTGAATTGTTGGTAGATAACTGAGACAGAGGTCAGAGCCAGCATCAGTCGGTGCTGGCAGAAAGAGATGAAAAGGTTTGCAATTCTGGCATAGCCAGATACCCATGAGGACTTTTAAGATAAAGCAGGAATTGACCGATTTGTAAATGCTCGGTTGGACTTGCAGTCAATATCACTGAAAGAGAGCCAAAGATTTTCAGAACCAACCCACCCAGTCTGGCTGTGAGTGGCTGTTGTGCTGCTGGAATTACATCATGTGATCTTAGAGTATACATCACACTCTCTGGTACCAATGAAGCGAAAGGACTAAAAGCATCACAGCCCCCAGTAAATCTATGTTAAACATGGCTCTAAAATTTACCCTTGTAAGAAGAACAGAGGATACTGGTGGTAGAGAGGAGCTAGTGGACATGCACTTCTTTAATAACATTTCTGAACCTACTATCCAGGACAGAGAAACATCATGTACTTGGTTTGGAACATTGGCAGTAATACAGAAATTAAGGGGACAAAGTCACTTAAATGGTGGAACAGTGCAAAAATAGGTAAAAAAAACCCCAAAGAATGTTGGAAAGACAAAGCTGGACAAAAGAAAGCATCACTGATGTCTGATCCTACATATTCAGTCTGAGGAGTCTGCCTTTCAGTAAAAGGGGCAGAAGAAAATAAGATGTTACAAGCAGGCAGTGTCATTTAGTCAACAGGTCCTTATCCAGGGGCAGACACCTTCATACCATCTATGTACTGAAGTAGCTTTTGAGCAAAAGCAAAGCGGGAAGTGATTGGTTTCTGCTGTGAGAGCCAATATCTCTAGGGAATTACAGCTTTTAAAATCTTATATATCCGAGATAGGAAAAGATTCTTATTTCTAGCTGAATGCTTCTTACAAACAGCAAAAGTACACATCCTTGAGAAGAAATGGCAGTGGGTTGAGGTAACTGTTGTTGTTGCATATATGAGGAAGAATAGGCTGAAGTTTGTTCTCAGAACTGAGGGGATTTTTTTGGAGGGAGGTTGTGTGTTAGTTGATGTGGATGTGCAAAGGAGACTAGCATAATTGCCTAAAAGACTTTCCAGCTCTGATTGTTCTCATTTTTAGGCAAAGGCACAAGTGATTGCTTCAGTACAATGACATAGCTTGCAGGAGCCTGGAAAACCACATCAATGGTCCACCATGCCAGGATTAGCATTTTCAGAGTGAAAAAGGCAGAATAGCAGCCACTGTGTTAGCCTGCCTGTGTCTGATGACTCCAGTTTTAGTGCATGCAAATGCTAATGCTGACAGATTTCGGGCAGTATTTACTAAGACCAGTACCTAGGAGAAGTTGCTAAGGGTTGAGTTGTCCCTATATGAAATTACGAGGTACTCTGATGCTCTTCACTTAAGGTCTTAGAAACCACTGAGCTGCTTTATTTTACTGGGTTTTTTTGCTCAGGAAGCCAGTGCATGTCACTAAATCAACAGACAGCCATATGAGGTATGTGCGGGTGAAATCTTTCTGTGGTCAGTTTTTATGAAGCCCTTTGTGTCTAGACAATGAAAGGCTCAGAGGTCCTGCAGGAAACAGCAGCCACGAAAGAGCACAGTATTTTGAGAAAAAGCCATGTGAGATTTTTCCCACCTGATACCTCTGTGAAACTTGGAGCATGAGCTCGAAACTACACACCTGCCATTTTGATTCCTCCTATGCTCTGGAAATAGGACTTCTGGAAATTAGAAGAGTCATATGAAAGTTGCTTTACTCCATCATTAGTATCTCCTCCTAAGCGGAGCAACCCATAGTGCTCTGAGGGTTGGTTAATACCACAGGGCAAAAATGAATACTCTTAAGTTCATGTTCTGCTTTCTAGACCCAAGGGACAGATTTTCAGTCAGAATAAGGAAATAAACGTGTGTGTATGCGTGTTGAATGTAAGTGCTAATTTATGGTTATGCACAGCCGTTCATTTAAATGTTTTGATAAGCATTTGCACTCATAAATCTGTTAACTGTAAATGTAGATTAGTCCTTTAAGTTTGCCACTGGCCTGATCCAAACCCACTGAAATTGCTAAGGTTTCCTATTGACCTGAGCATTTCTGGATCAGATGCTGTCAGCTTTTTTAACAAACGGCTAAAAATGGGCCTTGAAAAGAGGAAAGCTAGAAAACTTTGGGAATTGGCCACGCGTAAGGTTTTGCGTAGACCTCTTCTCACTGGACACTTAAAACTCCCACTGGGGAGAATTTTATCCTGTTCTTTTTGTTTCTCTTACCGTATCTGAGCATTGCAGCAGATGCAAGGCAGCATTGGGTTACTCTTCCAGTAACACTCATCCCATCGTGATGAGGGAAGGTATTTCAGGCGCAAATTCAAATTTCCCATTTCCGTGACATAATGCTTTTGAAGTGATCAACTTTATTGGTCTTTTTTCCTTAGAACAAAAAAAGGAGTAGTTTTGTTCAAATTAGCAGTCTGAGTAAGGCTGTTTATCTGAATAAAGTTACTTGAACGCATAAGTATTTGTGGGTTGAGGCCCTCATGGGCCACTAAAGCATGGTCTCTGGTGACTTTCTGAAAGGCCCACCACTGCTGTAATAGGCCAGGAGAGACCTGCCTGCCCTGTGAATTCGTGTTTAAGGCCTTTTCAACACATGGATTGTTTAACCATTAAATCAAACAGATCTGTCTATCTTGTAAATACATATTTAGGGCCTTTTTAACATGAGGATTACTGAGCTGATAGCCCATAACAGCTCCCTTCAGAGCTGTGATAGCCTGGAAACACCCCTGTGTGAGCATTGCAGGCGCTTGCGGCAGCGCAGTTGGAGCTCCTGCTTCAATTGCTAACACCTGAATAAACAGTTTTTATGGAAGCGGCTTCTGTGCACACGCTGCCAGCACTTCTGATCGCTGCAGTCAGGCTCTTTTGTTTTGTTACCTGATGAGCGTTTCTGTACAACGAAGCTAACCCAGAAGATGGATGTGTAACCATCAAAATGGAAAACGTTTCTTAGATAAGAGTTTTCTAGAAATTCCTTACAGGTAGCAGTGAATTTCTCTGCACAGCTATTAAGTCATGGTTTTTATGTAATAG
>JAVKLA010000005.1:32405456-32423319 GCA_034782735.1 Sagittarius serpentarius
GGGGGGAGAAACCTTGTTTTGGCAGGCATCGCTCAAGCCTAGTTCCAGCCAGGTTCAGGTAGGATGACAGTGATGGGAAGGGCCAGAACCACTGTAATATCTCTGTGACTTGCTATCAGGTTGTGCTGGTTCCTTCCGTATTTCCTACTGCGACCGGATTCTGCTTTTCCTGAACTTCTTAAAACTTGGGATGAATCAAAAAAGAGCTTTAGCGAATAAAAGGCAGTTTTTGAATGCAGCAACCACTAGATGTAATTTAAAAGAGGCGGCTTCAAGAAATAAGGATCATAATAGAGAAGTGGGTGTTGCAGTGTAGAAGAGCTGAAATGATGGACAAGCTTGTGTCTTTCCATTGTCATCAGACCTGACTGGTGTGGTAAGGGGAGTGTGAAAAGGCTTGCTGGTAAGCGTGGCGCAGATTTTCCATGGAAAAGCTGCTACTTCTCACCACGTGCCTTACCTTATGCAGCTGCTGCTGTGGTGGAGGGACTGATCTGACAGCTCAGAGTGGGCTTAGATACACTGGGACTTAGTGTATTATGTTTATTTTCTGACCATCGGTTCATAATTGCCTAGTGGTTATGGCTGAATCGTGGATGTCCCGTGGTACAGAGCCATTTTTCTGACACCATTATCCTGATTTTTTGTGGCATTTCTTAATATTACATAGCATCTGCTGTTAAGAAGTATCGTGAAGGAAGTGAACAGGTATGTGTGTGCCTGTGATCTGTGGTCTTGGTTGCTTAGGAGTGTCTTTCTGGTTTGTGGGGTGGTGGTTTTTTTTCCATTCCTACCTGTTGTATCATACAAATCCAGAGGAAAAAAACTGACTGTATTTTAAAGCTATTAATTGAAAAGCTTATGAGGAAGTCTGCTGGACAAGTAAATAGATTGTTAAGAGTTGTTTCAGTTGGACCTGAGAAAACACTACAGTGATCGGGGCTTCTAAAACCCTCCTCGAGATTTTTTCCTTTTAACTCAAAGGGAGTTCTGAGCTGCTAACACCTGACCCGTGATCCAGCTGACTGTCACTACGGACTAAAAATGGAAAAGGTCACAGTTAAAATGGAGAAGCAGCACTGGAATATTTTTTTTTGTATAATTCTTTGAATAACACTGGGTAATAATCAAAAGAAGAGTCTTTTAGCATGCATTTGGCATTCTACAGCACAAGATTATATACTTCAATGGCTTTTTTATTTTTAAAATGCCTGGGGATTTAAGTCAGCATAATTTACACAGAGACAATAATAAATATGTAATTTCTCCCTAACTGTGGCCAGTTGTACACTGTAAATGAGCAAAGAAGTGGTAGAAGGAGCAGGCCTTTCCTTTTGCTTTTTCATCTGTCTTTTAAGAATTGAAGTCACTTTTCAAGTATAAATTAATTAAATTTAACACCATTCCACTGAGGTTCTTCAGTATTATTACGTCCTGTATTGCTAAAGGAATTCACAAGCAGGTGAACTAAGGACAGTTGTATTGAGAGACTTGCCAAGTGAATCGGTGACAGAACTGGCGGTAAAACCCAGGAGCCTTTATTGTAATGCATCTCTTTTTTGGCCATTAAATCACTCTTCTTCCTTGCTAGTCATTGGATCATTTAGATGGAAGAGGATGTCAAGGTAGTTTCTGCCACAGTTGTTTGTTAATTTTGAGTGTGTTACTGGATGTCATCGCAAAATTCTGACATTCAAAGCAGATGAAGTTGCTGTCATCTCACCTCCCCTAGGTAATGAATGCCCCAATTTAGGGATGTGAATTGTGTCCACAACTACAGAGGATCATGAGAGAGTGGGGAGAAAAAGACACAAAACTGACATGGGCAAATTTATCAAAGTTATTACCATTTATTGTGTTTTAAAACAGGAGGAAAATATATCAAGTCAGTGATATTCATTTTGTTTCATGATTTCATAAAACAAACACATGGTTACTCCTCACTTCACCTGAAAGCTAATAAAAATTCTTCCTTGTTGTCAGAGCTTATGTTTTTCCAGGAAAATGAAGAAAAGTGAGCTTAGTTCAGCAGCACTTTATTGTCGGGCAACATTACAACATATGGTATGTGTTTTTCACTCAGTGAAGGAAGAGAAAGGTGCTGGCAATATTTTCATATTTATGGAAATCTGTGGAGTATAAATCTTCTGTTTTGGAGAAATGCTTTGTTGAGACAGCTTTTATAGTATTATACCACATACTTCCATGTATGGTTTACAGTGAAAATGTTTCTAAAGGTTTTATTAATGCTATTTTTCATATGTCTTCTGCTTGAAAGTTTGTGTAGTCTGTCTTGGAGACATGGGATCTAGCTATACAGACAAAAGATGGGAGAAAATAATTTCTTTTACATATTCTTTTAAAAATACCCAAAGTCAAGCTAACCAGGTTATTATAATGTCACTGTTTTAAAGTTTAGTATCCTAGGAAATGCAAGAGCACAGGAAGCAAGGGCCGAATCCCCCTGGCAAGAGGGAACCTTTTACAAGAAAATAGACTTTATACAAGGTTTCAATATTATGCATGCTGGGCCTTCAGAGGAGAAATCAGAAAAGCAGGAGAGGTCTTTTCTCTGGAAGTTTGCTTTTTTATTTAATGAGGCAGCTCTTCAAAGAGAATGTGATAGTCATTCCTGGAGGGCATGGTTTGGTGAGCAGGAATACAGGTGAAACTGTATTGTGCATCAAAAAAGCAGATGATGAGTTTGCTTTGTATTTCATCTCATGATTTCATCAATTTATACAAGTATGCGTTTGGGGGAGGAGGACATTTCCATGTGCAACAGAAGTCTGAACAGCTGAAACTCAGCATGGATATGGTGCCCATAGACCTCATTTTGGTGCCAGGAAAATAAAAATGTGTTTTAAAAGTCATTGCCTATCGCTTCATGGGCTTGATTTATAGGCACATGTATGTGATTAAAATTTGCATATTTTAACTATACATATTTTAATATCTCAAAGTAAACAAGAGCATGGATGGGGTGGAATTTTAGCTTAGTGCTTTCTAAGAATTTCTGATTTTATAAGCTCAACTTTAAATTTAGCTTTTTCATAGTATTTTGTCTTTACTGTGTCTTAAGGGCATAAACTGGATTACAGGAAGGTATATTTCTCACAGCTGTCTAAAACTGAAAAATTAAGTTTTGAACTTGATTTTAATTAATATTCCAAAATAGCCTTCACACAGTTGTAGATCAAGGCTGTCCAAACGTGTGGAATTGTAACTGCTTAGGAGTTTGAATCTACAGCTACATGTTCTGCTGTCCAGATAAATGCTCACTGCAGCAGATGTTGGCACATCTGTTATGCCTCCCCATTTCGACTGGCTGCCTGGGTGTTTAGGAAGTGCTGATGAGACAGATAAATCTTCTGACACATTTCAGGCCCAAAGCAGGCAGGCAGCAGTAATAATGATGTTTACAGAGCCAAGTACTGGGCAGTAACATTTTGAAATACAGCAAAAATGAAGTATGATTTTACCTGCAATAGGTGAAATTAATTGTAAAAAGTGAAAGCTAATTATGCCAAGTGATTTTCGTCTGACTTGAACTGCAGCTCTGACAGCCCATAAACCTCTAGACTTTGTGTATCTAAGGTTTGTTGGCTAGAAAAAGGCACTTGCTACAGTTTAGAAGGAGCTCTAAGCTATGAAGGGGCTCTTCCAATAAATTTAGGAGAGTTGAGAATCAGGTGTAGAAACAGCTGCGGCATATGTGTTTTTTGGAAGGGGAATAGCTATCTTCTGGGGGCTTGAAGTTCCTGATCTTACCAGAACTCTTACTTCCAACAGGTTTTCCTCTACCCTTTGACGCGTGTCAGATTTAAATTTTTTGATACCATTAGAGTCAGGAAAACTCCAGACATTGGGGTCTTCTCCTGAGAAGGTCCACGGTGTATCAAAGAGGATGTTCATGGACAGAGAAGGATATATCTGACAGTGTGAAACGCAGAGACTGGTTTCCAAGTATGTAGAGCTTTTGCAGGTGTTGGATCCCTTCCAGACCTTAATCTCCAGCGCAATGAATGGCAAACAGAAATGTAAAGATCTTAACACTGATGTCACGTGCTAATATGGTCCCATTTCCTTCAGTAGATATCACCACTAAATTTTCCAAGTTGCTTTCAAGTACCACTGTTTGAGGCAAGTCCAGAAATCGCAGAGAGCGCCTATCATAGAGGGGCAAAGAAGTTGATGCTGATTATATAGCTGATATAGTTGGTTAAGTTTTATAGTATACAGTCTACAACATCTCTGGACAACTCTTCCAGTGTTTGACTACCCCCATGGTAAGAAGCATTTCCCTAAATATCTAATTGGATTTTCCTGAGTAGCAACTCATGTCTGTTGTCTCGTGTGGCTGCCACAACGCACCTCCGGAAGAGTCTGGTTCTGACTTCTCTTGACCCTTGCATTTGGTGCTTGAAGGAAGCAATAAGATCTCCTTATTAAGAAGATACTTCTCTTCAAAAAGCTAACTGAATGCAGTTCTCCCAGCCTTCCCTCACTAGAGGTGTGCTCCAGCCCCCTGATGAGTTAATGGACTTCTAGCCAGACGTGGAGTGCTGTATTCCTACCTGATAACCAAAAGCAGGTCCATTCTAACATTTTCTGTCAAAGCCATTTTCACTGGAAAACAGTTTGGGGAGCAAATTCTGGGAAGCCCCAAAACCAAAAAAACTGAACCGGTGAAGTTTGAGGGGTTTCTCCCTCCCACCCCTTAAATGGCTCAGACTAGTGATTCCTTAGCTGTATCTCTTATTTTTCAATGTTGAAAGCCAAAGAGTTTCAATATGGGGGTCAGGATAGGAGCTTTAATGACAAGTCAGAAATATTTTTTCTTCAATTACATGTAATAATAAACCTCTTCCTTTTATTTTTTGTCAAAATTGTCCAAAAGGAATCCTTTGGCATGTAGAGGCTGTGAGCCAGCGTGACAGGTTAGTATATTCACACATACTGCACAATGGAATAGTTACTACTCCAATCTGCTTATCTCGGTTTACCTTAAGGTCCAATTCCTGCCTGGTCTGTGCTATTCCCGCCTACTTTGTTCAATGAGAACGAAGTGGGAATGTGCAGTCTAGGACTAGTGAAAAGGAAAGCCTTCTCTGCATAACATTGGCTTATTAATTATACTTTAAACTCTTCTCATATCCTTGCAACTTCACACTTACATTGAGTGAAAGACCAAAAGTGAGGACCAAAGCTGACTGCTGAGAAATGCTGTATATAAGCAATTCATCCTGGAGCTCTCTTCTCAGAAAGCAAGAATTCATGGTTTTCTCAAGTGCAGAGCATACCAGAAGGGGTGTTGGGTCTCAAGCAGGTGTAATCATATATGCATATATAACATAAGTAAATAAATGTATATAGTTAAGTACGTCTAATAAATTAGCATTCATACCGCACCATGGGGAAAGAACAGAAATAAAGAGAATGAATATGAGGTGGAAGAATTAGGGAGAAAAGTAAGACCATGGCTTGTTTGAAATAACAAAGTATGCTGAGGACATTTTACTTTCCAGTAAGTGTGATCATCTGGACAATAGGGGGAAAAAATGGGTTTTAATAGTGTTTAGGGTACTTTAAGTTTAATACTTCCCATAAGGGTTGACTTTTTTGATTCATCTTTTTGACAGGGATCTGAAGATTTGGTATTATGCATGCTTAGCTAAGGGGGAAAACTCAAGTTCGAGTGGATGTTTGTGACTTCCTGGAGGATATACTGTCAGCCGTTGAGCCTTTTGCAGCCAGGAAGCCTGTAATCTGTAAAGGATTTTTTTCCCGCTCTTTAACTTCCTTACGAGGTACACTCATTGTAAAGTCCACCACGTGTCTTTAAGCTCAAGGCTTAAAATACCCTTTAAAAGCAAGTCAGAAAGGCCACGCCAAGCCTGCGAGGCCCACAGAATTAAAAGTTATGTTTATCTCATCCCCATATGCTTAGACCCTTCCTCCCACTGCAACACTAAATTTGTTCATAGCGCAGCGAGCAAAGGTTTCTCACATTTATAGTCCAGCTCCCTCATTCATCCAGCCCAACCCGTTCCCCCATCTGCTCCGCGACTGCCCGCCCCTGGTCCTCAGCCTTGAGAGTCTCAGCTGACACTCGGGTGTCTTCCTCCTCCCACTCGCAGCCATCAGACTGTTACTGATCGTCACACATCAGACTGCTGAACAGGCACTGGCAGGCTTGCCGTGCCCTAAGTTATTCCATTGTTTGATTGCATAGCGGTAGAGCGTGCACCAAAAATTTTCTCTCCAGAGCTGCAGGGAGAGAGTGAATTCCTGTACTAAATGGAGCTTCTTTATTCTCAAAGGATTCATCAGCTACATGGCCAAATTCTGTTCCCACAGTTGCAAGATGATATTTTATTAATAGGTGCCTATATGTCAGCATATTAATTCTGTTTTTTTCTGCTACTACTTTTTTTTCTTTCTTTCCTTCTTTCCTTTTCTTTCTTTCCTTCTTTCCTTTTCTTTCTTTCTTTTTCTTTCTTTCTTTCTTTCTTTCTTTCTCTTTCCTTCCTTCCTTCCTTCCTTCCTTCCTTCCTTCCTTCCTTCCTTCCTTCCTTCCTTCCTTCCTTCCTTCCTTCCGTCCGTCCGTCCGTCTTTCCACTGGTGTCATTGCCTACAGCATCCTGCTGTCCCAGAGCGTTCTTTGTCTGGACACAAAGCAGCATGTGGCTCTAAGTGTAACTATAAAGCAGGGATCAGCAGGAAAGTGATTTTGTTTTTAAATATTTCTTATTCTGTGTTTTATTTGCTTTTGGATTATGCATTTCTGAAATGCTTGCTGATATTTTTCCTTTCTGCTTTGATGTAAACAAATCTTGTGTCAGAGATTCTTAAATCTAAACCAGACTTTAAAAAAATAAGGATTAAAAGAGACTTTAGCCTGTAAGGTAGAGCCCCCACCCCTTGGACAGAGCATTGTTTTCCCCCACCATGTGGAATGGAGATAACCCTCTGTTTCTTTGTGGTAAGCTACCAACCAAATCCATTCTGGCAAATCTGACACCCAATGTGATTTGTCCTTTTCGATGCTGTTTATGAGAAGTCAGGACAGTCTTCTGTCAAAATTGATAAGTGAGAAGACAGTGGGGAATGCAATTTTATTTGTAACAGCACAGCTGCCAGCAGTTCCAGCTTGTTTACATCTAGGCTGCCTCTGTCTTGCTCCATAGCTTTTCTATTTCCATCCAAATAGCCCCCAAGTACATTGTGGATGTGCCTGTCTGTGTAAAATGTGCGTAACAGAGCGTACTGGGAGTGTTAGGGGAAAAAAGAACTTATTTCTTTAGGTTATTTTCACAACTCGAGAATGTCAGTCGCTTTAAACGCAAAATCTTGAACTCTACCAAATCTCCATAGGCATTTACAGAATGGGTTCTAAAACTGAACTATAATCTGCTAAAATCCTGCAATGCTCGTTTCCTTCCATGGTGAAGGTACCAGCGGAGTTAAGAGCTTTGCTTTTCTGATGGAAGCATTCCTTTTCCAGTGGAAGTGGCCAGTGTTTGTAAATTAAATCCACTACAAACATTTAAATACAGGTTTCTTCACCATGAGAAGAATGCAGTAGGACCCTGGAGTGACCTGTGAAGGGGAGGGCAATTTCCTTGCACTCTGTTTCACGCTGAATACTTCTGCTACATAGCCTACAATTAGCCTGTGCTACATAGGTGTTAACGTATTTCCTGGAAAATCCTTTTGACAAAGAGCGGAACTCCTGATGGCATTAGGATAGTTCGGAGGTCTAGGAAGCCTTTGTTTGCCTGTAGTATTACTTGCCTTCAGTCTGGCAGTCCCAGAATCCCAGGTGGTTTTGATCTTTTTTTATAGGTACACTTAAGGAAGCTACAGTGAGAGGTGTTTCCTCTATACAGTTTCTCCTGTGAGCTCTTTCTTTACAGCAGCCCACCCTAAACACGCAGTTATCATGGAGGTAAAGGGAGCGAGGGGGGTTAGGTATGACTGATCTAGCTTACGACAGAGGAGCTTTTCTAGCAAACTGAAAGCTCTTGTTTCCTTTTGCCATTTCTCTTTTTCCAGTTGTTAATCAATAGTTAGTCTTCTACATGGTTTGTCATTAAAAGGTAGAGTCCAGAGACGGCTGTAAATGTCACTGCTCTGGTTCTGTGAATTGTGGGGTCATCTGACGTTTTTGCTTTCTTATTATAAGAGTATATCCTGTCACTGTGTTTTCAAGAGTTGCAATCATGCTCTTAAATGAATTGTTTGGTCATTGCCAGGGTAGACTCTCTGCAGTATAACCGAACTGCCTGGCATGCGCTTACACACAGATCCGTACCTACACACTGTATGTACCTATATACTCACGTACATAAATTTACACACACATACTACCTCCCCTCCGCACAGACACATGCACACACAAGTAGACAACTAAGTACTTAACACCCACCCCAAGCCTAAAAACAAAATATCTACCTTAAAATGAAATTACTTTCTTAAGTGTACATTGGAGGCACCACAGACTCCCTTAATCTAAACAGAGATAGGTAGCCCATAGGAAAAAAATAATTCATTATATTTGAAATAGATCAGTGTCATGACTTCTGCTGACACTGGGATTTACACATCTTTTTTCCTGAGTTTCCTCAAATTACTTCTCGTCATTGTTAAAGACATAATTGCTAAACAAAGCCTAGCTAAGAGGGCTGGAAACAGGAATTTTGTGAGGTAAAATGTGATACTTGTTTGAAATGCCAAGTGTCAGTTTTAAGTGTGTAGTCTTACCCGTTGTACATACCCTGATCATTTGTACGTGACAGTCACAACTCCTACTGCTTGGTACAAATTCAGAGGTGAAATAAATGCTGAAGTCTAAAGAACACCATTTATTCTGCTGATGATGCTTTTTTGTTGCAAACCCAGGCTGTTGTTTCCTCTGTTTTGCACTCACACTCATTTGCAATGTATGCTTTTATGTAACGTGTAATACCATTCTCATCACTTCTGAATTTGAGATGAATTTTTCTTTTTTGTAGCTCCACTGTTACCTTTCTGCCCTCCTAGGACTTCATTAGATTGAACTGTTCCTGTAAGAAGAGTGAAGGGATAGCTCTGGTTCTGTTTGTATTACTGATTTTTATTTCATGAGCAGAATTACTTGCCAGTGATGACAGGTGTGTGGCATTATGAAGAGTAAATATTATAGAAGGTAGCAATGTAAATGACCGGTGATTTGGCAGCTTCGAAAAGGTATATCCTTCCAGTCATGTGGAGGAAGAGACCAAGAAAGTGAATGTGCTTAGCGAGATGCTGCCAGGACGCTCGAGCATCCAAAATTCAGCTATGCGTATAGACTGGAGGTTGATCTCATCCATAAAGATGCAGAAACAAGACGATACTGAAGAGTGAATCTTAATTTTAAGGTGCACGTAGTCCCTGTGCACTTCTGTTTGATGCTTCAGAAGAGTGACACTAGCTCAGATGGATGAGGATTTTTTTTTTTCAGTATAACCAGTTCATTAAAATAAGTCAGACCTTAATGTACTTTCTCAGTTAATTCTTCATTGAGCTATTCTGTAAGTACTCTGTTCTTGGCCTTTTGTGCTTTATTCATTCAGTTAATCATTCTGTCAATTATACCATTAGCAAGATGAACATTAAAACAGCTTCTCAGCTATTACAACAGGTAAAAAGGGAAAGCAAAGATTAAAGTAACTACACTTTTCTTACTTTGCTTTATTATTTTGGTTTTCTTTTCTCTTTTTCTTAAAACTTACGGTAAGTACTACACTCCTCCACCTTGGATCATTAGGTATTGGGTCCACTCATTGCATTCAATAAGCCTTGATTTCTTCTGAAAGTGCTGTGAAGGCTACAACACAAAATAACTGGCCTGGCACAAAGACACTGCTTTACAAGTGCTCGTGAAAGAAACTGAGGAAAACAAAGGCATAACCATCAAACCTGTCAGCTAAACCTTGGTGTATTTTAGCATTTGCAAACTCTTAGGTCATCCCAGCTATGAGGTAAATTGTGTAAAGAGTTTGGCGCTCTGCCTGATAATGGTCCGTAAAGGGGTAGAAATAAAAGTGTTTCAGCTCGCACCTGGGGCTGTTTCAGAGTATGCACATGGCCGCTTATGCAGTGACGGGCAGTAATTCACTAATTGGTGATAACTGCGTTGTTCTGGGTGGCTACGAAGATAACTTTGTGTGTGTGTGTGGTTTTCTCCTTCCTTGATGTTGCAATAATAGCAACTAGTAACAATTCATAATCTGGTTTTGATCTGAGAGGTACTAATAATCATCCTATGGTACAGAAAAATTGCTGAACCCAGAGAGACCTCCACAGACTGCCTCTCTCTGAATTCTTTTGCCTTAAAACAGATTACATTACTGTGGGCTTTGTAGATGGAAATTTGGCAGCCACCTTAGAGACTTCAGCCGAGATACAGCTCTTTCATACATTTTAGTATGAAGATAAAGCGTATCTGAATTGCGTTGTTTGTTTCACCACACAAAGACTTTTCCAGACTGGCAGCTTTTTGTCTTTCTTCTGGTGAAGGAGGACTCCTTCTCCAGTACGCTGTGGTGACTTCCTTTTCTAAAAGGTGTACGTGTTCTGTTGAGTTGGCTCCTAATTTAAAACCTGGCGATTTCATACTTGTAAATAGCAAAACTTCCCTTCTCCTTTCTGTTTTTTTTCCCCATTCAGAAGAGTTGTTTGAAGGGGAGAGGGAAGAAAGCACAGTGTTTTGGTTTTACAGGCTGGACTATACTGATACATAACTAGCATGAAAAGCTGATGTTCTTTTCCTCTAAAGATAATGGAGTTAAATGGGACAAGGTAGATGCTAGTTAATGCAAAGAAATTAAATAGTTGACTGGATCCTAAACAGAACATGTTTAGGATGCTCTCTCTTACCATGTCACAAAAATACAAACCCCGAACTATGAATGACAGGTTCTGTTACGCTGGAGAGTAACACTAATTAAAATTAATTTGGTATTTGACTATGTCTCGATGATAAGATGATTTTCTCATTGTAAGGAGAACTTAAATGTTAACTGAAATGATCACACACGGTCCATTTAGGAAAAATACTGTTGTGTTTTGATTCCATGCTGTCCCTTCTAATGGTGTTACCAGAGTTCATGGGACCCATTACTCTGATATACTGTACGGGTGAAGGGAACTCAATAGCTATTACGATTTTGATAGTCTCTCTTGGTCCTTTTAGTGGTGTGCAACAATTGCTATAAAGGCAGATGGGGAATATTGGAAGGATGTAGAGTATTTATAATATTTCTACAGTGCCTTTCAAACACTCTGTAATCATTTATTCTTTTATGTCCTGCTACTTCGGTGGTGTTTGCATTGTTTTCTGCTTATAGGTAAGGATGACGAGTCACAAAAAGTTACATGTGGTGACCGCACCAAAGCAGTTACAACTGCACAGGGAATAGGGACTTAAAGGCAGAAAACTTCTGGAAACCTGCTAAAATAATGTCTTACGAGGCAAGATCTTGCTGATTTTTTTCAAAATTATGATGAATTTGAGAAGGTAGGGAAATTTCCCTTCCTCACTATAGAGCATCGTCCAGGGAAGAATCTCAAACATACGCTCAGTAATCTGAAATACACCCAGTGATTTTTCAGAAGATTTACATTTCTTGATCTGACAACCAGTTACTTGTATCAGTAAGTTCATCCTCTGTCATTTGCCGTGGTAAACTTTTAAGGTTTCCTTCTTAAAGGTTTCCATTCTGGAAGTGGGTCAGTGTGTTTCCGTACACAAAGGGGGTCAGCAAGTTTCCTTGTCAGCATAGTCTCAGGAGACTCCCAGTCCTAAGACATCGTGTTTGGACATGAGGTAACCAAATGTAGAGTTTACCTGTGCCATACTATAGAATAATGTTGAATAATTGATTAACTTTTTTTAGTTGCACCGGTCTACAGTACATACAGTGAACTAGTCTTACTGCATTTCACAGCCAGTAAGTCATGAGTTGACAAAAATGAAAAATGGACATAGAATGAGCCAAGACAATACTACAGTGTCCAGCAACTGGACTGTAAACCATTTAGAGCTGAGGCAGTGGTTTTTTCCTTAAACCTGCATTGCACTAGAGCAGCCCAAGGGTTACAGTTCCGTGGAAAGAATTTAATCAGCGTCTTTGCGAAATCTGTGAATATAGTAGGTCAAGTTCAACAAAAATAATATTATCACAGAGAACGCCAGGGATTCCCTGAACCCGCTTGTTCCCTGGCAGTTTCTGGGCAAGGGACACATCAGATCTCAAGTTTATTCTGAGTTTCAAAGCCACCCAGTTGCCTCCAAACACTGGAAGTTCTTGTGTGGGCTTTGAGAGTCTCCTACCTTGGGAAGAAGGTAGCTTGCTGTTCATCACAACTAATTTGTATTGAGCTCTCATTTCTTGTTTGCCTTATTTCCCACCCACACGAGAATTTCTTCTCATCACACAGAAGTGTGAAGAGGCAAGACAAACAAAGGACTGGAGGATGAGACAGAGGAAGGAGAACAAAGTGGCAGTTATAATAGGTTATTTCAGTAGTGCCTGGCTGTGTATGCATGATTCACACATTCACAGCACAAAACGCTCACTTTAGTAGATGGGATTTCCTGCTTACCATGCAGTAATTTCTTTACAGATTTCTATAGGTGAGATAACAGGATGGGTTATAAGGTGAGAGTAAAAGGAAGGTGATGCAGGGGCTGCGTGGATGTGGGCACTTCCTGAGAACGGAAGTGTTTGGGGGGAAATGGGAGAAAAGGGTGAGTGAGGCTGCTGTCTGTGGATATGGGTGAAGGGTCGCTCAGGAAAAAGTGAACTGAGAAGGGCTTTGAAGATGAGGACGGAAGGATTGTGTTGGTGGAGCGGGGTGCCAGGGTGGGGTGGTTCAAATGGAGGTGAGAGAGGCTGACAGGCAGTGGTGAGACAGGGGCAGAGCTCAGCCACACTATAAATGGGTTGAACAGTGTTGAACAGGGAGTAGCTAATCCTGACAGGAAGTGGAGGAGGGATTCGAAGGTGCGCACGGCTTAGTAGAGACCATTGGCAAAGTGGTCAGCAAAGAAAAACGGGGCAGAGTAAGCTTTCCATGTGTGCAGTTATTCCAGCACAGGGTCATCAGATGAGTAAGTCTTGTCAACATCTTCCGGGTACAGTGGGAAGAAACTTTACCAACTTCCCTCTTAGGCCGTAATGTGTTTTCCAGTGTGTGGAGGGAAAACATGAGCAGTTCAGAGCTATTTGTGCCCCAAAAAACCTGTTTAAGAATGGTCACTGACGGGTTCGTGGTCTGTTTTCTAACAGACCATCAGCTTTACTCTTTGTAATCTAGCTCTTAGTAGAAAGACCCACTGTAACTGCAAACTGATGCAAACTTTTCCAAGGTCTCCTTTAGTAGCCCTTAACCTCTTTTCAGCAATTCTGGAAAGCCAACAGCCCAGTTGATGACATTTATAATCTACTTCTCTACTACTTGAGAGAAATGACAGCATTAACCTAGCCTTCCCTCCCCAAAGAGGTGACAGCGTTTTGTTTGGTCTTGTGTCTCCTGAGGCTGACAGCCTGTAAACTAGTTTTCCATCATTGAAGCGAATGACAGCCTTTAACTGGGAGCCAGAGGCGACAGCTACTACTCCATCACTTCAGAGGATGACCAGTATAACCAGTTTTCAGTCCTTCATGACCTGCACCTCTTTGTTGTCTTTTCTGTGTTTGAAGAAATGAGCTACCTTGGAAATTTGCATCCCAGTCTTTCAAGACAGGATAGTCCTTATTCTAATTTCCATGTCTATCTTTTGACCAAATAATTTATGGCAAAATACTTTAAAGTATTGTCTTCACTGTGGCATTGCACTGAATTATTGTTCTGCCCACAGAAAGAAAAGAAGCAGCAAGTCAAAGATTTAGCAATTTGGCATTGAATTCTGTCACTTGGCAGCAGAAAACTCTCCGTGTTGAGAGGTGGCTGCCCCCAGAGTGCCCAAAAGAGGGGGAGGCTGTCATCTCCTGAGCTCTCTCCTCAGTCCCTCGCCTTCCACCATCTGTCTGTCAGCACACTTCATGAATCTCCGAATATTGTTTCTCACAGATTTTTAAAATGCTGAATTTTGAAGACTGTCAGTTCAGTCCCTACACGCACACACACAAAACTCAAAGAGAAAGCAACTATATGCATGCGCGCGCGCGCGTCCGTCCATGTGTGTATTTATCTAACGGGATTCCAGAGACGGAAATTACATTCTTACAAATTCATTACTGCTGCCAAACTTATTGTTTCTTATGTTGAAGACCAGTTGGGAAAAAAAACACTAAAAAGCGTCTGTCGCAAAAGGCAATGTCAGATGCATTTGACCATGATCGCCCAGGTTCTCTAGTCTCTCAGTTACCGCTCTTCTGTTGAAGTTGTTTCAGATGTGCTTGTTATATAGAGTTAAAGATCAGGCTTGTGGGCTTTTGCTCTGAGAGATGATTTAATATTTTACACAAAGTGTTTTTAAATTTTCCAAAGACGTTTTGTCAACCCTGATTTGTTTGAATGTGACCGGGACGTATTGTGTTTGCTGTAAAAAAGAAGATGCCGTGAGGTTAGTAGTGCAGATTGCCAGTGGGAAAAAGGCAGTTACCTGGAGTGACTTCCAGTGCAAAACAAGAGACCTTATCCAACTTTTCCCTCATGCTGAATGAGGTGTGTTACTTGAGTATGTACTTGAGTCTAGAGTGAAAAGCATGAAAAGTTTATTGGGCCTTCAACACTAAGTATCAGTATCTCAGTCGTAGGTATCTACAGCTTCTAGTGGCCGCAGCCATGTGCAGTCATCAGACTACGCCCCATACAGTCATTTAGGAAAGAGGTAGTCCCAAGAGGACCGAGTACAGATCTCGGCTCTAAGCTCTGTTACTGGGTGGAGAAACAGAAGCTGTGGCAACTCAAGCACCATGCGCAGCCAGGGCTGGTGCATCCCAGTCACTGATATTTGTCATCAGCTGGTTCCCAGAGGCAGTTTTAGCAACCCTCTTGGACTCCCGGGATGGAGCCTCTAGGATCGCCCTCATTTTGCTTTGCTCTTTGATGTCCTGAATGGTAAAATGATTCTGCTCATTGAGCCAGCTCACTGAAAGGATTCAGTTTGTTTGCAGCCTGAAACATTCATACAGCTTTGTAGTAGCAGCTCAAACAGATTTGAGACAAATCATCCACAAGAGCTTCAAGGTCATTCCTGACCGAAGAAATTGTGTTCAGAGCAGTCCTTGGGGCCCCTGTCCAGCCTCAGCGTGGGGAGACGGGAGGTTGTGCCGGCAGGACGATGAAAGTCAGTGGATTTCAGCTTGTGCACAGCTCCTCATTTGCCTTGATTTAAAGGTCCCAGTCTCAGTCCTTTATGGTGTGTTTAGGCTTCCTTATAGGCCTCCAAGGGACCGCAAGCTGCTTTATTCCTTAAAAGTATACCTTGTTGCTGTAATTGAAGCCGTTTTGTTACTGTAATTTCTCCCTAATATTACAGTTCTAGTCAAGTGTTCTTTCCCTCTGGAGGCATCAATTATTATGGGTTTTGAATAAGCCTCCTTCCAGTACACATACTTTCGCTCCCAGTGCCAAAATCAGGTCACTGCCATTCTCTTCCCTAATAAAACATGGTCCCGTGTTTCTTCTTTCAGACCCGATGTATCAAGTGTACTGGTGACTAATTTCACTTCTTGCCACCCTATTTAAAACTCCTGCTGTGTTTAAGAAAAACTAAAAAATACTACAGGTTTCATGGTATTTTCTACATTTTCTTAGCTTTCATTAAGACATTGAATGTCCAAAATCCAGGGAGACGTTTACAGGGTTTATGCGGTTACTGAACCCGTGTAGATGTGAACGTTGGTGAGGGAGCAGGGGAGCACACATAGCGCTACGTGAAAAATGTTCAGCTGAAATGAACATGGCATGGGCTTTATTGGCTAACCCATGTGCGTGAACTGCAGGTTTTTTCTGTAAGTTGTGGTATTTTGACACCTGGTCCCCACAACTGGGTCGGACTCAGTAGCGAGTCCTCACTGCTCTGTGCCCCGTCCCTGTTTATGGATTAATCTGCATGACATCTCTGGGGATGGGGAGGAACGAGCTCTGTATCACAGCCTGAGAACTGAAGCGTGGGTTTGTCTCTCTTCTTTTCTTGGGCAGCCATGAGAAGGAGAAGCTGTTAAGCTCCAAATGTCACCTGCAGGCTCCCTTTAAATACATACATCAACTAAAGTTTCCCATTTGCACCCAGGCTAATGCTCTGTGTTATTGGATTCGTGGTGCTTTATTGCAATTATTTGTTGCACAGTGTTCTATCCAAGGGCAGCTTTGCGTTTTTGTGAATGATTCCCCTATGAAACCCTAAAGATGCTTAACTCAGATGGGTGTATGTAGTAGTTATCGCTGTGCCATCTGCCCTAAAACTTGCACTTTTCATGAGATGCCACTGCTGGGACATCTGGCACTAAAAATATGTTTTCTGCATCATCTCACAATTGAGGAGGATGCCACGGCTGTTCAGCTCCACAGGAGATTCCTTGAAGCATCCTTCTGTTACCTAATAACTTCTGCAAAGAATCTATGGCACTAAACTGGCCAGGGAAGGAGTTATGCTATTAATGGAAGGCTGTGTTTTTGCTTTATGGCTTGGATTGCTGTTAGAAGGGAGTGGCACTTCTGTGATGGATTGATTGATGTGTAGTCAGTCTGTCTTATATCCTGTAAATCAGTAGTTGATGTGATAGTACTAAAATGACTATGTAATATACTGTAAGTCAGCTTCTATTATCCAAAAGCAAAAAAACCTGCCAAATCGATGCACAGCCATATTTCTCAAAGTTTGGCGTGTCTTACTGCACTGTTTCTACATAGCTTGAACCTGCAATGTACTGGGATTTCCGTCTTAATTTACAGAAAATTTTCCCCATTAAAGATGCACACAAAATATTGCGTCTCAAGACTGGGCCACACGAGTAGATCATACAGGATGAGTATAAGTATGTCCTACAGTATGAGTATGTCAGCGGCTTGGTGCTCCCTTGTGCTGCACCATTTTTTCCACCCTTGGCAAAAGCTGCCATACGAGCCTGTGTGTTTTCTTGCAGGAGGTGGAGCTGTGCCGCATTAGCAGCCAGGAGAAGCTGGGGCTGACTGTCTGTTACAGAACTGATGATGAGGAGGACACGGGGATCTATGTCAGCGAGGTAAGGACATGGCATGGGGAGGAGCATGGGAGATGGTCATGGTGGAGGGCTGGACGTGTCAGGGAATGTAAGGGCAAGTGCTCTGAGGCCAGGGTGTAGAAGTGTCTGCCATCAGCCAGCACGTGTCACTTTCAATTCATTTCGATTATCACTTTGAATTATGTTGCCCAAATAATTTAATTATTACTAGTGAGCTTCTTCAATGTGAATACTTTTAACTACATCATAGTGTCGTGATTCAACCCCAGCCAGCAGCTCAGCCCCACGCAGCCGCTCACTCACTTCCCCCCCACCCAGTGGGATGGGGGAGAGAATCGGAAAAAAAATAAAGTAAAGCTCATGGGTTGAGATAAGAACAGTTTAATAGGACAGAAAGGAAGAAACTTGCAATGACACTAATAACAACAATAAAGAGACAATAATAATAAAAGGATTGGGATACACAAGACAAGCGATGCACAAGGCAATTGCTCACCACTCGCCGACTGAGGCCCAGTCAGCTCCCCAGCAGTGATCCACTCCTCCAGCCAGCTCCCCCCAGTTTATATACTGGGTGTGATGTCCCAGGGTATGGAATACCCCTCTGGCCAGTTTGGGTCAGCTGTCCCGGCTGTCTCCCCTCCCACCTTCCCTGTGCC
>JAVKLA010000005.1:32423419-32450659 GCA_034782735.1 Sagittarius serpentarius
CATACTCAACCCAAAACACAGCGCTGTACCAGCTGCTAGGAAGACAATTAACTCTGTCCCAGCCGAAACCAGGACACATAGTTAGGGAAGTACAAAGCAGACTGAGCATGGTCTGAATTTTGAAAGAAGTCTGCCCTTATAATAGAAATCAGGCAGTGTTTTTAAGGAGAAAAGTGCCTTCTCCACACCCTGCTTGCATTCTCCCCCTGCCACAGCCTCAGTAATCATAACAGTGGATAATCATTATTTTATTATTTGTGGTTTTGTTACAGTTGTGGTACACAGAGACACCCCACAGGTGGGTGAAGAGCGTAGCTTGGGAGAGGAGTATGTTGGAAAGACTAATAATATTTTTTGCCAGACAAAAAATGGAATAATGGATACTGAGATGGGATGAGCCCTCAGGTTTTCATTGGCTTCACCAGCAAAACATGGCACCCAACACATATCACAGGGTGTTAGTGTTTCACAGAGTCAGTCCACAAGACTTCCAGGAACGCTAGCTCCCTTTGAGTCTCCAGCCATTCAAAAAGGGCTGCTTTTCTGGATAAAGCAGAACTCTTGTGAGTCTAAGGTCACTGGTGAGTCCAAGGTCACTGGTGATTGTCCTGCGTGAACTGTGTTTCCAATTTGTCGCTTTTGTGACATGCTGAACCAAATTTGGACATTAGGAAAAGGTTCTTCACTGAGGGGGCGGTCGGTCACTGGAACAGGCCCCCCAGGGAAGCGGTCACGGCCCCAAGCCTGTCAGAGTTCGAGGAGCGTTTGGACGATGCTCTTAGTCATGTGGTTTAGTTTTAGGTAGGCCTGCGAGGAACGGGGAGTTGGACTCCATGATTCTTATGGGTCCCTTCCAACTTGAGATATTTTTTGATTCTGTGATTCTAAATTCTGAGTGAAGCTCATGGGTAGAGACGATCGGTAGAGAGAATTCTCCTACCTATCAGTGAACAGGGATGACGGCAAGATTGCACATTCACAGGCCAGCAGCAATGTCAAAGAAGCTGAAAAGCACAGTCTTGGAACAAGAATGAGGAATTAATATAAAACTACCCAAGAATAAGTCTTCCACCAGTTCTATAAGCGCTGCTGTTAAAGTCTGACCTTATGAAGACAAAGAAAGTGCAGGAATCTCTTAATACACTCCAGGATTGTATCTGAAACGTGCTGGTTTTCCTGCATGGTAGAAATTTCTCAGACCTTTTAAAGTGAATGTAATTATATTGTCTTTTGTACTTGATTAAGTACATACTTCAGAATCATTTTCTTTTTATGGCAATGCACAAGAAGAAAATAATATCTAACAGCTGTAGAGGATGTAACCTGCAAACCAAATGTTCAACACAAATGTTTGGTTTGGAAAAATAGCTTATGGCATGATGAGGCAAAATAAATGATTTAAGATAACCATCAAGTGAAAGGTGATAGATCAAATTGCCCTGCAATGAACAGTAGGTCATTGCTCAGGGATGAGCTATAGTGACTTAGATAAACTGTTAATGGAGCCCTAAACTTCTGTTTAGGTTAAACTAACTTAAAATTAACTGACTCAGACCAGGAACGATATACGATACCTGCAAATGATCTATACAGTACAGATCCTTTGGGTGTTTTTGCTGTTTCCTTGTGAGCTGCAAAATTCCAGAGGAAATAACAGATTGGTAACTGAGATAATCATTTAATAGTAAATGTTACCCTGAAAGAAAAATAAACCTGCTCCTTTCCCAAAGGCAGGCCTATTTGTATAGAGGTATCAACTGCTGCAGAGGCACCTCAGTCCATAGTGGACTTCCAGAGAAGAGGGACTCTATCATTAATTCTGAGTGCTCTGACAGCTGAAAGTTAATGCCTGACGGTGGCATAGGAAAGTATTAATCTGGAAATCATATGCTCCCAACCCTTTCTGTCTTCAGGTTTTTATGTGAAACAAGCTTATACGATTATTTAAAGAACTGTTGAGTTCCTGTGACTGTAAAGGAAACTTCAGATTGCCTCTGTACAGAGTAAAAATGGTACTTTTTCAAATTGTGAAGTTGTGCAGCTGTTATAATTTCCAGTAAAAATCTTTCCATGTTCAGTTACTGGATATTGTCCTGTGCAGGTTGATCCAAACAGCATTGCTGCCAGAGATGGCCGGATCCGTGAAGGAGACCGCATTTTGCAAGTATGTGACAATAGACTCTTCCTTAAACTCTTTCTTCAGACAAACGCGCGGTGCCGTCTTCTCTGTGGACTGTTAATGAGGGAAGGTAGTTCTCTTTGTTACTGTGATCGATGAGAAAATCCATGTCTGTCTGTTTTTTAACACAATAGCTGGGAGCTAGAGTGCGTGTACTGAAAAATGAGAATGACAAACTCGTTCTGGCTCGTGCCCTGATGTCCCATGTCTTTTTTTGCCGTATTTATTAGCAAATCTCATTTCCACTATGTTCATCTCGGTGTCAAATTCTAAACAGGGATTCTGCAGACATAAATATGGGTGTCGGAGACTTGCTGATCATTCACCAATCGCATAAATTTGGGTAAAACCCACCTGTGCTGAGCATAGATGGTAAGAGTTTTCATACAAAAAATGTGCTGTTAGTGAAGGATGATCTTGAACATACTTGAGGAGGGGTTTCATTAGGCTTTTGTTAATATTTTCTTTCCTCTACCAATAAAACATTGCTTTTCTGAGTTCTTTTCTAATCCACCATCTTGGCTTTTCGCGCCCCCCCACCCCCCCCACCCCTTTGTTTCTATTGATCCACTCATTTAAGGAGCTGCCCCGAAGGTAGGTTTGTGTGATACAGTATAGCCCCTGTGGGTGAGGGTGGCCGGCTGCTGGCTCTGGAGGAGGCAAAGAGGGAAGTAGCTAGAATGGCAGTGGGTTTCCGTTTTCAACCGGCAGTGGATAGCACGTTTTTTTGCCCTAGTGACAAAATCACAAAACAGCTCCCAAAAATCAGTCGGTTGGAAACTCTTTGCTGTATTGTAGCATTTTAGTTCTGGTTCCCAGTTGAGTTCCCTTGTATTTTGACTTTTTTTCACTGGAGCCCCAGAAGGAGCTCCTGGTCATGACAGGCTGCTTTTCTGTAACGCATTCCATAATCACCCTTCATTAATTTAGGCACGTGAGCTTTCACGTGATCGCAAGATCAGCCTGTTTCTTCCCTCCAGTATTTTCATTTCTGCAGGAAATGCCTTTGCTGAAATGTGTACCTGTATCTCTTACCCTGGTATCAGCTTTGGGAGTCTAGCTAACACAACAGGATCTATGAGGTGCTTACCAAGTGTCCCATCTTCTGGAGGGGAAATAATAAGTTACATTTTAATGTCAGGGCTCACTCAGGGGCTGCTAGAGAATTAACTTAATTCTCTGTGTGGCTGGGAATGTGAAAACATTCACAGGACAGATGGCGTTCCCCTTCCAGAAGACACAGACGCCACAGTACGAAGGCAGCGAGCTCCTTGGTGGTACTTGGAGTGATGGAACCACATCAATGCATGCGGCTAGGAGTGGAAAAGTCAGCGTGTTGCCTTCTGCATCTTTCTATAAAATACCGACTGAGGAAAGCAAAGAGAATATAATGATATTTTTAACTTTCAAAAATCAGAAAAAAATCTAGTTTATTCAACCGAGTAGAAACAACTTTCATTCCTACTCTATGCATTTCAAAATAAGGAAATAGAGGGTAGGTCCATTTTCTGCTCCTTTCCTTGCTTTCTAAAATTTCTGAGTGAAGTGGAGAGCCAACAGCAGTTCAGGCAAATGTTCTCCAGTTCCTAATGAAATTCATTTCGATTGTGAGTAAAGACTCCAGGGGCGAGAGAAAAGCGTAGGTAATTCTGCCGTCCTTTTGTAGACTGGAGCATTACTTTAATGTCAGTGCTGATATATAGCTATGAGTTTGATCATTAAAGTTAACACTCAGAGAGTTATGTGGGGTTTACTTTCATATCTGAAAACACATTGACCCTCTATCTACTCTTATTGATGAGATAACTCAGAGAAATAGAAGGTGACAGTGCCATTACGGGGGGATTACACTGAGGCTGGGTGAGAGCTGGATCCTTGAGTGTGAGGGCATTTTCTGTGGGTGGCGGATGGCATTGGTTAAGGCTGGGAGGGACGCACTGTATTGTGTATTTCTCACAAAATTGCTGCAGATTTCCTCACGTTTTTGAGGCTGAAACTGTCCCCTTCTCATTCTCACAAACCTCACACCTCTCCCATCACCTTCACAGTTTCCTTAAAAATCTGAGAACAGCCTGAGTATTTTACATGAAAAGTTACAAAGTCAAGGGGAAAGGTTTTATAAGGACAGTCCTAGTGAGACCTGACTAAACTTCTGCTGGTTTTAGCTGTGAACCTCCCAGCTGACGAGCGCTGTGCTTGGGCGTGAGATGCTGTGGGGCAGGCTGAAGTCCTGCTCGTTCCCCGCGATGGTGCAGCTGGTGTGGGGTGGGCACCTCCGGGCTGCGTGGGGCCGGCCGGGCTGCCGCCTCCGGGGTCCGCGAGGGGCCGTCCCTCAGCTGGCGGGAATCACCGGAGCAGCCACGGCAGCTGGGGGTGTTTTGCACAAGCCGGAGACCTGCTCCTGCACCTCTGTGGCTGCATCTCTGCTTTTTGGGTTAGGGCAGCTCTGCGTTACCGAATGGTCGTCTGGTCTCCCGCAAACCACGGCTATTCCTTAATGTAAGCTTTGAAGGGTCTCAGGCATTTTACTTATTGCTGGTTAGATAATCAGGGTACACTGGGGTTTTCTTTGATCTGAATTAAAGGTGTGGTTTTGAGTCAAGGTTTTCAGGCCAAACATACGTGCAGAAATGCACCTTTCTCTTTACGTTTCAACCAGGAAGTTCCTGCTGCTTTGAAAGCAAACCCTTATAAGATTTTATTTCCCCCAGATATACAGATCCTTCTGTCTTCCAGTTTTGTTTTCACCCATTTTCAAATAGACCAAGTTGGGGGGTTTTGTTGCCACAATGAGAATAATCCACTTCTTGTGCTGTGAATTGGACAAAGTCAAATATGTATGGAAGATAAGATTTCTATTTGATTCCCTCGATAAAGGGTTTGGACAATGCAAAATGCGTTTGTTACCATGTAGTCATGGACGTGGCTGTTTTAATGAGGTGACAGAATAGGAGAAAGGTAGCGAGAAAAGCGTGTTCTCATTGGAAAACCACTTTTATTTTGATCATCCCCTTGTAAGAGGGATACATATGTTTTGTGTGGTTCTGGATACTAAGCTGTCCCCACAAATATGAAATGATTAAATGGAGCAGCAATAAGCAGTGGCCTGTAAGTATTGCCTGGTGAGAGGTAATACTGTAGCTCTCTAATTGGCTCACTACCAGCATACAGTGTGACTGATTTCATCTGTAGCATTACCAGTCTTGCTTCCACCAGCACTATTATCTCAGAGTGACACTTCCATTACTCTGAACGGAGAAAGATGAACGTCACCTGTCAAGGGCTGGTTAATTGTGTTGCTAGATGTATGTTACCAGGGCGCAGGTTGGACATTTATGAACATAACTGCTTCCTCTGATGTCCACCATCCTTCAGCAATCGATACAGCTCTTACAGTAAGCGCATAATTGAGCGAAGGCACTTACCACTGAGGGGCTGAAGATGAGCCCGTTGTGCGAGTTTCATTGTCCATACATTCAGCACAAATGAGCTGATATCTGCCCTTTATTGTGTGTTGCTTTGTGGAAATAGAAACTAATGTGCCACTTTCATTTGTTTTCTAGATAAATGGCCAAGATGTCCAGAATCGGGAAGAGGCAGTGGCATTGCTCTCCCGTGAAGAATGCAAGAAAATTGTGTTGCTGGTCGCAAGACCGGAGATGCAGGTTAGACTAAGTAGATGCACTGAGCCAGAACCTGGGTTATACTGTACATGCGCTGTCACTGTAAGTAATGAACTGCTGAGAAATAGGAATGCCGAAGTCCCTGACAAAAGGAGGAAACAGATAATTGCTGAGCTTTGCCCTTGTTTAGCGAACAAAGAAAATAACGTGATATTACTAGGGCTTGGTTTACCCAAACTAAGCAATACCTTTCCAGCAGGCAGACTAAGCAGATATACAAATAAAGCTGGCAGCGCTAATACAATATTAGTAAAATATGAAGTCGAACTTGAAAACTATGTATTGCTCGTTAGATGGTTCCTATTTGTTCTGGGGATAAATTTCCCATACTTACCTCAGTCATTTATATGAACTTACACAAAGTTGTATTTGGTCATTGGTGATGTCTCTTTTTATCCTGTGCGCTTATAAGTGGGCATGGAAACTACTAATTTCTCTACCGATTATGGGACTTTTGCTGTAATACCATTCAGCAAACCTGGATCTAATTGTTTTCAAAGCACCCTGGTCACAAAAAGGTGCTTATATGTTGGGAGGTGCATTTTCAAAAGCTTTTAGAAACACTTCTATGGTTTAAAAATAAAATGATGCCAATGCCAAGAATCTTGCCATGCCAAGGATTTTTTATATCATTGCAGGGGGCAGATGTTAGCTTGATCATCAGACTAAAGGAGAGGTAGAGTGGAAGAAGAGTACTGTTTGTACTTCCTTTATGTTCTGTTTATAGGCCATTGCAAAGCAAAAGACATTATATTGTCACTGTTCTCTCCATCTGCCAACAATTCAGCATTGGTTATGTTGCCGTTTGTCTCTCATGCTATTGATCTGATACTCTCAGTCTTGCTAGCTGAATACTCTGTATAAATTAAATGGAGTAAGTATAATTCAGTGTCACTTGGAATCTCTACTTGCATACGGTAGTTATAGAAAGATTCACAATTTCAGCATTCATTTCCTTTATGTTTTTCAGGAATCTAAACAATTCCCATAAAACGGTGACATAGAACAGCAAAAACAAGCCATGCATCAGTTTATATTGCAAAATTTTAGCCCTCACTGGAAGTCGCAGAAGTTTTGAAAGAGTTTTTTCAACATTATTCTTACTATTTTTCACTAAAATTTTGTTTTTAAGTAGGGAAAAGAAACCCACCCACTTACAAAATACATGCCCGGGGAAAGCTCATTCTCTGTATTTGTTTAGACTGGTCAACATGAAAATGTTATATCAGTATGAGATAAGGAATTACTTAGCTGTACCAACAGAGCTTTCCATGTGGATGCCCCTTTCAGATTATAAAAGTGTGTTTTGGTTTGGGTTGGGGATTTGTTGTTGGGGTTTTTTTTGTTTAATTTATGTGTTTTAAGAACATATCTGTACAAAACTGAAGAAAAAGCCATAGTATGTCAGAAATCAGGCTGTCCACAAACTGATTTCTGCCAGTTATGTTGCTTTGACTCTGGTAAAAGACAGCAGGATTAAGCAGGCTTTTATTTCTAGATGGAGAATGGTAATGGCAGTATTGCAGTCTTGAAGGGTGACTGCTGAGCACGTTCATTTGGTAACAGGGAAGAAAACCTGCTCTGACCATTTATTTGCGCAGGGAATACCGATGAATAATTAAGTTTCGAAACAGAGCACCAGAGGAGCACACAGCCTTTGTTTAATATGTAAACAAATGGCACAGGCATGTGCGGTCATATGCGTGTATGCGCACACAGTGTATGTAGTGCATATGTATACTAAGGCATGTATTATTTTTATTCTAAAAGCTGTAACATGACATAAGCATTCCCATTAGTTAGGTACTGGGTCTGCCACAATCAAAGCAGCAGATTTGCCCAAGTGAGGTTCATCTTTCATCGTCCAGCTTTGTTAACCTCTGCACTTTTCTCAAATGAGGGAAATTCAACTTTGTCCTTTATGGTAGAGGAAGGCTGTGTTCATGCTTTCCTTGGGGGGAAAAAAGCAAACAAGACAAGTAAACAAAACTAGTGGCCAGTACCAGATGTTTCAGAGAACGGTTTAAAAGTCCCATTAAGGACAAACATAAAAATTACACGTCCTCAAGAAAAAAGCCTTCTTCCAGTCCCAAACTGTTAGAAGCTGGCTTTGCCAAGGGAAATGGTGAGAGGCTTAATGTTCTTTATAAAAGGAAAGAGTTCATTGGCATGGGCAAAAACACATCAGAGTTTGTGAAGGAAACAGTGGTTTCCTGCCAGTATTCAGTTAGAAGTACCACACAGCATCCATCACTCCTTGTGTTAGCTTTGAACTACTACTTGCTGGTTTGGTGTGACTTTTCCGACTGGCACGTCCTGGCTTTGAGGCAGCGGTACTTCTGCTGTAGGTGTGGACCTGTGTCACATTGCTCTTGCTGTCTTGGGACATGAACAGTTGGCACTCTTGTAATTGTCTAATGCTGAGACTTTTACCTTTTAACATCTTCTTGTCACCTTCTTCCTCTGGTTCCTTCACCAGCAGCAAAAGAATAAGTGTTTCCTTCTGCCACGATCTCCTCGTTACAGCCAGGAGTGCCACTGACCAGTATTTTCCTTTTCGATGCAGCATGCCATCTGGGCAAGGGATTACAGATACAAATGGATGTGTGCCACGTGCACACACGTGCACAATGAACAAAATGGGAAGAACAGCATTTTAGGCCAGGGGTGCCTGTTTTAACAGTTCAGAAAGATGTGAAGGGTGCCAAGTGGGTGTGGGAGGAGGATATACTCACTTGACAGAAAATATAGCATCCCCTCCTGTCCTTTTGCAACGCTGTCTTCACAAAATGTCAAGGTATTATTTTACACTTGGGGAAAAAAAACAAACAAACAGATAAGCCTTGCTTCCAGGCATACCGCGAGAACAAAAATAACCTCCCTTCAAGTTCCCGCATCTTTCTGTCACCCTCCTCTGTTTGTTTGTTTACCTGGGAGATCAATGGGAGAATGGTGACAGAAACACAACATCAGGTTTCTATTGAGGCGGCGGCAGCAGGGCACAGCGCTGGGACAGAGGTTGTTAGAGGAAAGAGCCCGGTTGCCTCCTGGCCCTATCAGTAACGTTGCCGCTCTTTCAGCGCGGGGGCTCTCGGCAGTAATGAACATGACAGCTTCAGGATTATGCGCTGCGCCTTTCGTACCTTTTGAAAGGAAATAATGTCTGTGCTGTGCGGTCTCCTTCATTATGAGAGAAAATCAGTCATACTGTTTCGAGAAAGGATAAAAGACATGAGTCCTATTTTTTTTTATCCTTCCTTTTCTTCTTCTCTTTTTGAGACACGAACTCCTACCGCCTGGCTTTCCGAAGAGAATCATTAGGATAAAAAGAACCAGTCAAGCATTGCCATTTGGGTTTACCCTGTTTTAGCATGTGTCCTTGCTAACATAATATAATGTACTGATGTATTCTTTGCAGCTGGAGGAAGGGTGGCTGGATGATGAAAGGAATGAATTCTTAGAGGAGTTAAACTTGGAAATGTTGGAAGAGCAACATAATGAAGCGATGCAGTACACAGCAAACGAGGTGGAGCAGGTAGGACTGCTACTAAACGCATCATTTGAAATTTTGCTAGGTATACTTCTTTATTAATAGAGAATAGAATGGTATGCTGTAAAATGGAGTCAAAGGCTTTGGTAGAATTCTGTCTCTAAAATGCTGTGAACTCTGGTATGCTGTAGGTAAGGAAAAGGAGAACAGTAGATGCTTAGGCCCAGTATGACAAGACAGCAAATGATTTAGGAGGCTGTAGGAAGTGCAGATTTCTCATTTTCTCTTGACCTCTCAGAATAATATTGCTTTCCTTCTTGAATGCTGAAGTGTTTGGGGTTTATGTTGTTATATTTTATGTCAAGGGTTTTTTTTAATTAATTGTATCAGTGCAGCACCTAGAGCTCCGAGCTGGGACAGGCGCCCCTCTTGTTGTGTGTGTGCAAGGTATGAACCAGCCTTTGCACCAGAGAGCTTGCAAAACAAGACGGAAGAGGTGTTTAAAATAAACAACAGGTGCTTTGGTAATACAAGTGTATTTTTCTTATACCGACAGCACACAGCTCGGCATTTGTTTTGTTAATGGAGACAAATAAGCATATTGTTAGCATAGTCTCAGCCTGCTGCTATCCCGGCTTTTACCTGCCCATATGTGCTGTAAGCTGTGTGACTGTAGCACAGAGGCATGTGCATCCCCAGCCATACAGTTTCATCAAGGGATGGGACTTCTCAGTTGTACTTCGTTGTGGAAGGTGTAAGTGACCTTACCCACTCCTGGATCAGACGATCGGTCAGCATGCACACCTGTGCAGAGCCAAAGAAATAAAATCCAGCTCCATCTCCTGGCTTCTCCATATATGCAGCTGGGCAGAAACTGTTTTTCCACCCACAGAAATCTGTGATTTACAGTTTTTTCCCCATTCTGAATTACTCAAAAGCAGAGCCTAAGGCATTTTCCTTTGAAGTGAAGAAGGGGAGAAGACTGTGAGGGCCTTCCTTCTTCTGGAAACCCAGGAGCTTCTTTGGCTAAGAGGAGACCTGGCTTCAGATACCTCACTGCGTGGTCCACGTTGGGGGCCTGAACGCGCATCTAGCCTGCTTCCTCCTCCCCTCCACTCCAGCCTTGAGGCTGGGCGATTGACTGGGTGATAGCTGCTATTAAAGCTATTCACTGTACATAAATTAAGCATTCACTGGGACAGACACACTGACAGAATAATTAAGTCAATTATCTGGAATATGATAGATCAGGTTACAAATCCTTGATCTTATAAGCATGTAGTTGTTTACACAAAGTGAAATAACTCCAGGGTCAGAGGTGAAGGGAGCCTTGCAACAGGATTAATAGTGGCCTTTTAGTTAAGACTCTCCTGTCGAGGCGGTGAGCCAAGCCTCAGTTTCCCAGGTTAAAGGGGCTAACTGCTGCACTGCTGGCTACTTTGAACTGGTATTTGGCATCTTGTTTATTGTTTTAACCACAAATTTTACCTTGGATAGCAACAGATTTCCGGTCAGAAAGAACACTTGTTCTTCACAAAGCGATTTCCTTTGCACAGTGACATTCTCACACAAACACCCACTTCTAGTAGAAATTCTTGAGCAGGTCTGTCTAGAAACCCCTATTAGCCCCTCACACGATGTGTTGGGAACTCTGAAACCACTTCATAGTTGTGACCTTCCACTCCCACGTTCTTGTCGAACTTTGGCTTTTTCACTGAATTTGGGTTGCAGATAGTGTTAATTATTGAACAGTCGTGTTCTGTGAAGTGGTTTCACAGAACCCGTTGGGATTGTTTATTCCCCATTGGGATTTTGTACTAAGGATAATTATTTTTTTTCCCCTGTTGAGATTTTATATTACTGTAGAAGAGAGCTACACTTGAAAAAATTATGGTCACTTGTGCTCTGTCGGTGTCTGACGTTGGGTTGCTTGAAGTAATTCTAGGACAGCCAGACATTTCTTCACCCTTCTGATGAGTAATCGAATCAACCAAATGCAGCTTTGTGTGTAATGGGGCGTCAGTAATTTGTGACAGCTGCTGTCTCTCTAGACTCTGTGTAGTGACTCGGCAAGTCGGAAAACTGGTTCTTTACTCCTTGTTAGGCTGGGAAACCTAGCAGTTTCCTGAGGTGAATCACATAAACCATCGGAGCAATGAAACCGCTCTCGTTGCAGCTGCCAGTGGCCAAGCTGAGTATCTACAAGCTCCCCGGCTGGCCGTGGAGATTTCGCTCCAACACCAGCCTTAATTTTTGTGAACCAAAACACAGTCCTTTGGCTTTCTAATCATCTGTCGTCATGAATCTTGCGAGCTGCAGGGTTGAATACACACTACGGCAAAAAATTCTTCCACATATGAATCTGTTTTACAGAATGCCATTTTAACATTTAGTGTGAGCTGTCACAGAAAAATTTGGTACAGTTTGTAATAAAAGAATCAAGTAGATAGTCTTGTGTTTTCTGTATGGTTTTGAGTCACTATAGAATTCAGTCAAGAATTGTATCTTCTCTCTGTAGAATAGTTCAATAAACCTCAAGGAAAGATGTAATTCTCCATTTTTTGTAACTCATTGTATTCCTTCCCCTTTACAATATCGCGGTTCATTGTGCAGCAGAGATAACTTTCAGACGAATACCATACATTTGCCATGCAGAAATTCTTATTGGTATCATGGAATATATCAAAACCTATTAAGAGGAGAAAGAATTGGACTAAAAAAATTCATTCTAATTCATTCAAAGATGAAATACAGTGAAAATATCTGGGGGAAATTCTTTTCTGAGAGAGGCCTGTTTTAAAAGAACAGCATTGTTTGCAGAAGAGCATTTTCCCTTTTAGTGCACTTGTGAAATCAATCCCAATCTTCCCTCGTGACTGGAGTGCCTCGTGGATAGCCTGCCACTGGAGATTCCTCTCACTGTGGTCAGTCTCCCTCTCGCTGTCAGAGACTGACCAGAGAGCCCAGTAGCTATGAGTATTAAAATCTTGGACTGAATCTCACTGCCTTCAAACTTTAGTAGCAGTCTGAGTTTTGAGACCCGATATACATCATAAGTTGTAAAATGAGAACAGAACAGTGCCTGTATTCCTGCAAGATTAGCCATTTTATAGGCACCAATGCTTGCTGGAGCTGAAATGCAGAATCTTTTGAGGTTCATTTATTGCTTGATTGCACGCACCGTCAGGTTCGCCTTCTCATTATCTGAGTTCTCACTGCAAAGATGAGGCCTAAGGAGCCCTTTGGTATTTCAAACAGAAGTAATTGTAGAAGAGATTGACAGCGTAGGTTAGAAAACAAACACGTTGTTTAGAATAGATAATAGATAACACTGACAAAAGCAATGCATTGACAACTGGAGACTCTCTCTTGTTTTTCAGAAGGGACTTAACCTGGAATTAGGCTTGCTACCTTTCAAAATAAAATAATCTCATGTTGTAAAAGACTGCTCAGTCTGCACACGTTTAGGAGCTCTGGCAAGCATGACAAGTCCAGAACAGAAATGCCAGGGGCTACCTTACTTGGGTCACAGTGGGTTTTAAAAAAAAAATATCTCAAAAACATGCAGTAGAATAAATATCTGTACTACTTTCATTTTCTTAATTGATCTAGCTGCCAATGTCCACATACTGGGGAAAGATTTAACATGATATGGATGCCTGCTTTAGGTTGCGAAGAATCTGGTTGTACGGGGACTTGTTTCTTCCTGACAGGGAGAGGAACCCAAAGTGACTACGTGACATTAGGTGCCTGTGCTATAGACACTTACATTTGGTCAAATCAGTCCCACTCGTCTGATTTCTGTTAGACTGGGAAGATGGAGTTTGCTTTGTTTACATCTTTTGTGTGTGTGTGTGTTAATTATGGATAGTGTAACTTGAGTAGATGGCAGCGTATTATATTCACTCAGTCTAAATCAAGTGGAAGTTGAAGGAGCAAAGTTTAAATTGTTGATAAAAGTGGTGTGGAAAACAAGAGCCACCAGTTCTGAAAGTGTTGATTGCGTGGGCCCGAACTGTAAAGTCTCTTTCCAACGCCTATACAAACAGATACATTAAGGGTTTTTTTTCAGAAGTGCTCAAATATGTGCTTTGGTGGTGTGGCACCATGCTGGAGACATCAGAGGAAGCATCATGGAGCTCAGCACCTGTAAGCTGAGTAACTGTGCTAACGCATTAGGGAGAAGCCACCCTCTTTAGGGGGTTAAGATGGATTTAGTCATATGGGTGCAAGTTGTGCCATGTCACTCACCCTCAGGGTCAGAGAGCAGATCCTGGCCTTCCTCGTTTGCTAGTGTGAATGGATCCCTGTGTTTGGGACAGGCACCCCAAAATTCCTGGCTGTTCTGCAGCACGGCCCTCCCGGTGTCCGGTGGAGCTCTTCTCCCCCGTGTCAGCAGTAAGTATTTTCCAGAGCAGTGAGAAACGTGGGTTGCACAGTGCAGTGGCTGGGGTGCGGTGTAGGTGACCCAGGTAGGAGTCACTTCTCTGCTGAAAGGTTTAGGGGCAGAGGAGGTCAATACAAGCTGGAGCACCTCCAAAGGGACCAGAATACCTTATGTAGCGGCACTCACCTGGAGGAGATGAACTAGGAAAACAAGAAATTAAACCTAAATCCCCAGCATTCCTGGGGTGCTGAAGTGTTGCAGCCACTCCGGAAAAATATAACAAGAGCCTTAAAAAAATCTTCCAATATACTTTATATACCTTCACAGCAATGCATAAGCTGAGGAATGAAAGAATAGGTTTATGATAGTTATAGAATAATTCTACAATAGTTAGTTATTTAGAGTGTTATTGGTAATAATTCACTTCATATTGCTTATTCCTGTGACAAGATACCCTTGGTTTTTAGGCAGATAAGTAGAAAGATCTGAGAGGATCTTAGATGGGGAAATACGTACCACTGAATTTTTAAAACTTGCAGAAGTTTCATGAAAGTCTGCCTTTGTCCCTTGCAGTTTCAAAATCTAGTTTCTAGAAAATCCTGACCCTACAACATCAAGAAACACTGAACCTTTGCATGATCCCTTGAATAACACTGAATAAGTTCTGTCCCATGACGTTTAAATTCAAGGGGAGAGTTTCTTCCCATGTGGGGAGAGTGAGAGAGAGTAACTGGCACATTGCCGGCGTAGCTGCCAAAGCTACATGAGAATTATACATTTATTGTGCATTTTGTTATCAGCTGCACCTTGGATGTGCAAAAGGATGAGTGTAAAATGTATGCTACGATTTTAAAGAGAAGATTTTCTTTGCACGCCTTGTCTGACAACAGATTGCTAAAACATCTTTTCAGAAATTTTTAACTGGTCTTGTCACAGACACTGAATTTTCCTGGTGTTGTGTTTCTTTCAATATTTATTTTATTCCACTATTACATTGCATTTGGGGGTGGAGGTTATTTCTGGTTTTCTGAGACTAGGCCGTTATTTTTTCCTAACAATTGAAGAGAGGGAACCAGATGAAGGGTGTGTGATCATGAGGTGCGCATGAAGAGAGGAGAAAGGATGAGATAGGAGACACATTTTCGTCCTGTTTACTGTCTGTCAAAGTAGAGAAAAAGGAAATTATGACAGTGGCCTCTTTGAGTTTGTTTCCTTTCACTGGGTGCACTGTACCTTTTCTTCTCCCTTGATTATTACTACCATTATACATAATTATGCAATTGTACCTCCTAAAAGAGAAACAGTGTGTGGTTGGTACCATGTACACTTAGATATTTGGCTAACAGGCCATACAGATTGCACTCTGCATCATTCTTTGCTTATCCAGTTTGAAAAATAAAAAGTGTCTCTCTCTTCAGAGAGGTATTATCTCACATTCTTTGAGAATATAAATAGGTTGAGAATATAAATAGGTTAGGTACAATGAGTGGAGTGTGAATTAAAAAACAACAGTCTAAAAGCTTGACATTATGCTCGTGGCGAGCACTCCGTGTTGTTCTACACTTAATGGTAAAAGGCTGGTTTTAAAAGGCTGGTTTTATTTCTAAGGAACATTAACTAGGGAACAGCAATGGTCTCCAGGGATGCAATGGAGAGAGGTCTACTTGAGCAAAATCCTAGAATTCAAAATTAACAGTCTTTTGGAAAAAGACTACTGAAAACAAGAAGTGTGAGAGAGGGCCATGGAGAGCGTGGTGGAACAGGCTAGCCCTCTGCAGGCTTCAACCCTGCCCGTTTCCACGGCACAAACGAGGAGTTCACTTGTTAAAAAAAAACCCCGTAGTCTTTTTGCACCCTCGTATATTGTACTAGTCATCGATTGGCTGCGTGCTCTATTTTTTTGAAGTGATACCAGTACTGAAGCTTTTTCCCAAGTTTGAGAAGATTTCAGCTCCACCAGTCTCTGGCCATAATCCAGAATCAAAAACAGTGCACCATCTGGTGATCATTATCTTTAAGCACTGCAAAGAGATGGCTTAGCTAGAGAGGGAAATATTTCTTTCCGGTCTTCAGAAGATATGTCACTAGTGCTGCAATTCATCTACTTCACTCGGTGTGGCCACCACAGCATGACTCTCAGAAACGCTTAAAAGCTATGAGCAGTAGGACTGCTGTTTAGTGATCTGTTCTAATTCGGCTTAAATCAGATCCCAGCTGTTTAAGCAAAACAGAGCTGGAAAATATTCTCATTTAATGTGGTCTGCATTTGATAATCATTGTGGTTTCCTCGTTTTTTTAGCCAAAGAAACATGAAGAGGAGGATGGCACTACAGACACTGCAACCTCATCATCCAACAATCACGAGAAGGACAGTGGGGTGGGACCTACAGATGAAAGCCTGCGTAACGACGAGAGCTCAGAGCAAGAAAATGCGCCTGAGGAGCAGAACAGCGCTACCCTGCAGAGCAAACGGGAGCTGGGCCACAGCCAAGATACGTTAGGAAGTGTTGAGCTCCAGTGCAATGAAAGCTTTGTGTCTGGGGAATACATTGAATCTGATTTCATAGGAAACCCAGAGGAGGAATGTGAAAGGTTTCGACAGCTGTTGGAACTGAAGTGCAAGATTCGAAACCACGGGGAATATGACCTGTATTACTCGAGCAGCATGATAGAGTGCAACAGAAGAGAGCAAGATGGAGTGGAGCATGAGCTGCAGCTACTCAATGAGGAACTGAGGAACATTGAACTTGAATGTCAGAATATTATGCAAGCTCATCGGCTCCAAAAGGTGAGGGATCAGTACGAAGACATTTGGGCTTTACATGACGAAGGGTTCAGGAATTATAACACCAGCATAGATGTACAAAGAGGCAAACTGGATGACATCATGGAGCACCCTGAGAAGTCTGACAAGGACAGCTCCAGCGCCTACAACACGGCTGAAAGTTGCAGGAGCACTCCGCTGACAGTGGAGCGATCCCCCGATAACTCTCTCCAGAGGATGATCAGCATAACCAACAGGAAAAACCTGAGGAGCACAATCGTGGCTAATCAGTCATCCTCAGGACAAAGCAACAGGGAGACAACCTCAGCCAAAACCAAATCCACTGAGCAAAACAGTACTGCTGAGAACGCAGCGCTGGCATCAGAAAGCAGCAAATTCACAGACCAGGAAAAGCAGAGCAGCGAGCACATTCCCTACCTGTCTCCATATCACAGCTCTTCCTACAGGTACGGGAATATACCTGCTCATGCAAAGCATTATCAAAGCTATATGCAACTGATCCAGCAGAAGTCTGCTGTGGAGTACGCCCAAAGCCAGCTCAGCCTGGTGAGCATGTGCAAGGACTCGCAGAAGTGTGCGGAGCCCAAGATGGAATGGAAAGTGAAAATAAGGAGCGATGGGACACGGTACATCACAAAGAGACCAGTTCGAGACAGAATCCTGAAGGAACGTGCCTTAAAAATTAAAGAGGAGCGCAGTGGGATGACGACAGATGATGATACGATGAGTGAGATGAAGATGGGTCGCTACTGGAGCAAAGAAGAGCGCAAGCAGCATTTGGTGCGAGCTAAGGAGCAGAGGAGGCGGCGGGAGTTCATGATGAGGAGCAGGCTGGAGTGTCTTAAGGAAAGTCCGCAGAGTGGCAGCGAGGGCAAAAAGGAAATTAACATTATTGAACTGAGTCACAAAAAGATGATGAAAAAGAGAAACAAGAAAATCTTAGACAACTGGATGACAATCCAAGAACTGATGACACATGGTGCTAAATCTCCAGATGGCACAAGAGTGCACAATGCCTTCTTATCAGTTACTACTGTATGAACGCAACTTCTTTCAGAGAGTATACTACCAGTTTAGGTAGAGTACGATTGCCTCGTTCAATGTGGCATTTTTATATATTTTGTGACTGTTCATAGTTTGACCTTTTTTGTAAGCAAAATTACCTGGTAATTTTTCATTTGTTTTTCATATAACGGTACCTTCTTTATCTGGCAGTCTTTCTTTATCCTGCAATATATTCATATTATTCATTTGTAGAAAAAAAAAAAAGAAAAAGAAAAACAAGACAAAAAAGTGAAGAAGCCAATTAATTTCTTAACCTGTTACATAGCCTGTAAGTTAAGATCTGGATTTATTTCTCTAGTTTTCTTTTTTCTACTTTAGTAACAATACAATACCAAAACAAAATGCTTTATACTGTATCGTTGGCTTAACAAGTTTTAAAGTTCTACATCTTAGATTTCATCTGTTTATAAATCATATGCCACGTCCCATCGTATAGATAAGAATGACATTTTTCCAACTATACATTGTACAGTACATATAACCTGTAAATTGCAATTGTATTTGTCCAAGTAAAGTGTAGGTGGGCAATTCTCTTGTGTTATGTAGTGGCATTGGTCATGTAGCTGGGCGATATGTGGTAATTGTGAAGATGAAAGAGAAATAAATTATTGCTTATCTTTAAGAAAAAAGAAGTCAAGAGTTCTTTGATTTAAATTGAGCATTCGCCTTTAAACGATGAGTCATTTCACTATGCATGGTATTTACAGCATATAGAGATTTGAATAACACGGGACACAGTTCCGTAGACTAATTCTTATGAATTAGCTTTTCATTTTGCTGAACATATAGGAGTGAGTGGGTCTTTCTGGCTTTTTCTTACCTACTATTATTAGTTGGTTGAATGATTCATTGATACATTGCTGTGTTGTATACTGTCAGGTAACTACTGTGGGTCCTTTCCCTGGCTGAGCTTGCTATTTGTTCTACACATACAAGACAGAGCATATGCCTAACTTGGAGCCCAATTCTCATGCCAGAAAAACTAGGAGTGGCTGTCACATTTTCATAGAAGGTGAGTTAAGAAAAAATGGAGAATGAAAGGCAACTAAATGAGTTAAGGGTTTAACTTCATCGTTGAGGACCATCCAAGCCTTTTAGAAGAGCCCTGGCCAGCTCCCGCTGGGGCTCAGGAGCAAGGGCAGCTCGCTGTCTGGGTGCCTGATGGAGCCCTTGTCTCTCCATGCAGCAGAGGCACCGCGGCTGCCACTCAGGCATCTTCTGAGCTGCTGCTGCTGGCAGCGCAGTGAGTTACAACAAGCCCATATGACTGGCCTTGGGCAGTCAGCGGGGTCGAAGACTTTGCCTAGTAGCCCCATTTTTGTTGTCCCTGTGCATGACTCCCAGCAGTTCCTAACTGATGGAAGTGCTTTTGGTAGCAGGATTAGGTGCTGAAGTCACTTGGCATCAGGCTTTAAAAGATACGCTTAAAGATGCGGAAAAGCACGTTACAGTATTTCCAAATTATCTAATTCTGGAAATCAGTCATTTGTTTTCTAACCGCTTTTGGCACCAGTAGGCATTGGCAGTGCTCTCTGCATCTCCAGGCATGTAAATACCATAAGAACACCGTTCCCCAAGTGCTTAGGAAAATTATGCCACTACCGTTCACAGTTTGATAATCAGAAAATTCTCCCCACCAGACTCAGGGAAACGTCATGTTGAATCCTCACTGAACATACAGCTGTGTTCACACGCAATGAAAAATACTTCCACTGTTTCCTGTTAAATTAGAAAAAGTGTGGAATCCAAGGCCAGAAAGGATCACAGGGTAATGCAGTATTGCTTCAAGGGGCTATTACCAGATCGTCCCTCCATTTGAGCCAGGGAATTATCATTGGCCAGCCTAAGTCATCTAGCAAGGTACACACTCTTCTTCTGGAGACATCAAAGCACAGTGATTTGGCTGTTTCCCTCTTTGCATTCCAGTGATCACACTCGTAAAAACAGGTCTCCTTCCTAATCGGAGTTCAGCTGCCATCAGCTCCAGATGACGGCTACAGTTATGTCTTTCTCTTAGACACGGTCAGTACTTACTGTTTTCTTCCCGTTATTAAATCATGACTCAGAGCTCCTCTCAAACTAACCATTGTGACACCCAAATTCAGAGAACAACATGAATCTTCAGAAAATGTAATAACATTATTTCATCACTGAGGAATAAAAGTAGGAAAGTCCATGTCTAATTAGAGAAAAGACCTAACTGGATGGGGGCGCGGGGGGAGGGGGGCGAGTTAAGTAATAGAGACTAATTAGAGAAACAAACAAACAATATTTATAGCGACGCTATAGTAATAGGCTGTAAATGGAACTGCATCCAAATCTGAGGAGGTCTGTCAAAATCTAGTGAGAGACAAAGAGAAGACTGGGAGGCGATACAGTAGTACTGATGGTGGCACGCCGTGACGTGATTTCTAGCTCGGCACCCTCCTGCTGCTGGTGGAATCGGCACATCCCTGCCCAATCCTTAATCTGGGGAGTTTCCACCATCCCTCGGTTTTCTTTCCTTTTTTCTTAACTACAGTTATTAAGGGACATTTCCTTTCTTCCCTAAGCAGACTTTGGGAGAAGGAGTGTTGTGTTTTGCCCATATGAAAAGCCTCAACCATTCCTGCTAGCGTGGAAAATAAACACGCGACCCCAGAGCAGGGCTGCGAGGCTGCCCGGGGTGGTGATGCGGAGGGGCTGAAAGGCAGGTGAGTGTTTGTTTTGCTGCTCTCGGCTGGTTTCTCTGCGGGGCAGGACCCAGCGTTGCGCTCACTCATCCCAGCAGTCCTTTGTCAGTGAAAACCCGAGGCTGAAATCCCACGTGCAGTTTATTCCTGCGTATACTTTTTTCCAAATGTCGTAATTTTTAATGAGGAAAGTAACATTTTAGCACCAAGGTGAACTGAAAGAGAAGAAACAAAATACATTTCATGTTGTCATAAATCTTTAAAGAAAAAAGACTTGTTTGTTGTGAGAACTGTTTTTTTTTTTTCATATGAAGGAACATAAAAATAAAAATGCTTTCCAACTGGAACAAGACCAGGTCTTGCTTAAGAGGGTTGCTTGCAGCTCTGGGATGAAGAGCAAAAGGCAGGGAAGAGGAGCTGCATAGGTGTGTTGTGGCCACATCGCTGCTGGGGAAGGAGCTAATGTCCTACTCGTCCTTCCCCCAACCCTGGTACCCAGCTGAGACCAGTGGGAGGTAATTTTTCCTATGAAGCCAGCAAGATTGCCTTGTAAAAAGAGTTATCTTGTGTCACTTGACAACTGTATTGCCAGCTGATTTAGGAGCATAGCTCACCATAAATAAGGTTAAAATCTGTGGGATCCCTGGATCTTCCCCTTCGGTGTAAGTATTCTTAAAGGGAAAATGATATTTTTGGTATGACCATGACAATAAACTAAACCTACTGCATAAGATTATTATGTTTTTCAAAAGAAGGAAACTGATAACGCTATTTGAATTGAACAAGAGCAATCAGAGATGAAATCTAGTCTGTGCTTGATGCATTGCCCTGTAAGAGGGCTACAGGGATCTCAAAAGAGATGATACAGCAACTTTAACATGCTTTCTGAACTTGTGGGGATTGAATTATTCATTAATATCATGATGCCTGACTTTTTTTTTTTTTTATTTAACTAATATTCATTTCCAACCCCCATTTCTTGGTACAAATTATAGAACAGCACCCTTGGTGCACGGCATGGCTTCGGTGCTAAAATACTTCCTGACTCAAGGCTGGAATTACTCCAGGTTTTGTTTTCCTTGGGTTCTTAACCTTTAAGCTGCTAATCACAAACATGTATGTGCTAAGTGCTCTATTAATATCCATTTTATGGACCTACTGCTTTTTCAGAGCATTAAGTGCTCTTGAGGAGCCAGGATGGAATGAATGTGATGGGGACTGGCATTTGGCTAAAGCAAAACAGAGCAGCTGTCATAAACCTGGTGGTGTTACTCTCTGAGAGAGGCCGTTTGGCTAATGCCTCCTGGAAGAGAAAGGATATTACAGAGGGATCACGAGCAGGTTTGGGTGGGGTTTTTTTCTTAGAATACCTTTGCTCTGAAGCACATTTCTTTGTTTAAAGAAGAGCGTTCCCCTTGGATGGCTATTGCTGCATTTGTGAGGCAAAGCACTTTGCTCCACTTTTTAGGTAACAGATAACTGCATCATGTATAGATTTTGCCCAGGTTTTCAGATGTCATTAACCTTGCGCTAATGTCAGCTCCTACATGGACAGCTGACTGGCTTTGGACGGCACCTCTGAGACGAGGCGCAGCCCGGGGATTTGGGATGGACGTGGCAAGGCAGCCAGCCCGAGCATAGTCCCCGGGCCCTTCTCGGGAGCAAGCAGGTTCCTGTCCTCCTGGGGGAAGAGTCCAGCTCTTGCTGCGAGAGCCTTCAGCTTATGTGCAGATTTTCCTGCTCCTGGCAAGTAAGGATCTTGAACTCCCTGGCCCAACTCACCTGGTTCTGAGCCAGGAAAAACAGCATTTGTGTAGTGGTTCAAAACATTGGTACCAGTGAGGTTAAGAAGTGAAACTGTTCTGTTGTAAAGATTGCTTAGATGGTGAAGACTACTTGACAAACAAACCGTGTGGGCAGTGAGCCACGTTAGACACATACTTAGAAATACACTTTTTTTTTTTTTTTTTTTTTTGCAAACAAGGTGAAGTAGCTCGAAGGAAGGGATTGTCTCATATGCCGTCCTCGGTGTGACAGCTGTGGGTAGTGGGGCTGGGCTACAGGCATAATGTTGACTACTGATACGAGCTGTAAAGTAAAACTGACAGTTGAGTTACATCTAGATGTATGTGCTGCTTTTCACACTCATGGGGAGGGGCAGAGTACGGGATCAAGTCCTCACTCATGCCGATACTCCCTGCTGAAAGCTTCTTTCTTCAGTAAAAGTACAAAGATGTCGCAAAACAGTATCCTCCGGCATCCCAAAATCCAGAAGTGACAGTGTCATCCAGGAGATCGGGGTGTCCCAGCACAATGTGTTCTGGGATACACCCGTGGGCCAGGGAAGGGCCACCAGCAATGTTTCACACAGACCTCCTCCCACTCCAGAAGGGTTCATGGTGTAGGTATGAGCTTCTAACTTCTCTTTTTTGCATTTGAATTTTAAATTTGGCTTAAAACTTTAAATTCCTTGCTCTGTAAGCTCATGTTGCACTTTTAAGTCTCCTTCCTGCCTGCCTGCCTTCTTTTTCTTGCTTTTCCTTTCGCTCTTTCTCGCCTTCTCTCTTTTCTTTCTTTCCTTCTCTCTCTTTCTTTCTTTCTCTCTCTTTTCCTCTTTCTTTTAGAAGCAAGACTTCTCTGGACTTGAAAGGTAATAAATATTGGAGGAGGGATTTTGGTAAAAGAAGCAATTTTTTCCTCACAGATGAGTTTGTCAGCACAAATGGAAACCCTTGTCTGACTGCAACTGTAGGTTTCCATCTCTCTTTCCTTCTTTGTGAGACACACAGTAACATACAAAATGTATATTAACCCAAATGCTTTTATAATGAAGAGACTTGCTACAAACAGTAAATGGTGTTAATCTATAGATGTATACACAAAGGAACGTTTCACTTTCTGTTGAATTTTAAGGACCTCCATTGCCCAAAACTCAATTTGAGAAGACATTGGATCTACTCTTTTACATATTTTAAACAATTCAGTTCCTAATTTTAAATGCTAAGGGAGATTAGGAAAGTCTGGTTTGGCCTAGGAACAAAAATGTAAGCTTCAAATATTGCAACGTCTTACGTTGGTCATTTATTGAGATCAGGTGTCGGTCATCAAACCTCATAGCTTTAATTCCTTGTCTTATTTCACTTGGAAACATCTGCACCGCAATAAGCATTGGACATACTGTGGTATTTGTTCTCCCAATACATTCCCGAAAGTATTTAACTTACTGCTGAGCGCTGGGAGCAAATCAAACCTGATGTCTGGCTCCATTGACAAAAAACTGAGAGCACAGAGAATTTTAAGTGTGAAGTGAATATAGGAAAATCTCATCTTGACAGTGGGTAAGAAGCCAAAAGAAGAACATTAAAATTGCATGATGAAAGATGAAAAGGTTGAAGTCACTGTTTTGACTACTGGACCTTGCAGGAAAGATACTTGAAGAAAGAATGAAATAGAAAGTTAAGTGGGCAAATATCACATAAAATTTACCACAGATCAAAATATTACGCTTTTTGCACATCAAAGGCAACCCTCTTATTTTCATAGGTTATTTAACCCCACTGCCAATCTCTGCAATGCATAAACATTTTTGATGGCACACAAAGTGTCTTTTCAATGGTGTATAGACACTATATAGTGAGCAGGTTGAACAGTATAAATATTCATGTCAGCAAAGATGCTGTCAAACTCCTGACTTGATGTGATATCAAAAATTAAAATATAAAAAGGATATTCTGTTTTGTCGCCTCCTTTTTCTCCCCAAGTTTGGCACCTGGCTGCATGGTCAGGGTAAAGAAATGCACCTGGAAGATTGTGTTTTGGTTCAGGTACAGGGAATTCAAATGAAAGCTCCTCAAATTCGACAGTTTAATTTACTTCTCTTAAGCTCTTTAATACCAAACTTATCAGTTCTCTCTGTTAGGCATTAACTTGTTAAATGAGTCTTAATTATACATAAGCAGATGGAGATTTGAATTAAAATTACCTTACACTCGAGTGGCTTTAGTTCATTATAACATATCTTCCTCTTAATCATTTAGGCAGTCTCATCATCTTTCATATAGAAAGTTATTAAAGTATTCCAATTTCCATATTTCTTCAGATACATCCACTATTAAATGGCACGTAATGCACATTAGTTGGTGACTTATACCATGCAATAGTTAGTGAATTATTCATGTCGGTAACAATTTTTAGACATTTATGTCATCTGTATCACTTTATTTTAAAGGATTTATATTTACAGAATGTCTCGTGTTTTACTTCATCTCAGTTTTCAGTGCAAGGGTAAATGCCTCACCATTTTGCTGGTGTGAAAAGGAATAATGTCCACTCTAGTTTTTGCACGCCCATTAACTGAGGAAATGAAGTGGAGCCAAACTGGCTCCCACGCCCAAACAAGTGGATGTTTACTGGGAGCCTTGGAAAGGTCTGGGAAAGAGAGAAAATTTCTAAAGGAAATCACAGTTATTCTCCTTTACTTTTATCTTGCTTTGGCACTATCATAATCTCTGGATTTTCCAAAACCAAGAAGACATGCCTCCGGATTTGCCTGGCCTCCAAAAACGAAAGAAGGTTTTGCCTAAAGAGAGAAAATTATTGAAAGCTTTTGCAGGCTTCAGTGGGCATCACCTCACCCAACTGTAATGACCTCAATGTTGGGATACCAGTTAAATTAGTCATCTAGGTTAAGAGTTTAAGTTAGCTCCAGGAACAGGGCGGCAACACCTCCAAAAGACAGCTGACTTCCCTCTTTAGGAAAGGTGTCCTGTGGAGGACACTCGTCCAACTAATTCAGACTGGGCCCCTAACTTTTACATAGCTTTAGCAGAGTGAAAAAAGTCTGTCTTAAAGTTATGTTAATACCTTTCAGAAAAGGAATGGACAACAGGTAACTGGGTATGAAAAACTCTTTTTTTACCCCGTTTTTAAAGACACCTGAGTGCATATGCTGAGAGAGTCATGTGTCGCTTCTAGACGGAGCGCAACACCAAGCAATTTAATCAACTGCTGCTGTGTACCTCCTGGGTAAAATCAGGAAAGAATTGGACAAAAACTGGCATTTTAGTTCCAGTAAGCAATTTACAGCCATTCACAAAAGAAAGACCAGTGGGACTTTCCAAAGACAAAAGCAGCCAATATTCCCTGCTAAAGGCAGCAGACTATTCTCAGCATCCCTTTAGCTAATATATTAACCAGGTATCTTCACTGTCAAATAATGGGTCTACAATACAGAAATAACTGTGTTAGCTGGATGATGGAGAATGACAGCTGAGCCAAAAGGCTGAGTCTGCACTGGCAAATGCTGCAGCCATCATCGAGCAAAGGGACAGGTCTACGAGAAGCTTTTGCAGAAATAGGATACTGCCACTTACATGAGCATGTTTAGAAGAAAAGGGGACTCACTGCATCCTGGGAGACTCAGAAAGACGCTTGGGCCACGCGGCCATTTCACTACCCCGCTCCTCTGGAAGCCTTGATGCACTTTAGGGTGTGGATTTATCTTGGTTAATCTCAATGAATTCTAGTTCTGCTTCCTTGAGAAAGAGAGGATGCTGCTGCCTGCCTTGCAGGAGGCTTATGAGGAAAAAACACCAACGCTTGTGACATCCTGAGGAGCTGGGGATCTTGTCTACGGGCAATCTGTGAATTCAGTGTGAGGGGTTCCCTGCGCTTGTCATTAAAAACTGCAAAACCTAGCTTGAATTTACAGTTTATTTAAATTTTCTGTTGTTTTCTTCACATCCCTGCAAGAACTCTAAGGATTAGTAGCGTAAAGGTGAGCGGAAAAGCTCAAATGAGTTGTGAAATTAAATGTTCCTCCGCTGAGATCTAAGTGCTCTAAATAATAAGCCGCAAGTGACCTGCAGTCCTCATTACTAAATCATCTGGTAGGAACCTGTTATCTGCTCTTGAAACATTTCAGAAAATGTTATGAACAAAAGGAATTGGAAAGTTGCAGAAGGGCTGGGTTCCCACTCCTGAAAGGCAGAGTGGGTGGGGGTGGGGGAACACACGTGTGTGTGTGTTTGGGATAGGGTTGGGGTGTAATCTCAGAAAGAAGGCATCACGGACGCCAAGTGAAGCAGTTCCTGCTTTTCTGCTTACCCACCAAAGACCAGGAAAAGGATGTGCTAAAGCTTAGGGCACCATGTTCTGCACATGGGCTTTTTCAAGCGAAAAGCCATAAAAATATAAACCCCTCTACAAAGTGTTCCTAGGTTGCTCACCGCATGCCCCTAAAGCATTCATGCTTTGTACAGACTGGCTGTGCATCTGATGGTCTGGAAGAAGGTGTGTTTAAGCTAGGGTATATCTTTAAAATCATCAATGCTTCTGGCGGCTGGTGCTGCAGGGCCCTGTTTTCTTGAAGACTCTTTCTGTCTAAACACAAAAGCATGCGTTCAAATATCACGTCAAACAAGCAAGGGTTCCCGTGTTCCCCCTGTTCCTTTGTATAATGCGTAGCAAGTCCTGATTATTTATGTCTGTGCTGTATGCAGTGATATGCATCTATGGTACTAAGATTTTTGAGGACATCCCTCAGGTTGATAGCACCCATGGAAGGGCCTTGCAAGGAGCTGGTCTGTGGTGGGACACAAGCTTTTGAGAACTGTGAGGCAGAAGGAAAAGAAAAGAAAAAAAGAAAAGAAAAGGAAAGAGAAAGTTTTGGTTGGAAGGGACCTACAACGATCATCTAGTCCAACTGCCTGACCGGTTCAGGGCTGACCAAAAATTAAAGTATGTTATTTAAGGCCAAATGCCTCTTGAACACTGACAGGCTTGAGTTGTAGACCACCTCTCTAGGAAGCCTGTTCCTGTGTCTGACCACCCTCTCGGTGAAGAAATGCTTCCTGATGTCCAGTCTAAACCTCCCCTGGCGCAGCTTTGAGCCATTCCCGCGCGTCCTGGCGCTGGATCCCAGGGAGAAGAGCTCAGCACCTCCCTCTCCCCTTCCCCTCCTCGGGGAGCTGCAGAGAGC
>JAVKLA010000005.1:32451994-32465039 GCA_034782735.1 Sagittarius serpentarius
GATAATCCCCTCTGTGACCGGCTGGTCGTGCTGTGTTGGACGCGCCCCAGGGTGGGGTTTGCCCCCTTGGCTGCCAGAGCGCACGGCTGGCTCATGTTGAGCACCCCCAGACCCCTTTCTGCAGGGCTGCTCGCCAGCCGCCCCTCTCCTTCAGGAGGATGCCACAGCATAGAGCTGTTTGTTTGGCTGTGAACATGGCAGCGAAAGAGAATCGAAACATGAAACTCCTTATGAACGTGGCCTAAGAGCTCTTGATGTGTGAGAGCCGTGCGGAGAGGCAGGGAAAGCCCCGCCATGAGCTGCTAAGGTCAGGGCATGAGGAGTAGGAAGGAGATACATGGATGTGGAGGGGCAGTGGATGCTGTGATGGCCTTTGTCCCTCATGGTGATGCTGAAGAATGAACATGGTTCGGTGTCTTGCAACTGGAGGACGGAAGCAGTAATTCTAGCATTTCCGCGTGAAGAAGGTGATTTCTTGTATCCTCTGCCATGAAGTCGGCCTGCACAGCTCAGTATCAAAATGCCAGGTTATAGGAGATTGTACCTGTACAGAAGCAGCGCTGCTGTCATTATGAGCATAATGACAGCACAGACTCACAAACCCCTGCACAGACTCACAACCACATCAGCTCCTCACCAGGCCACGGTGGGACCTACTGTAACTGCCGTACCTTTTTCTGCTGGTGAGAAAATGCTTTTGATGATAACAAAATGCTGGGGGGTGTATGACAGCACATTGAAGTTCCTGTGACGCTTAAATGGAGGAGGCTTTTAATTCGTGTAGGGTGTACTGTGCCTGGTTAACGTTGTGGACTTTGTTAGGCACAGCAATGTATTGATGGATTTGTTTCCATTCAGACCTAGCACTCTGGGCCCTGATAGTTTTGGGGTGTCAGCTGTCACTCCCTCAGGCTGTGCAGACCCCTTGCTTCTGACAAAACGGCTGCCTGGTACATGGATCCAAACTCGTGCTTAAACAAGTACAGAATTTTGTTACCTTCTTAAGTATACTCAAGGAAAAAACTTAAAAGTAGTGTAATCTGACTTTTCAACCACTAATGGAAAGTAAAAATGTGAGGTCGCTTATTGTGTATGGTCTAGAAAATGTTAAGATATAAAATGTCAAAGACACACAAAACTGATCACATATCCTATAAATACACTGCCTTTAGGGCCATTGGCAAAAGTATTACCCAAGGCAAAATTAGCTTCTCTAACCAAACCCCTGTACAATATGGGGAGGGATGTTATATTTATTTATACTCACCTTGGTGGGTGAGCCATCAAGGACGCAATAATCGAGGACAGAGGAGAGAAGAGGCAGCCCTCACAGCAGGAGGGTCTTTTCATTAGCCCATCGCTAGCGCAGCAGGGAGATGGACAAAAGGTCCCCTCTGCTTGCAGAGGAAGACCCGTGAAGCCGGCTGCACACTTTTTGTCATCCAGTTGTACACCCACATGGGTGCATGGACCTGTGTAAGTCCAGCGGCTTGGGCCTCGACAGAGTGGCATAGTCAGCATCCAGGCAGAGAGAGCTCAACTAGATTTGTGGCTCTCTGAGAATACAGTGGTAGGAGCCATATAATTTCCGTAGACAGTGTTTTCCCCCCATCCTCTGTTTAACCCCTTCATTCATGACCTGGCCAATGTGGCCGAGCGCACCCTCAGCAGGTCTGAAATGATACAAAACTGGGAAGCCGGTTGCGCTGCCGTTCAGAGGGACCTGGACAGGGTGAAGAAATGGGCCAGCAGGCATCTCCTGAAGGTCAACAAAGGGAAATGCCAAGCCCTGCACCTGGGAATAACCCCACGCACCAGTATGTGCTGGGGGCCAACTGGCTGGAAAATAGCTTTGCTATTTAAAAAGCACCTGAGTTTCCCGGTGGCCACCAAGTTGAACATGAGCCGGCAGTGTGCCCTGACCCCATCAGTGGCGAGTGCTGTGTCCAGTCCTGGGCTCCCCCACACAAGATGGACATACTGGACTGGGTCTAGTGAAGGGCCACAAACCAGATGAAGGGACCGGAGCACCTGTTGTAAGAGGAGAGGCTGAGGCAGCCGCGACAATTCAGCCTGGGAAGAGAGGGCTCAGGGGGATCTAATCAAAGTGTGTATATATACCTGATGGGGGAGTAAAGATGGAGCTAGGTCCTTCTCAGCGGGGCTCTGCTACAGAATAACAGGCAGTGACCAAAAATTGAAATACAGGAAAATCTGTTTAAACAGAAAAAAAAAAAAAGGCAGCTTTTTATGATGCGTGTGGTCAAACACTGGCACAGGTTGGCCAGAGATGTTGGGGAGTCTCCAGCCTTGGCGATACTCAAAACCCGACTGAACACATCCCTGAGCAACCTGCTCTAGCTGACCCCGCTTTGAGCAGGGTGCTGGACGAGGTGATCTCCAGAGGTGCCTTCCAGCCTCAGTGATTCTCTGATTCTGTGATCAATGATAAATTACAAGCATAAAGTTTGTGAGTTCAGGGGAAGCCAATGAGAGCCGGTCAGTCCTGTGGGCTGTATAATTCATCAAGTGCTTTGGCTCCTGGCTGCAACTCACGGACACAGAGCTCTTGGCACATTTTATGTATGAAATCCAGCCCATTCCTTTCAAATGATGACATTCAGCAGCGTCCTAAAGGATACCAACAGCACTGTTCCAGAGCATGTGCCCTTGCCAACAAGCAAAGCTCGTCTTCTACCAGTCCACATCTCCATGAGGGCGGCTGGATTAAATGCCCAAACCCACAGCCCTGGGGTTTCTGGAACAAAACAATGTATTTTCAGTTGTTGCTTCCCCCACCCCCACCCCAGGCAACCTGCAACTGGTATGTGAATGTAATGTTAACTTCTAATTGCATCATATTAGCAGTTTGACATTGCATCTTACTAATGCTTGTTTTTCCAGCATATAGTGTAGAAATATAATCATATTAACACTCTGAAAGCAAACACAGAGGTGGTATAAATTGTTAATGCAATCTTCTTTTAAGCAGCTTGTTTGAACAGTGCATTGGTGTGTGAGAAAATGCCAGGCTTTCAGTCTTTCGAAATAGTGCAGCGCTTGCAGTCCGCTGCAGAATAAACATATACATTCTGTTTAAGGTAACAGATGTTCATTTGCTGTACATTCCCAGGAGCGCCCAATCTTTCGCCTGCATTCTGCTACCATTTGTCTGAGACCCACCTGTGAGCCAGCACAGCAGTTTCTTAGATGTGAGGTTGCCTTGCTGACATGTCATGTACCAAAATGGTGAGTTTTGTTGACGTATATTCCTGTAAGTCTTTCTCTGGTTTTCCTTCCTGTGAGTGGGACCATTAATTCTTCTGACTTGCATCATCAGACTGAAAATGGCAGCCTGTGTGCAGAAATGCTGCGAAGCTGTTTGGATTCTTCAGACTCTGAAGATCAGCCTTTAAACCAACTAATTAAGTTTGCTGCTTCCTGCCATTGAAAGCCTCAGTCAGATATAATTAAAACTGAGCAGCAGATGACAGCGGTGGCATTTGTCAGAATCATCCAGTGGTTCAAATACCAGTTCTGACAGAAATGTCAGACTGATAACACTCCCATCTTCCCCATGCATGCCAGGAAAAACAGGAAGAGCTTCTTTATTATAAATGCCTGACTGATAACCTTTATGAATCCCAGAGCACCAAATGCAACGCACCCAATTTCATTATCCTGAGAGAGGATGCTCATTTCCCATGAAGGAGAACCTGCACCTCCTTGGGCTTCCTTGTAGTGGCTGTGCCTTTTGGGACACCCTTTCAGAAATTCAAAGAGGAAAAAAGCTCTGATCCTGAAGTATGGGTGATTCCAGCCTTGCAGACGGCTAAGCTGGGAGAGATTCCTTAGAGAGTTAATGAGCTGAAACCAAATCAACATATTCCTCATCTAGAAAGGGCAAAGCCATAACACGGCTGTGTAAGCTATCCTTGGGCTGTACAGAAAGGTGAGAAGACAGAGTCCTTTCTGTACAGAGTTTAAATTGAACTGTTATTGCTAAAGATCACAGAACAGCGGAGTAAACAACAGAGACAGCTGAGAACAAATGAATAGGGAAAAATTACTTTTGGAAACACTTTGAGATTACATTTGCTGCAGCTTCATACACAGGTTTTCCCTATTTTGTCTCATCGGTTTTGCCAGCACATTTATAATATGCTCTTCCTGCCACTCTGTCTTTCTTGCTTGAGAGTTTGGATGTTTTCTTCTTTTTTTCTTTTATTTTTTTCATTTTAACTAAATAGAGGGCAGAAAGGAGGACATGTCGGAAAGGCAATCAGTGGCGCTTCGAAACAGCAGCGGTGTCAATGTTGTCTCAAAGCCCCTCAGCTCTACTTTTGCCTGCAGCAGTTGCCTGCGTGCTGGCCAGAAAGCAGCCCTCATCCCAGCAAACCGAAGGGGAGGGGACTTGCCAGTTGTGCCTTTTTGGCAGTCCCCGGGGGAAGACCCATGCAGTGGGTGGCCCGGTGACTCGGCCTCGGGGCGAGCAGGGTGCAGCACTACTGCGTATGATTCAGCGGGACTGAGGCAGGTCCTCAAGCTGGCTGCAGTGGAGGAATAGCTTCAGAGCAGAGGAGCGTAATCCAAATGCCTGAGTGGGCTACTCAGGATTTTGACTTACTGTAACTGAGCTACAAAGACAGGACAAACCATTAAAAATCAGCTTTGCTGCTGCTATTGAGCAATAATTATATCGTGGTCACAAAAGAAACCACCAGCCCTAATACACTCTTTTAAGTGTTGTATTTGTAGAGGTGAACCCAATCATTTACTCTTCCACTTCACTACTCTGTCTTACCCTCAGACGTACCTCCTGGCCGTTATCAGACATGAGGCCGCCTTTTGCCCTAACTATCCCGAGAGATTTTTTCCTGCTGGGGATGTGCAAATATTTCTCCTATATTGCTTTTTGTATGCCTGGTGAGCAGGTTCCTATCCCATATACCTGCAGGGGTACTTGTATTGCTTTATTGCCTTAGCTCTGCAATAGTTTAGATTTGCAGATGATGGTCTGTGATCTGATCAGGAGCAGCGTTTCTTTTTTGCTGTTGATAGCAGACCACATCACACTGTACCGTGCACGGACTGCAAGGGCACCGTCTTCTGTCTGAGCTCTTTCCTTTGTAGTAAGTAATCAAAGAACATTTACGCTTTCCTTTCTTTTGACCATTATTAGATAAGTAGGCACCTTAATCGGGATGTTTTGAGATGAGCGCGAAGTCTGGAAGGCTTCTATTCTGGGATGTAAAGGTCCCAGGGACCATCCTTAGTATTTGCGGCAGAACTGCATCGAAATTAACATATTACCACAGATTGTGTCAGGCTGGATTGCAAACTTTTGTGAAGCAGGGTGAGCAGAAAGGTCACATTCCTCATCAGCTCATATATCAGGCTGCATGAGGGGATCCGAAGAGGTTAAATTCTTCTTCCTGGAAATAAAATCAGAGTTTCCCATTTTCAGGTCCCAGCTGTGCCTCTGAATTTCCATTTACTTCGAGCAAGGCAGCTAGCTTCATTACACAGGCATATTATTTTGGTTTCAGAAGGGTCCTTGTTTAAATTATAACATGCCATTAGCAAAGGTCCTTTTGTGGTGACTGCAGTTAATACAGCGTTCTTTCCGTCTTGCTCACCTACACACCAGTGCATATTGTGCCCTTTGTATTCTGTCAGCTGGAGGACCTGTAGAATGATCTTCTGTCCCCAAAACTGATTTAACACCTTTCACTATTATGCAAATAAAATGGGAAAAATAGTTTCCTGATTTCTTTCAACGGGCTGAAGCTGGCAGCTCAGGACGGCTTACACAGGCCGCAGCGTATAATGGGAAATGCCTCCACATCAGTGCCTGTCAAGCTGCACAATGGGGGAGCAGCCGAGCACTGTGGCACCCGTCCCCATTCAGAGCCAGGATAATGGCATTGCAGCTCAAGTGGAAGGATGAGCTTGCCCCAGCTTCATGCTTCAGCGTGCTATCGAAGTGACAGGCTATTTTCCATTGGTGGTTGGAAAGTCTTTTTATTTTATTAATCCTCTTGTCAAGGAACAGACCCGGAGTTTTCTCTTCTGTTGAACACTGCTGCAAAGTCTCACAGCTCCCAGTGGCTTTGTTTGGGCCCACGCTGCCTTTGGGCGAGCCAGGGAAATAAAATACATGAGCTCTGCTTTCCTTGTGCCTGCCTTGGCCAGCCAGCAGTGTCAGCAAGCCGACAAAAGTCAGGCCAGCGTTCCGGAGATGCAGCCTGCTCTTGTGAAAAAAAGAGAGACGGCCAGCTTAACTCGTGCAGGGGACACGCGCGAACATCTGCCATGCTTCATGGCACGGCGAACAATGCAAGGTTATCACCAAAAAGCCAACGAGTTCTTTTCAGAAGATATCCTCCCTCTAGAACATGTCCCACAGAACTACAGTCCAATCCTAGATAAAATGCTGCATTTTAATATTTTTTTCTTTTTCATTTCATTTTGTCTCTATCCCTTTTTTCTTCTTTTTTTTTTTTTTACAAAAGCATGCTGTCTTTCAATTAACATAGTAATGACCTATTGTCACCTGTTACCATGCTAATCCTGAGCTGGTGTGAAATTACTTCATAATAAACACTATGGAGTTCTGACTTTCAATTAATTTTTCACATGCTGTGCTAAATCAGATTAACTGTACCCCACCCTTTTGACCACAGACATAATTCCTTCCTTATAATGAAATAGAGGATTAATTTATATGAAGCATATCTATACACATTTGCAAATAAATGTAAAGATAGACTTTGTACTGTATTTGCATTGCTCGCTGTGCCAGGTTGAATACACACTTTCTGAGATTATTAATTTTTGTGTTCACTGGGGTGGTGAAGGATATTGCTGGGGTTTTTTTTTATTATTGTTATTTTCACTAAATGTCTACAGCTAAGAGTGGGTAAAGAAATGGAGTACTAAGAGATTGGTAACTTCCGCAGGGAATTACGCATAATGCCGTACAGCATTACGATGAACTGAAAAAAAGTAAACACTGCAAAATTAACCCGATCACCATTAATTTACTAAATTGCCTGTCATCCTTCTTGGATGTACATATTTACAACCTGACCAAATATAATAAATGCAGCTGTTTGGTCTTTTTAATAGTCATTAGCGTTATGAAGATGGACGACAGCTTAAGTCTTTCAAACCCTGTATACCAGTATGGGGAAACTGTATAAGGCAAGTTTTTTAAAACATCTTCATCTTCGGTGCAGAAAAATCTTCCAAAAACTCCTTCTGGTTTTGGTAACTTCAAAGATGCATTAGACTACTACCTACTGTGCCATTTCGTAATCAAAAACAAATATAAATCCAGAGCTGACCCTTGCTGATTCTCCACACGCCCTTTTTCTCTCTGTAGCTTAATTTTGAAGCCCAAAGGTGCAGAAGCACTGCAGATTTGAATTTTCTCCTTAGAAAAGTAAGAAAGATGAAAATGGGGTATTTCTGCAAGTTCATGGATGCCTATATCTGTCTGTGCTAGTTGCTGCTTCAATTCAACTCAACATGCTTACCTGGTCCAAAATCTGAAAGTCTTCACCCAGTTACTTGAAGCAATTTAGCTCCTTGAAAATCATATGAGCAAACTGCCTGGCCAAACCCCATCCCAACCAGTTGTTGCTGGTTTTAACTTGCTGCACTGAACTAGACAGTTCAGAGCTAGGCTGGAGCAACCCCGCGCCCGGCCGGACAGCTCTGTACGGACCCGCTGGCTCCTGGCATCCGACCCGATGCGCCAGAGCAGCACCAGGGCTATGCCAGAGGTTCAGGTTTACCTCCCGCCCACAAGTCTTCATTTCTGAAGCAGCCTGTGGACCACCTTTTGCTGATCCAGCAGCTAATCCAGGGGAAAAGTCAGTGCACCCTATGCATTAGTGAGGGTGAATTTACTGGCCAGCGGTGTCCCTTTGAGACAGCAAGTGATCGACTTCAGGCAGACAAGACCATCTCAGAGAGTCTTTCCAAGAAAAGCCCCCAACCTCACCCGCCACAGGAGCGGATGATTTTTACAGATAGCCCAAACTGTGCTTGAAAAAGGTGGCCACGGGGAAAGAAAGCACAGCCTTGCCACTTACCCTCTGCAGACGGGCTCAGCAGCCGTGGCTCCTGCCCAGGGAGTAGGAACCTTGGCTGCTAGGCTATTACCATATCATTCAAGCCCTAAGAAATGCGGAAAAACCATGCCCAGCTCCTCTTTGGAACAGGAACTGATTTAAATGTGAGCAATGCTTTTTTAGCACGTTTTAGACTTACAAGAACAAGACCAGCTGAGATTAAAGACTTTTTCACTTGTGTTTACTGTTGCTTCTTTGAAATAATAGCACTGCTGTACACAAGGAAAAAGTCGTCACATATTCGGTGTATATTGGCTTAATAGTGAAATTTCAATGCACTTTTTTATCACTTTTTTCATGCTGTTTGTGAAGTCCAAGTGTACAATAACAAAACAGAAAACAATAAGCCTACCTAGAAGGATAAGAAACAGAAAAATAACCCGCAGGATGTGAGAGCTGGGTGTTCTTGTCACCGTGGTGCAGGTTGTATGAATAAAGTGCATATACTGGTATTAGCGTTTGGAGCAATACATTCCAGCAACAACAAAGTGAGCTAAAGCTAGTTAGATCAGGTCAAACAAGCGCAGTCTCCACAAGAGGATTAAGGTGGTCAGAAGAGACATCAAATTATTTTTTCATTTTTCCTTAGGACTTTCTATTGCACAGCTGTAATGAAAAGTCTTATCTCTGCCTTTTATTGTGTAGCTTTTTAACTGTACGTATGATCTGACTTGGACCGATTCCAGCTTTGTTATTGAAAATCTGCCTTCAAATGCAAAAATAAAAACACTGAAGTCATGGCTGTTGCTTTGTGTACAATGACAGTTCTAAATGAATGTCATTAATAGCTTTTTTCATTTTATTATTTCAAAATGTTTTACCAAATGGCCATAAAAGGCTTCCCCATTACCACCACTTCCACCCAACTGCAACTAGCATATCACTGCATATGTAAACTGATTACAAGCTTTAGCCACATCACTATAATCTGTCACACACACATATTTCTTTCAACCGTCGTCTTTGCTTTGAAGGAAGCAAAGAGAGGAGAGATCACATAAAATGCTCCTGTCATTATTGCCTGGAGAGGAGAAATGCCTTCAGCTACCCAATTACGGTATTCCAGTCAGCAAAGCTCACTCCAGTTTCCCCATCAGATGTTACAGTATTGACAGCTGCTGTCTACTCATGCTCTGCAAATCAACATGTCCAAAAAGTAAATTGGGCTATAACGGTAGTCCCCGCCCCATGTAAAATAGGTCGCCAGCTCTCTTCTCTCATTGTATTGCCCTTTTGCTTTAGTAGAAATAGGACCTTAATGAAGGGGGGTGGGGGGTGGGGGGGAAGTAAAAGTAACAGACTGCATTTCAGTCTGAAGAGGCTGGTGAGTGCTGATGATCATCCTTCCTACGCCTGCCTCCTTTCCACATCTTTGATCGTGTGATAGTGTGATGGAAAGCGGTGATCCAGGAGCTGCAGTGCTCAGCACCAGGCAGAAGCAATGCTGGGCAGCGAGATCTGCGTTCCACCATGCCACATTCACCTGCTGTAAGTGGGGGATTTGCCTAACGCATATATGGGCCCTTTTGACCAACTAGGAATGTCATCAAGTCACCTTCTCCACCAGAGTCTACTGCAGATTTGTGTTGGCTGTGGTTCCTGCGCCTGCCTGGCTCTGGGCTCTGCTCTGGCCCTTTTGGAAACCAGTTCCACGCAGAGGGGTGAGGGCACATAGCAGGGGACCTGTCTTCTAGCCGTGCAGCACCGAGAGGAGAAGGTGAAAAAACCTCAGCTGCTGTGGACAAAGGAGAAAAGAGAGGGTGGGGGGGACAAACCCTGAGGCTAAGTAAAAGAGGTTAAAAGTACAGAGACATCAGTAATTTAGCTAGCGTGTTGGGGGAGAAAAGAGAAAGCGTTGTACTTTCAGAGAGGATGCGGTCATGAGTTTTGCTGATGAGGGGTAAAGAGAAGTTTCTGAGTTTCAAATGTCATGCAGTGCTGCTCTGGGCAATAGGGGAATGTGAGGCATCACTACAGCTCGCACGAAAATGTCCAAAGTAACCTAAAAATAACCTTCAAACAGTAGGAAAGGAGGAAACATCTTCTTGAATAGTCCTCAACTGCAGTTTGTAATATCCATGAAGAAGGAGAAAGATACCATTGAACAGTCTCCTGGTGGGTGTTGTATTGTTGGAACAAATCAAATTTTCACTGGGAATATGCAAGTGAAGCAAGAATTGGCTGAACACGGGATCCTTTCCCAGATATCCACAGATGAGTAAGTTTGTCATTAATGACATGCCAGTGAATATAAAAACATCCTCCCAAACCAGGAGTTGCTGTCAGATGGTGTGCTTCAACAACTGGAGAATCAGTTCATTACAAGCTGTAGAAAATGAATGTGTTTTCTCCTCTCCAGCTCAACACCCAGGACAGACATAATTCAACTGGTAATTTTTTGTGCTCAGGACGTTTGAATATAAAAGCAGCTATTCCACTGACACCAGCGATGAAGAAGAGCGCAGGGGAACAGGTATCTTAAACGAGTTCAAGAAATAGGTCGTTAACAAGAAAGTAACGATGATAGAATTGGTTTCTGCAACAACAGATGGAAGCACAGGTATAACTGGATCCAAAGCTTCATTGCTCGTAATCATCAGCGAGCACTCCGTGGAAATATGAATGATTTTAAACATTATGGGAGCAGTGGTAAAAAAAAGAAAAAAAACCCCACTCCGTTAACTCCATTTGAGTCAGAGGCCTTTGTGTTTCAAAGGCTGCTTGATTAAGCTGCTGCAGCTTGTAAGGATCTAATTTTGCACACTGAGATGAATGAGATGTATGAGCAAAGGTATGGTTTTGCTGGGGCTTTTCCTCTGCTTAAGATCAGAAGTCTTCAAATCAGGAAATGAAAACTCTCTTACGATCCTTCTGAAAAGACGAGTTTACTCTTCATTTCTCATTTCTGAGTGACTTAGCTACGAGGCAAATGAACACAAAAGTTGCCAGAAAATGGGAGAATATTACTGACATGCTTCGTGCAGTGAGTTCATTCAAAGCTGACTGAATGAAAAACTTGGAAAGAAAATATTACAGCTTCGCATGGCTGTGTGAGGAATCTTGGAGGACTGTGAAGGCAACAGTAAATGGAAATGCCAAGGGGAATCGTGACTGTTTCACACAGACTGGTAGGACAGCCCTGTCTCCGGCTCCCCGTGAGGCTGGCCGCAGTGTGGGTGGCTGCGCAAGAGCAGAAGGGCTGGAGACGCAGCAAGCACGCAGGAACCTCACTCAGTCCTGCAGACAAGGGCTTGTGCTTCGCAGTGCACTGTTTTATGGCAGAGCTTCGGTGGCAGGAGACGGCTCTGGGCTACGAGCCTCTGTCTCAGACGTCTAACTCGGGTGTACAAGACAGCATCAACGTTTCGGGGGGCAGGATTTGCAGAAAGGCTGCCTCCTCCGCATTTCCCAGTGATGTACTGAGTGCCACCCTTTGTCCTGTTCACCATGAGCTGTGTAACCATCCGCCCTCACTCCGCTCAATGGAGAGGGAGCTTATGTGCCTGGCCCATCCCTGTGGCTTCAGAGAGCTGTGCCTTGGCATTTACGGTCTGCACATCTCAGTGCTGAGGCACCTGAGACATTCCCCAGGTGAGCCTGGCCTGGGGCTGTAGGAGATGATACACTTAGTCACACCCGTGGTGGAGCCTTCCCGAGACCCAGGAGTGCTCCAGAGATTCTGCTATGCAGTGTTTTGCCGAGGCCCATGATCACAGCTGGGGTCTCTGATTAATTGCAATAATTAGTTGCACCTCCAAGAACAAGGGAAGCTTTGTCAGGACCAGGTCAGAAAGAGGATGCTCTCTCCTTGCCCTTCGGAGACCAAAGATGTCTAGGTAATCAACGCAGGTGGCTCATGGTGCAATGTTATCACCTGACATATTGGCAGGTTTTGAGCTTCTACCCCACAGAGAGTTAAGTTCAAATACTCTGATTTAGGCTCAGTAGGGGAGCTGGGGTGGGGGGTTAAGAAGTGTGTCCCAGTTGCCATTATGGGGCAGAGAATAGACCTCTATAACTTGGAGGTGTCTCGTGTTTTGTTTTCCCGTACTCTCCCAGTGACACCGATGGATGCCAAAAAGGCTCCGGGAGGTCAGTTCGCTTGAGGTGCAGCTTTGCTACAAACAGATCTCCTGGCTTTTATGGCGAGGCAATCCGCTGCAGGTGGAGGCAGAGCAACAAGCCCTTCCTGCTCCAGAGTGCCTTCTGCATTGATTTCCTGACTCCCGCTTTGCTCTCCCGCACCGGAGAGCTACCTTTCTACAGGAGTGTTTTTTCCCAAGAAACCCTTTTGGGGAATAACTCAGCGTTTTTCAACCAAGTTGAGGTTACCCGGTTTGTGTTGCTGTCTTTCTGCTGTAAGTACCTTTTCAGCTGCTCTGCTTTTCATTTCCTTACTTCCAGGAGATGGTGAATTCTTAAAATGTGAAGCAGTTCGCACAGTACATCTAGAATTAATTAGAGTTTTAGATGCTTAAGTATCTTTTCTGGGAATGATGCGTGCAACTTAAAAGAACCGTTCCTATCTCTGCTGCTTTCATGTGCTGTGTCACGTGCAGTGGTCCAGTATTTCCTGGCAGAAAAGCTACATTTGTCCACTTCTGGAACCCACAAGCAGAGAAGAAAAGTTCAGTCAGTTCTTCTCTGTGTGCTGTTGAAAACCGGAAACCTAGACAATTACTATAACAAAAAATAATCTAACAAGCGAACGAACCATTTTTAATTTGATGGAAGTATTTACATCTGCTAATGTGCCATTTAATGTGCTGTGTAACACGATTCTGCCCTCCTAATTGACGCAAACTTTACTTGCGCTATATCAAATGTCTCATTGGTAGCATTTCAAATGTCTCCCCGGGTCTTTAATTATATTCCAGTACCGGGGGGGGGGGGGGGGGGGGGGG
>JAVKLA010000005.1:32465139-32493081 GCA_034782735.1 Sagittarius serpentarius
CCCCCCCCCCCCCCCCCCCCCCCCCCCCCCCCCCCCCCCCCCCCCCCCCCCCCCCCCCCCCCCCCCCCCCAGAAAAAGAAAAAAGAGGAAAAGAAATTAGAACTAATTCCTGTTAGGTTGTCTAAAGTGAAATAACCACAACCGCAGGCATGATTTGAAATCCCCAGAACTTGAAAGAAAAACTCCTGCTGAGTTCAGTGGGCATTGGCTCAGACCTTGTGTAAACAACTGTTGCAACCATACCTGTGCTCCACAAGCATTGTAAAAACAGGTGGAGGGAGTCCAGCCTATTTTGGAATGCATTGGCCTGAGGGCAATACTACAAATGCCATAAACATCTGATATTCCCTTCATAGATGTCTCTGGCCTCGTGACAAACGAACTCAGCCTTTGAGCAAGCAGGGAGAAGAAATATAGATACCGTGCTTACAAAATATATTAAGGCTGTTTAGATGAAAGACTGGAGTAACTGAGCTGTTCGTAGCTGTGAGCAAGATGATTAGATACTGTCAGTTTTAGCAGGAACTTCTTCTCACGTTTTTTTCTAGCATAGAGCTTTCTCAGTGAAACGGCTCTCAAGCAAAAGGATTTTCAAAAGGCTTATGCTGAAGGTGGTGTGATGCATTTTGACTTTGAAACGGGTTGTATTAGTTCCTATAGATTTGCCCTTGGTGCACTGAGATATTCCCGTTGTCAGTAAAAAGTGAGTAGGAGCCCTTTGTCTGTTCCCGCGTGGTGTATTGCGTTGCCGCTAGCACCTTACAAGTCTCTCTCATACTGGACATCAAAACAGGTGCTTAAGACGGTGTATTACCGAAACGTAGTTCAGTTTACCTATATTATGAAGTATCCGAACAGGTAGGCAAAGCTTATGGAGATATTTATTTCTCCAAAAAGAGAGGCCCATGCCCAAGTTAGCCTTAATTTCATATAGTACCTTCCCTTGCAGGAATTCCAACCTGAAATGAGGAATTCCTGTCCTTGTGGGCCGTTTTACTGAAACAGAGGTCCCTATGCAGCGTGCCCTGCAATCTGCAAGCCCTGCTCTTCCTTTGGCCTTCCATGGCAGGAAGTTTGTCAGCTGTAGGAGAGGCTCTTCCTCATATTTATCTCCAAAAACGGTGATTTTAAAGCAGCTGTTTTCCCGAACAATGTTCTTCCTTCCGAATCCCAGCTTCTATATACTGTAAAAACAAATGCCTTGTGGTAGCCGAAATATGGAACGTTTTGCCAGCGGTTCTGATACAGTCTCGGGTGGAAGAGGGAGCCCCGGTCTTCTGCTGAAGAATGACTCTTGCTGTCTATAAACAAGAAGCCATTCCAAGGAAGGGATGAAAATTAAACTCTGAGAGGGAAACTCTAACCTTCACAGAGGCTTTCTTTCCAGCTGTGTTCAAAGGCACTGTAATGACTTCAGAGAACGGCAGTGACTCATTTTAGATGATGACTACATAACTATTCATTTACACTTAATGAGTTTATTCCACCAGGTATAGGACAAATTCTAAACAAATAACACCTCTGAACCATACACATCAATAAATTTGAGCACTAAACTGATTCTGGGTAACAAAGGTAATGATAAATAGAGAGGAAGAAAAGCTGCCTCCAATTAATGAAAATGCCCTTTGTATTTTCTAATAGCTCAAACATTAATTTGAAAATGGCTTTCTCTGCAATAATTTACAGACAAGCACTTCATAATGAGGAAACAATTCAAATTTATGTGCACTCGAACGGTGATGATCTGATTAACTTATTAAATTCTTGTTGATTCTACAGTCCAGATGAAGTGTACCATTCTTCATGGGTTTCATACCTTGCAGTTTTAAGTTCTCGCATTATCAGACTTCAGGCTTCAGTTGCTACTGAAGGTCTTTTCTCTGGGATGTCCTTTGGTGCAGAGTGGACAGAACCAAGATCCCAGGGATTGATTTCATTTGTCTCTTTCCATTAATTTTGAAGATACCTTCTCTTCCACCTTGGAGGAGCACTTGATTAAATTTAGCACTAGAATTCACATAGTCCTCAGCTGCTGTGGAGTGTAATTGAAACGGTGTGAAATATTAGAGACACACAATTCAAGTTAAAGCTGATTCAGTCCGGGGACAGCCATGCTGGATTTAAGTTCAAGAAGCTTAGCTTGAACCCTGTCAAGCTTACTGTCCTTCAAAGGAAGCGAGCTAGCTTTTGAAGCAATAGGAGATAAAAATTATCCATGGGAAAAGACAAAAGAACACAGCCAAATCAGTCTGCCAAACCTAGTGTCCAGTGGCTTTAAACAACGGGCAGTAATACCAATTTATCTGTAATGTATTTGTCAGTTAGAGCTACCCCAGCTTTAATCTCCATCCCCTTGTATTTTTTGTGCACCCTTGATAATTCCATGGGCAGTAAAACATTGTTCAGACCCTCAGATGTTGTGCAGAAAAGACAGCTGAGATGCCACACACTAGCATAAATTAACTATAAATGTCGCTATCTCCAGCATCCCTTCCACAACAAAACAGAGGCTCCCTGTGGTTATGCGGTGTGCCACGTTAAATAGTGCAACCTAGTGTAACTGGTATTGAGTGAACGTGAACCCTAAACCAGCAAGCCCTTCGCTTACCACTCTCCTTCACAGCTAACTTCACCACTTATTCCCTGTCCTGTTTTGACCTTGGGCCACTCCAGCCTTTCAGGGTGGTACCAGTGGAGCCCACCCTTGCTCAGTCAGGAGATGGGCTTGAAGCGTAACTATATATTTTAAGGGGTGACTTAGGTGTCATGGCTCTCTGCTGCACACCCCCCTAGAGCTATAATTGCTGCCTAATACTGTGTTTGCCCATGTTCAAGAAAGAGAAGATGCTTTAGAAACATCCGACTGCTTTAGCCTGCCATAGTCAAAACTTAAACTTCTTCCTCCAAAACAGCCCTAAGTCTTGTCCAGTATCTGCAAACTCTGAATTGAACACACATCTTGCTTTTGTTCAGTGCAACATTCCAGCTTTTTATATTGGCTTTATTTACCAGGTAGCATTATCAATCCCATTATTTAAGTCTGTAAGCTCATTTCCTACTTCTAATCATTCTTACAGCCACTGACCCAGATACTCTAGGATTCTTCCCCTTTGTCCCCCTCAAAAACCTCCTCTCATTCTGGAGACCAGGATCTGAAGTCTGGATCAGTCCTTCCTTAGCATTCAGTGGAAACTTTCCCTAGGTAGAAAGTTTGAGTTTTTATCTGAGTATAGTTTGAAGAAAAAGAAGTGTCAGTTTGACAGAAGCATTTGCAGAGATCCAGCTTAACTTACAGAAGAAGAGTCACTAGCTGTGTTCGCTAGGGCTCGTCTGCACCAGGACACCCAGAGGAGGTTAGGTCCATGAATTAAATTTGTAAAGTCAGCATTCATACATCGAGTATCTTCTAGGATTAAGCCACAGCCAGGTAAGGACATTTTATTTCTAGCGAAAGCAGCCACATGGTGGTTTAACGTGCTGTAGGTTACTCACGTTGTCTTCACACCTTTCACTGACTCACTTCAGCTTTGACCATTTCTCTCTTGTCAGTTTGCCCACGCGTTCCTTAAAAAATAGGGCCTTTGTGGCTGAGGCAAAAGAGGATTTTGGCTTGCTTTATTAACACTCTTGCCATCGCAAAAGTGAAATTCCTGCCTGAATGATGCAGAGATTTACTCTATGTTTCAGGCAGGAAGATTCTTCTGAGTGCACCCCTTGAAGCGCAGGTAGAAACTGTCTGCGCCAAATGAATGAAGTAAAGCCAAGTCAGATGCCACGAGCACAGGCGCCTCTCTGATGTCTCACAAAACCTACATATGGGGAAGACCATGATCCTACCTGTCTAAATATATCGCCACTATTAATGTTCTTCCCGTCGGCCTTCGACTGGGTTAATCGTGGCTCAGCTTTTTAGTCTAGTGCTCAGTGACACTATATTTTCAGCACGATGCTGATTTTTATCCCTATTTTCGTGGTACCAAAGAAAGGCAGACACCCTTCTTCAGCGACTGCATGCATGCTCCTCTGCATTCCCTTGCACTGCTGGGGCCTCTTGCTCAAAGGCAGTCTAGCAAAATTGTATCCCCGTCAGTAGAATGCGCTCATGCTTTATACAAGTAGAACTTCAAAATACCCAACTATTTGGGATGGGAAGGCTTAATTTGCTCAAATGAGTCCGCTTCTTGGCTCAAATCTTGCAATATAGGTTGCAGCCCAAAGCACATTTTTACGACCACATTACAGTGTTAGAAAAGATCCCGTGGCCTCTGGAAAATACAGTAGCTATGACAGAAGTGCTGTCACAGTCTTAACTAAAGCAGTATAAATGCATAAATAGAAGGGACAAGGTGGAGGCCTTCAGGGCATTCCCCTAAAACAGTAACAGGTCTCTAGCTAGATATTTAAAGTGAATTTTCCCCTATTGGGAAACTGTATAGCCAAAAGTAGTTGTCATTCCAGCCAGATGACAAAAGGGCAGTATCCCCTCACCAGCTGATTGCAATTATCACACAGAAAAGAAGCCAATTTTTCTTTTTTAATCCAGGTTGAAAGCATAAATCTCTGTTTTCCCAGAAAACTTTCTGTAGAGACCTCTGTTCACTTCTTTCCTTGGCAGTCCCGGGTGAGTTTTATTTCTGGCAGTCGGTGCACGGCACACGCCATGCTTTCACTGAATGCAGCACAGCAGCCACGGGGCCAGTGGTGAGTCTGGGGCAGATGTCAGCGGTCGATAAAGCCGTATAACACTTTTGCATGGCTAAATGCAGGGCCCCAGTCTTGCCCTAGTGACTGTAACAGGTAGTTATTAAAAGAATTGCTGTAAATATGATTTAAAAACCTGGACAATGCTACAGGCCCCTAATTATCACTAAAACACTCCATTTGCCTGTTAATTTTAATGCTCTAATCAGATTTTGATTAGGTAGATTGCTAAGCCTCCGTTACCCGGTAGTGCCGGGGTCTGAGGAACTGCCTCTCGCGCGACAGAGGGTGTCACCTGCGCACAGCCTGGGCGTCATCGGGAGCTAAGGTTGTGTCTGCAGGCTATAAATTAACTGTTGCAGCAGCCTGAATCGCTTATTTAGTACTCCAGGAGCCATATGTCAATGTATATCAAAATAGCAATATATCAACAACTGTCTGAGGTGAAGGACGTGAGATAAAAAAGAGAATGGGATTATTCTCTAAAAAAAACTAAGGGCTGAGCAACTATCAAGTTGCTGATGAGCAGCTTCAGAAGCCATCATCTGTAAACCAGCATTTGCTAAAATTAGTCCTGGTCACCTTGTAGGCAACGCGAGGGAGAAGGAGTGACGGACCCGGGTGCAGCATGGGGACCCCTCAGCTCCGGCAGCTTGAGCTGGCCCTTGGTTTGGCCTCGTGCCATGTCATTGAGAGGTAATTAGTTCAGGGTCATTTAAAACGTGCTCATTTGACCAAATGCAGCACATACCTCATCAAAATGAGGGGGATTTACATCAGCCTTACTGTTTGTATCGAGGCTGACTTTAGCTGTAATGGGAGCTATATATTTATAGCTGCCCCCAGAAAGGTTTACTCTGTCATGTACTGCCTGATAAACAACAGAATGAGATTTTGATACCACGTGAAATGAAGAAAGAGGGAAAAGAGATGAGGAATGTCATTTGATGGACACTGATAGGTATTTATTCACCATGACCTAATTCACCGCTCGTTTCTAGGGCCCAGGGCAATGAATAACATATTAAGTGATATTAATGTGAAATATGGTTTCTGCTCCAACAGCAATCTTAGGAAATAAACTGCCATTATATGTAAAAAACATACAAAACCCTTCCCTTTTTGCCACAACCCTTTTCACAGTTGCAGACTATAGCAATATGGTTAGTTACATTAATTCTAGTATTATTACCAACCCCAAAGCCCCAGACTTTCCTAGTTACCCTGCCAAGCAACTCTATTCCTCTAATTCCATTTCCTTCTGTTCCCGAGTACCCTTCAGCCCCTTTTTAATGTACGAATGAAGTAGGAGTGCAGCTCATATTTTTATGTCTATCAGCACTTTTAAAGATATTAACCAAAGCTGTTTATCCTCTCTTTCTGTAGCAAAGCAGAAGCTTGGAAACATCTCTTTATTTTCTAAAATCCAGGAAACAGGAGTGCATGTTCACAGGTGTATTTGATGTAATGTTTTATATCAACATGCTCATTTCTTTCATGAGGAAAGCAGTAAGCAGATGAAACTGGGAAGCACCAGTAAGAAGCAGCAAAAAAAAAAAAAAAGCATGAAATATGATACAAAATTGCAGTAAAAGTATTTATTTTCTTTTACGCACATTCACATGAAGTATAAATCAGGATAAGGCTGAGATTATACTCCTGCCCCTCTTTAGGGGAAGAAGAAATGCAAATATCCTATACATTAAAATTAATTTCTGGATACTCTCAGAAACATATGCATCGTATAGAGGTTTTTTTATGATATGACTGACTTTTATCTTGTAGCTGAAAGTAAAAACATCTGTACTAAAATAAGGCAAAACGTGTGCATTAACAGAGGGAAACCTCCCAATCTGTACAAATAAACAACCAACCAACCAAATAAATCCTGACAACAGTTTAATGCCTGTTAAACACGAAGGCAAAGTTCACTGTAGTGTGAGACGTGTATCTGAGGTGTAAAAAGGTTGCAAAACATCAGCATTTAAAAAAAAAAACAACCCTTATTATGTTTCTTAATGAATTTCTGATTTTCTTAAAACAGGCTTTGTTAGTCTGGCAGGCGGAGTTAAACCTGATTGTACTCTGTATCATCAGCCCCGCTAAAGGATGGTGAGCAGTACTCAGCTGGCTTCAGTTAAAGGTTGTCCGAACGCATCTCACCTAACTGTAAGGTTTTAGGATAGGAGCCTGCTTACCCAAAGGTCTCTGTATTCTCAGTGCAGAGAGATGAGCCTCTCCCATGGGTGAATCAGGTCGTCTCCATCAACTCCATGGTCTCTGCTGGGATCATGGTCCCTCATGGCACAGCTGGGCTAGGTCCCCACGGGCAGCTGAGAAGAGGCCTGGATGAATGAGTAGGGTCTCCCCCCAAATCCTGGCTTTCCCTGGAGGTAATCTTGGATGCATGGGAAGGAAGAGAGCTACACCACACAGAGAGCTTGTGTGAATTGTGGGGTGCACCACAAAGCTCATCTGCACTGCCGTGTAGATCCAGACCAAGGATGAGGTGGTGGGATGCAGTTTGTTTAAATCAGAGTAAGGGTACCTAAGACCTGTTTTAGCTCCAGATCCATGCCTGACACACCTACGTGCCCTTACCAGCAGCTCCATTTGCAAAGCATGTCCTTGCTCATCATCATAAAGTCCTCAGGGCATGAAACTATGAGCACCGTGCATTGACACCTTCGCAGGAGATGGGGCCCGTCACTGTTCAGGCAAAATGCAGCGGAGGTGGCATTTGTCCTTTGCACAGAGGCTTAGTGAGTAGAAAGACAAATTTGAATGTCACCCCAGGCATAAAGACACTAGATATGGCCATGACGGTGTTCCAACCCAGGCTACGAAATCGTGCTCAAAACTATGGGATACGGGGAAAAGTAACTGAAGTGCTCGGTATGATATAAAAATGAGGAAACATTAAAAGATTTGCTTTTGAGGTTTGAAAAATACCCATGCTAAAAGCAAATCCATTTAGAACAGCGATTTGTAGAGAGACAGAAAATAAAAAGAACCTTTGCAAGTAATTAAACACTGTAATTGTAGATTATCTCTACCTAATAAAGAGAAAAGTTAGGCACCTTTAGAAGACTGTTCTGTCATTATATCGCAGTTGATCAGAATTTAATTGTTCCACTTGAGGATCATTTGCCTCTTCTCCACATATCCTTTTGGCTTACACACCAAAACTTGTTATCAGCAACAGTTACTAATTTCTCTTAGAGAGAGAGTTTTCTTTTGAGCTCTTGTGCTGAGACTGTAGTCTTGATTAACTTTCTTCTATAATTTATAGACGATGGCTTGTTTAAGTCACAAATTTACCTAATTTATGTACTGCTTACCACAGGCCAAGGGTTTAATCCATTTCAGAGGCAAAAAAAAACCCTCTTAAATTTAAAAACTAAAAATCCCTTCCTTTCTCAGGAGAGGTAACTTGTCTCTAAGAATACAAGAGGTCTCCACTTAGCTAAAAGTTGGAAGTGAGACAGATGTCTCTAGATAGCTCTAAAAATCTTGATGTTCAGACTTGGAATCAGCTGCAATCCACATGCCACCATAGCCTCAGGCACTGACATTCATCATTCTTACTCCGATGGTCACAAAGGGAGCAGGACATCAGCTGTATTGATCATCCAAATTCTCCTGACGCGCATTATGAATTGGGGGGACTTGAGTTGGAAAGGGTAGTTATACAGTAAAGTGATAGTAAAGTAGTAAGTAGGTAGAAGTAAGCAAAAGATAGTAAAGATAGCAAAGTATAGTGATATAGAGTGATACAGTAAAAGGGAAGATGTGGAAATAGTTTTCATTTTTTATATCTTCCCAGCATAGCATGTTTTCCTAATATATTATCACCTTTTCTACTGTTTTATAATAACCTAATATGTATCATCTGGCTATAGGAGTCCATAAGGTGATTAGAATTACCAGATATGTTTTAGTTTCTGTGTGTGACATGACCAAAGGTGTCCATGAGGTCCTCCAAGGGAGATTCGGAAGCCCTCGCAATAATGAAAGTGTGTCTTCCCTCCAAAGACTACAGAAGACCTGGAGGGCTTTCTGCCACTTTGTGCCAAGTGCAACAGAAATTACTGTACTGCCACTGAGGCTGGACTCAGTAGCCTGAAGTGTCAGTTTACCAGCCAACTGACTTGATATTTGGCTATGTAATATCACGGACGGACCCTACGTGCACTCTGAGTTGCTCGGGTTTCTAGCTCAGGTTTGGGAGTTGTTTCGATAGGTGAGCACAGGACTGCATTTGAAATAATGAATCTTGGAGCGGAGATAGTCTTAGCTGTGCAATTGTTTTCATCTGGCCATACAGCAGGATCCTTGCAAAATATGTGTTCAGCCTTGCAGAAAATTTAAGCTAAAAAAACCCTGAAGCTTCTCAAAGATAGATGTCTGGCTTCTAAATCAATGAAAGGGAGCTTTGAAAATAGCTTCAAAATGCTAAAGCAGCAAAGGGCGTAACTTCAGTGTGTAGCTTTCTCAGAGTCAGGATTCCAAAACGCTTAAATATCAATAGCTTTTCCTGCATTCCCGTATTTTAGCTAAAAGTCCGGGTATATATGTCTGTCCATGTAGCACGTATGCTGTACTTTTTTATTTACATCATCTTTAAAATGAGAATCATTACATGCCAGATTTCAATGGCAAACACAAGACTCCTACAGTCACACAGAGAGCAACCACCTCTATCTTTGCTTGAGAATAGGGTTACCTTTGTTGTCAGGCTCTTCATTTTCCCCCATTTCTATCGTGCTTTTTAGCATAATACAAACCTAGAAAAGCTCCTGTGCTTGCCAACTGGTGGCCAGCCATGAGAGCCCATTTAAGCAGTTAGCAAAATCCCCCATCTGGTATCTGGACTTCCAGTGTATGTCCTGCACATTAGCACAGATGAGGCTCCAGCTGAGACCCTCACGGCATTTCCACCAGGTAAGCCAAAATACTAAGCCAGGAGGAGCTTTACTAAACTTGTCTCAGCTGGCAGCTGGTTTTTGCAATATTTTTCAGTGTTATTAGATTAGTTCATTCCATTCAGACATTCAGATGCTATTTTAGAACAGTTTTACTCTTTTTCCCCAGGCAACCTGTTTTTTATTATGAGCTATTTTTATATGAATCTTGTTCTGTAGATTCCTTGGAAGGAAAAATGGTCTCTGAGCTTAAGGGGTGCTCAGTCCCATTCACTGATTTATCAAGTGAATTTGGCATCACAGTTTTTTTTCTCTTGCTCAAATCTCATGTTGCTCCCTGAAAGCTTCGTTAAAAAGATCAATGCCCAGGGATCATAGCACCCGTATTCTTTATGAAATACGTTGCATGGTTAAAGATTTTTGAAGTGTGCTCTTTTTTTCAGAAATGATCTTATTATTGGCTCTCAAGTATTTTCCTCAGCTGAAGAGAGATGGTGATAATATCTGTCATGAACATCTGAAATGTTTCTTTGGATCACCAGACCATCTCCAGTCTCATCTCTTTATTCTCAACGCAGTCTACAGTCAGATGCTTATGTTACCTGTAGGCCTAATTCCTCCCACCTGATTTTAGGAACATAAATATAGCTTCAGAGTCTAATTTAAAAGGATTGTCAATGGGATGGGATAAACGCCCTCATTTAAGTTTGGGCTTTCTTTGTTAGCTCCTGTCAAAATTTTTTGAACCCACTGCTAGTGTTGAGTCAAGTAGAGGGACAATTACATGCCAGAGAGAGCTGAACAGATGATTGTGTAGAGGAAAGGACCTTACTAAGCCAGTCACCGAGGGAAGACAGAGAGAGTTCAGCCCTGACAGTTATATTTGGCCTGCCTAGCAGCCAAAAGACTGCCAGCTGCCCCTGCCCACGGCCAGGGACCCTCTGGACAGGGGCGCGGTGTGTTGCAGCCTCCGCCTGGCCAGCAAGCAAAGCGTATTTGGTAGAAGACACGGGAGATGTCAGCCTCTGCATGCAGGTGTGAGGCGTGCAGGTTTGGGGTTAAGACTACTCTGAGCAGGTGAACGTGGTATGGCTTGGAGCCGGACACACTGGGGGACATGCTGGAGTCCCAGGACAAAGCTAGGTATTGAACGGTTAATTCCACTTAAAAATAAGAGAAAGCTTTTCTGCTGTGAGGGTGGTCAGACACTGACACAGGTTGCCCAGAGAGGCTGTGGAGTCTCCATCCCTGGAGGTGTTAAAAACCCAACTGGACACGGCCCTGAGCAACGTTTTCTACTTGAGTCTGCTTGGGCAGAGGGGTTGGACTGGAGATAATGTGTTCAAGTGGGGATGCCAGGAACGTGGGACATGCTGGAGGGTATTGCTGAAGGGTGTAAGGGACGTGGAAGGTAGCTGGGGAAATGGGGGAGGCTGTTATTAGGGGGGCTGTTAGGGTACGGTGGGGCTGTAAGTGAAGCAGAAGGGCGATAAGAGTACCGCGGGGATTGCGGTGTGAATGGGACTTGAAATACTGCAAAGGGGACATAACAGATGTTGGCGGTGGGATTCATAAGAACCTGGGGAGATGCGTTTCCTACCAGAGAAGACAAGGAATGTAGAGGATCCCTAGGAAACACGGCTTGATTAGTTCCACAGCTCCTGAGAGGCTCGCTATGCTTCATCATGTCTTCAGTTCTTCAAATGTTTTCAGCGCTTTTATGCAGAATCTTGGCTGCTGGTTTGATTTTTTTGTTGTTGTTGTTGTTTTTTTTTCTCCTTAATTTTTGCTTTAATGTCATGTATCTCGGTGAGACCATTTTTCACTTTCTTGAGTTAATTGTAGGCAAGAGGTGGAACCTGCTTACCATGTGTTACTTTATTATGTATTCTTTCTTTCTGCACGCTACTCTTTGATACGAATTACTTTGTTGGGCTCTTTTATTGTGGTTACAGGGTGCTAATGCACTTCTAGCATGCCATAGGAGTCATTCATATCAGAAGAGTTTAGCTTTGATCATGCTTTTCCTGTTATCCTTGTTGATTACCACTATTTGCATATTACTTGATTCCCCAGGTTTGTGATCTGTCGTTTGGTCTGGTTCCATCCTCTCGCCTCTCTCCAGGTTCCTTGTTTGCTTTGCTTTCCTGCTTTGCTCTGCTTTGGCGTAAGAGATGTTTTGAAACTAGTTCATTTCAAAGGCAAAAGTTTGTTTTACACATTTGCTTTTTTAACTTTTGGCAGTTTTAATTTATTTCATTACAAATGAAGCTTTGATATTCACTAGAGATCATGTGGTGAATTGTTTACTGTTAAATGCCTGGTTGAAGTAAGAAGTGTAATAATATGTCAGTACCTCAAAGAATCAGTCCTGAGAAAATCAGGAAAGCAGTTACTTCAGCATCAAGGTTTGGGCAGGGCCAAATGTGCTCCCACACGCGTTTTCTGGACAGATGTCATACCTCTGTCTGCCTGAAAGTTTGCAGTCGGCTTTCTAAGCTCGTACCGTGACAATGGGCTAGTTTTTATGGTGTTTGGGACAGTGAAGGTCATTTCAACTATCTGCCTGCATCTCCTCTGTAAAGACAGACATTCACTACTCTGTTTTGTAATTTCCATGGTGCTCCTCATTTTGTTAACTGCCTGTAAACCTGCACATTTGGTAAATGAGGTGTTGATACATGGGAAGTAAAGACATATCCAAATATGAATACGTAATAGTGCAAGTCCTTTGTCTGTGGTTGCCATCTTCCTCTAGCCTACTCCTTATTGCTGAGGGGATTCATCCCTTTGGCTGTAGTAACAGTTCTCAAATTTACTTCTCACTCTGCTGTGTCTGCATGCTCTCAGGCTCATATCTCCTTCTCTTTGATATTTCACCTTGGGTCAGCTGCCATCATAACCCCCGTATCAAAGGCGGTATCTCCAGAACTGAATTTTCAAGGCTGCCCCTGAAGCCCTCTCTTCTCCCCTCACCTCCAGCGCTGTCAGTGACAAGACTTTCTCTCTCCTTTCTGCGAGATGACTTATTAGCCTCTCTGACGTCTATTCTTCCAGATCAGCCAAAATGTCACTGGCACGGCTTCCTGTTGCCCCACCTCTGGGCCTCTTCCTTGGGTCCCAAGAGTATATAAAATTCAAAATCCTTGCTTTCAAGTCCCTATATAAAGTTTCCACTTTCATAGTTGCCCATAAACACTTCTCACTATCTCTTTCCTCCTTCCAGTGATATTTCTCAATGTGATTATTCATTTAATGTATAGTTGATTCTGCTTAGTGACAGGGAGTGGATTAGGTTTTCTACAATTTATTTTCTTTCCTCATACTCCCCTATGGCCATGACTATTCAGTGGGGTGAAGTATAAGGTGGGCATAAGCATAGCACCAGCCACGACCTGCACCCTTTTTCTTTACCTTGTGAAACAGTATTTCAGCTGCTGCTCTGACTCGAATCATCCGTAGTGTGATTGGGATGAGTTAGTGAGACAGATCCAGTCTGATTGAGAAGTCCACAGGTACTCAGGCTCTGCCCTTCCAGAAAGTCATAGGCTGAGGTCCCTATGTCCCATTATAGATTTATATATAACCCATGCAGGTGGTGAGAAAACGAGGGTCACGTCACAACTCCCTCTCCTTATTTTCCTCCATGATTCTTTTTTTTTAATGATCTTTGCAAAACTGGTTTCTCAGTCCTACTCATTCATCCTACTCAAGTTGTTCCTAAAAGTTTACATCCAGAGCGGTAAATACTGAAAGCATGTATTCTGTACTGACTGAAGACGCTTTTAAACTTTAGTACTACCAGTTGGCTTAAACTAAACCAGTCTGTAATGTGTGTTGTTCCTCTCCCTTCCTGGGCATCCTCCCGCGTTCTGTGAGTCCTGCAGGTCTACCAGGTCTTCCCAGGCCATCAGCGTGGTGGTGCCTATCATTTCCCTGTGTGGCTGGTCAAGAGGTTTTACACGATGGTCCCATGTTATTAAATATCTTGAATCAGTCTTTACCACCACCGGACCACAAATCCTACTGCCTTCTGCATATCATTGATGGAGATAATGAGGGCGCTGAATCAGATTTAATTTGCCAGACACACTTTGCGCCTGCATGCGCTCTCCCTCTTTTTGTGACTGATCACCATTTGAAATATGATGTTGTATGTGACGGCTGGACTTGCGCATAGCTTTCTAGCTCTGTATGGCTTTATAGGAAAAAGAGAGAATAGTCAGTGCATTCCACAAAACTCGGGGTGGGAAGAAATTAAATCTCTATGGATGCATACACATATGCATATAACATATATATGTAGTGTGTATATGTAACATATGTACCTATTTATATATGTGTACATACACAGACACACACACACACAAACACATAGGCCAAGAATATATGCAGGAATCTTTAAATAATCCTATATTATGGATGCAAAGTGGCACTTTGAGGCACAAAATGCCAGTTTCCTTGTTTATACTTATAAAGTACTTGCATGAAATAAAACATAGGGCCATAAATCCTATTATTAGAGAGTTTGACTCTGCTTTTGTTATTTCTGTAATTTTGGAGGCTTTCTCCTGAGCCAGCGGGATATCATTTCTTAATGATACAGTAATATCTTTCTTCAAGCATGAAGTACCCTGTGTTCATTTTTGCAGCTCTATTTCTGCTGGAATCGGTAGAATAAGGAACCTGGTGCCCTTCTCTTTAGAAAATGCTCACAGCGCACACAGTGAAACTTGGCGTTTTTGGAAGCAATGAGAAGTATCTCAAGTAATCTATGTAGGCATTATCTTTCCTGATGTGGTAGTTTAACATTTTTGTGAGAAACAATGATAGCCTTTTCCTGGAGCCAGAGACTAGGCCTGAGAGTGTAATCTCAGTACCAAACTGAAGACGAACAAGTGATTTACACCTTTTGACTCACTTATGTTGCTAACACCTGAATAAAACATGTTTAATTATTTCTGAAATGGAAGGCCTCCCTGTGCATTTTTCACAATTTGGATGGCTCCGACATATCATCAAATGTTTGAAAAAAATCAAAATAGGATTTTTTTTTATGTTAAAGGATTTATATAGACAGTTACTTATTATAATTGAGATGTGATTATAAAACTGAAACAGAATTATCAAAATAATTTACTGGCTTGCAAGAAATGTTTAGTAGTAATATGAACTGAGAATTTTCCATGCACAATGGATGTAATTCCTTTTCAGAGAAGTTTTGCAATATAAATTTTGAAGTTATGAGTATCAGACATGCTAACATGAGCCGACATCTTTTCAGTGAGAATTAAAGGTACAGATTTCTTTAAGAAGCTGGGGCCTCCATCTTCTCTTTTGGAGAACAAAGTTTGAACAAGTAGGTCCCCAGGGCCAGGGAGAAATTTTGGTGGAATCATGAGAAAATGGGGAAAAAAGAAAACTGGAAAAAAAAAAAAGAGAAAAAGAAATTGGTGTCAGGCATGGGGCAGATTAAGGAGAGTCTGTTGACTAGGGGCTTTAATTTGCAATGCAAAGTCTGCAGTTCCAGAGAAAACTTACTAGACTTATCCCCAGATTGAAAAATTATGTTTTCTGGTCCTGAGTGTTTCCCATAATGTGGTACTGGGCAACTGAGACTGCCACCGTCTTCAAGCTTATCACTCCTTTTTTTTTTTGTGAAAACTGCAGCACCAGCACTTTGCAAGATTGGGTCATGAGATGTGAAAATTGTTGCTTCATTTCAACAATTTTACTACTTTTTTATATAATCTAATAGTGTGTTATAGCCATAGCGTTCCCTGTCGAGTAAGCACAAGTTTGCCATTTGCCTACTTTCTGCCTTTTTCAGTACCTGGCAAGCAAGCAAAATCCATGAATTTTACTCATTCTTAATAAATACTCAGCAGTGATATGAAGCAGCAGGGGAGATGCAAAAGGAATAATAATTCTATTAAATGAAAAAGAGTAGGATTAAGCCAGTTCATTTATGTTCAGGAAGGAGAAGGAATATGCTTACATATGATAAAAATAAACTGATGAAATTTCTAATATTTATAGAACATTTCTCCAAAGTCATTTCGATGTGAATAACAAATTGCCTTTAATCTTCCCATCTGAGCCAGGCTTACCTTCAAGTCTGCACTCTCACCCCATTTCTTTTGTGGGACCTCCTCCCAGTTTCTGTGGGGGGGAGAAGGCAGGGAATTGTGGGCTCTCCCACCCTCGTGGCTGGAAAGGTGTCAATACTAATTACTTACTCCCCAGTCTAGTTCGTTATATTTCTGGAGCTCCAATAGGGAAGCATTGCTTCTAAAAACCCTGCTTTAAGGGAGAGCCGCATGCTGCCAGCATGACCCTGAACGGTCCTGTGGACCAAACAGCAAACACTGCATGGCTGCACCGAAGAATCACTACCCACAGTGAAAAGATTTACATTTCATCCACGGTTTAACGATAAAGAATAATATCCCACTCCCTGTCAAGCAGAACCAGTCACCCATTGTTTCAATACCAGCATTGCTGCTGTTGGGTTATTTTGGGGAAGCCAGAAGCACGTAGTTCGCTGCAAAGTGATCCAGTCTACAGTTATTGTTAGGATTAGTGGAGCGCTGAGACGAACCTGGAAGAAGAGGTTGGATATTCTGGATCTACAGCTCACATCATAGCCATTCACCTCTCTTTTGCCACTATCCTTTTGGATAATACCTAACCCGCTCTGTAGCCAGCATAGAAATTAGTCGTTTTGCACTAAGTTTTCCTCCAAAATGTTCATCTGCTGTTCCACTCATCAGCACACAATTGTTATTTCAGTAGGAAAAGGGTTACCTGTAGGCATTTGGCTGCATTTCAGCTCAAGTTTTGTCATTTGGTTTTGGCTAAAAAGCATTTCAGCGCTGACTGGAAGGCAAATGCTCAGGAGGAGGAGCCGCTTTCTGCCCCAGCACCAGCTGGCCTGGCTGTACCGCTCCCCTCTTCACCATGCCTTGCTCGTGCCTGTTCAGCGCTGTCGCCTGTGCAAATCCACATCCTTCTCTATCCCACCAACTTCCCTTTGTTATGTCTTTTCCGTGGTAGCAGCCTGAGCACATGCAAAACCTGGTCTTGCTGGGTCTTCTCTGGCATATTTGGGGACTGCCTAATCCCTGTTTTAACACTTTTTATTGTGTTTGCATGTTGGATTGTCAACATGGCCAAGAGCATGAAGCAACTGTTGTCATCACGGGTCCCCAGTTAAGACCACGGACTGTTAACCTGATGATCAGAGCTGTTATTCCCCCACCAATGGGCAGGCAAACCTAGGATGGGATGGAGACGAACCTGTGTAGGGGAAGAAAAAAAAAAAAAGTGAAGAGTTGGAGACAGGAATGGAAGAGGAGGAAGAGAAGAATGCAGGGTTGCAGTTGGGTTTGGTGCAGCTTACAAGGCAGTTGGGAGGCTGTAGGGTGTCACAGCCACCCCTCCCATTGCACAACACGTCCGTGGGTGGTGACAGAGCACCTCTACTCTCAGGTAAACCTGGTCCGTGGAGGTACAAGGAGGTCACCTTCCAGCCTCCATCTTTGCAAAAATTCTTCAGCGACACAAAGGAAATCTGGACAATGCTTTGTAGGATTATGTTGTAGTTTATAAAACAAAAAAGTTGGTTGGCTTCCAAGAAATCATACCGACGCCTCTGGTGTAGCATCTGATTTTAAACATGGGACCGTCCTCCGCGGCCGGCTACCGAAGAAAAACTGCACTGTCCTCACCGGGGAGGTACTGATATGCCCAACTAAGGCACGTGGAAACAGAGTCCACTGCAAATTAAGGGAATAAGTTAAACTGGTCTTTCGGTATCAGGCTAATATGCTCCAGAGCAGCGAGGTCGCTGTCTTATCCCTGTGCTCTAGCAGCTGCTGCGCACTCAGCTCACTTCTGTTTTCCATATCCTAGTGCCTCACTTCAGCTTCCTTAGTGTTACCTCACTGTTGGCCTCTTCACGGAACAAAAGGATGAGAAGTACTCATTTTTCTGTTAAATTACCCTAAGACAGCAAGAGAAATATCTGTGCTGAAACCTGAAATTTGTCCATTTGTGTACAGTTCTGTTCAGGACCTATCACTGGTTATGTTTAGGTGGTAGTTTGCGTCTCCCCTCCAGTTTCACTTTTTTAATTCCTTCACCCTCTGCATCCGTCTCTCACGGCTCATCATTTGCGCATTTCTGTGATGCATTCCCCCATTCCGCAAATACCTCGCTAAACGGAGGGGTATGGGCCCAGCACCCTGCCAGGCTCTTCCGACGCCGACACCTGAAGTTGCCGAGGCTGAGCTCCTGGGAGGCTGTGCAACTACCCCCGCCGCTCTGCTTTCAGGTGGGCAGGAGGTACATCAAACAGGCAGGAGATCCCCCTGGACTGTCCTTGCCAGCTGTCCAAAACTCCTTCCAGTTGGGCTGTGTTGCTAACTTCCAGCGCTGAGCAAGGCGTGGGAATAGATGGGGGTGACCCGTGGCAAGGGCAGTTCACTCGTTCATTCAGAGACGGGGAAGACAAAACGCAGAACACAGCATGCTGTGGATATACACTCCTAGAATACATAATCTGTCAAAATCGTGTTCTTTTTAATACCTGATTAGGCTTCCTTGCCAGCCTGAGGCACTAGTGGTTCTTACGGTTCATCGGGACCCCTGGTGCCGGGGTAACTTCTCCTCTCCAGCAGCCCCACTCTCCCACTTAAATAAGGAGTGGAAAAAAACAGCCTGATTTTAGGTCAGTTATTTTTACAGGATATCCCTGCTACCTTCTGGAAGAAAAATGTGAAATACTGACTGTGTTGTGCTATGACTTTAGAGATCGTTTAAACGTCTTATGGAGACACCTTACAGAAAAATCTGTGTCAGTAACTAAGTAAATAATGTATAGGGAGCAGATATAAATTTGGGTTGGAGTGTGAGGAAGAAAGAGTTGGAAAAGAGGGTGAAGCAATGCAAACTCACTCTGGTTCAATCTTCTGCAGTCAAACAAAAGCACAATTTTTAGATCCACATTTGGTAATTTAAATCTGCTGACCTTTAATTCTCACTTTTAATCTATAAAACAATGTGAAATCCGTATTTCAGGTAAATATGTGACCTTGTGCCAGGGTCAACTTGGTAAGCTAGAGACTGAGAGGATGTAGCAAGGGATGGTCTGTTAAATAAATCTATGGTATGAAGGACATTGCCTTTAATACAAATATTTCACCTCTTGATATTTACTGTGCAGGCTGTGGCTGTGAAATCCTTCCCTTTGTGCATGGACTTTTTTTGCTCTTCACATTTTCATTTTTCTGTGTGCTTCTATTAAAATTCACATCACACCATAGTTCGGTTCTATCAAAAAAAAAAAAAAATCCCACGATATTCTTTATCTGATACATTCCTGTGCGCAGTATTGGTAGCAGTTATCTCACCTCCACTGATATTGTTAAAGTTTCATACCAAGCCTTCACACTGTTCTGCTTTTGTGTAATCTTTATAGTAATAGGGCTAATTCAATAATATTCACACTGCCAAGTGTAGAAGCCCATAATGTAAAACCCAATTACCTTTTCTATTCCTTTTCTCAGTTGCTCTTCTGCTGTGCTTAGTCTTTTATCTTTTTCACTGTAAACAGGTAGCTTATTTAAATTTAATAGACACCACTGCCTTCCTCGTTTCCTTTTTTTCCCTTGAACCTTCTAGACACTCTCATGAGATGTTCATTCACCTTTGTGTAATACCATAGTAATAGTAATACAGGAAAAAAACCGTAATGATTGCATGCAAGCTACAGTAAAGGCCTAATGAACACTGCGTTTATGAAGAATGTCGCTTGGATTCCTAACTGCACTTCGGTAAATTATACAAATTAAATATTCATTACTTTGTACTTCATTAGTTCACATTTGGAACACTTTTTCTTCATTATAATAGCCTGGGGTAAAGGTTTTTTTAATATGGTTTATTCTGTTATTTTTCAGAAACTCTTTAGTTACAATGTTGGAGGAAAGTTGTATTTATTCCACAACAGCCCAGAACATCCATATATTCCAGAGACCGAGTATTTTCTCCCACAAGAATATTATGCAGGTTCACTAATTGTTCAGAGTTCCTATTTCAATAACCAAAGTAACTAAATATTTAAACTGATTTTCACAGTGAGTTTGCTTACTGATCATATCCCAACTCAGAATGAATTGCCGTTTCATTAGCACGAGCAGTATCTGACGAACGGTAAAGCATAAAGCCCGTGTTCCGCACTGCGGCCTTGCATTGCTCGCTGTTGGCGCTGGCTGCGATACCTTCGAGCGGGTTGGTTTGGTGCAGGAGGCAGGCGCTGCTTGCCAGCCTTGAGAAAGTGGAAGGAGTTTTAAGGAGGGGGGTTGGGGGTGGCTGGGGGTCCAGTGGCCCTGGTCCCCGCCAAGGGAAGGTGGCCGTGGGATTGCCTCTGCCCCACAAGACCCTGGCCAGCACACAGAAGGTCGTCTTCTTGCTGCTATTTGAAACGTTGGAAGGATGTTAACTGAATGAAATCCCTTGAAAGGTTCAGTGCCTCTGATTTGCTTTCCTCACATGTTCCTTCATCCTCAGACACAGTACCTGGGGGTACAGCCCATCTCCAGACAGATCTAGAAAGTCTCCTCACAAGCTGTGCAGCACTTCAAAGCAGAAGAGCGTTTTCTGATTGTGTATGGGCAATAAGACATGTCAAACCTTGTTGTTCAGACTTGAAATTAGGGAAGCTGGCAATTTCAGCTCAATTTCAGTCACGCTGCGGGGAGGGGATTCATTAAAATATAATCTCAAAAAAGTTTGGGTTTAGCTTGTTGGTTTTCAGGGAGCACACAGTGGATAGATGTACAGGAAAGATCCCTGGTCTGGTGATTAGTAACTACACAAAGAGAAATAATTTGCTCTGTAAGTCAGCTGTCGTATTGCTCCTTGCCAGCAGAAATAGTCTCTTAATTCTCTTTCCAAGTAGCCCTCAGCAGTAGGACGTGTTTGTACTGGTGATGGGATGGGGGGGATATGCTGGCCTATCCATACTCAATCAGAAAGGCTGGGGAGTGCTGAGCTGCGTGTGTTGGATGCTTAAGACCCAACGTGGGGTCAAGCAGATGCGCAGCAGAGCTGGTGGTGGTTTGGGGGGGATCGTCATAAATCCACGGTTGAAAACCATGGTCCGTGTGACTTTGCTGAGGTTACGCAGGGATCCCGTGAAGAACGGTGAAGAATTAGTGTCTTATGATTTCTTGGCCTCTCCATCAGTAACACAACTTTTTGTCCACTCTTCTGCCAACACACTATTTTGAAATAAAGTGTGATGATGCTTTTAGTTGCTGTTACAGGATGCAGTAATATACCTGTGTTCAAATGAGGTTGCGACTGCTTTAGGTCTTCATCCTTCCCCAGCTGTGTACATTTTGGCAAGCCAGCTATTCTTGTTGTGCCTCTGGCAGTGCAAGTGGAAAACTGGGGAGAGAATAGGACTTTGCTGAAAAGAAACAGGTGCATCTGTACTGGGTTAATAAATCAGAAACAGGGAAACATTAAATCTGAACAGTGTCCAGCTCTCTGTGTGCCTGCATTATGCTGCATAATAATTCTCTCTTTTGTGAGAACCACATCAAACACAGATCAAGTTCTACCTCAGAGACTGCATGAAAATCAAATCACGTGTGGATGTTGTTTTGTTTGCCGAAAGCAGACATTTCCAGACCGTGTTTAGAGCTTCAAGGGGATGGGATGGAAGAAGTACAAACCAAGGTAAGAACCCTTGTTACCAGTCACTGTTTCTTATACAGGTAGTTGTATTAAAAGCAATAAATAAGCATCACTTGAAAAGTTTAAGGTAATAGCCAAATATGGATCAAAAGCATACGTATGCTTGGCCCTTGAATATTTTATTAAGCAGCTATGTCAGCCACCAGATAGTTATTTCCAGTTTAGCTGCCCAGATTGCTTTGTTAGGGCCCAGCCCACTAGATCCATGTAGTCCAAAGCTTCTTTAGCTTCTTGCAAAAGGCTTCTTTTAAAAGATGTGTTGCCGCTTTGTTGGCATCCTTTCACATTGTACACGCACATGCAGACGTGCAGCCTAGGCAGAGCTCCCTCACCAGTCAGGAAATTCAGTTCCTCATCCCCTGTGTCCTGTGCCTTAATGGACTGTAGCACTGTCTTGTTCTTGGTTGCCTCTTCCTAGACCTTTTGCCCTCAGGACCAGTGCCTATTGTCTCATTCGCTGAGTAACTTCAGTGCAACCCTCTCCAAAATATGTCCATTTTAGTCCCCAGTTAAGTGCTGTGCATCAGTTTGCATTCGCACACATCTCTCTGTGCTTATTGGGTTGATGACTCTGGCACACATTACCCTCTGATCTGCGTCCAGGTTTGCCTCCCAACAGACGTATGTAGTTTGTTCTGATTCAGAGGCTGTGGGTTAATTTCCAGGCAAGCAATGCAATAACTAAGGGGTTCTGGGCCCTTTGGTGGAGTCAACAAGGTTGACCATATGGACATACTCCAGGTTCACAGTTCTTTACCTCAGGAAGATATGACAAAAGCAACATGGGCACAGACACACATCTTACACACAGAATTTGCCCAGGCTTCCAAAACACGCTCCTTCTCAACTGAGCTCTTCTCACGGTGACTGGGGAGCGATACTTCTCTCTTGCTTCAGCCACCCCGTCCGCCCAAGGTCTCTCATCTAATGAGTCCTGCAGAGTCCTGGCCATGCTCCCTTGAGGCTCTTTGGGGAGGACATTTGCCTGAACTGAGCAGGTGGTTCCCTTTTACCTCTGTGGATGCCACAGGACTCATCAACATCATGGTATGTTGAACACAGACAGATTTCCCCAACAAAGCAGTAGCTAGTTCTGAACTTTGGCTGAATAACTATGACCAAACACCACTTACGAAGACAGCTTTGCTAGTGGCAGTAAGAGGATTGTGTGTTTAATGCAAGAAACACATAGAATTATGCTTCATAGCATAGTGTGCAAATTAGCAGCATCCCAATGTGTAAATAAGAACATCTGATGACACAAACGTTAACATACGAAATTAATATCTTCTGCAAGGCATTTACACAGCTTGAGGCAAAACTCAGGATGGTTAACGAACCCCCTTGTGTGTATTATCCAACAAGAAGACCTGTGTCATCAAATATTTTTATTATTAGCTGAGACTGCCTACGCTCTAGAATGCAGCTGTAATTGAGAGCTCCAGTTATGATTCCTATTGCAAGCTCTCCAAATAAAACAAAAGCCTAAAACAAAGCAGCATTTTTGGTAGAGTAAATCACACACCTGACGGATCTAATACTACAGTTATAGCTCATCCCAGCCATGCACAGCAATATGAATTCTGTGCTTGCTTCACTATGCTTTTACCATGTTTGAAAACGATGTGGCCTAGGATAGGCCTTGTACTTCATCATGAGCGTTCAGGGGAGATGGGAATAATTTGTAAGTAGCAGGCACGACGCTACGAAGATGGCATGGCACCATGAGCTGGAAGGCTTTCACTGAATTCGTTCTTAAATGTCCTTGCATTGCTAATCATCAAATAAATAAATAAATAAAATCATCAATAGTGCAGGGCCATTTCAGGATGCAACAGCATAAGAAAAATAGTGCTATGGCTTATAGCCATCTCATTGGTGACAGCTCATGTTACTGAAACAGAGCACAGCATCCTGGCTTCCTGCATATAACTTGTCCTTGAAGAAGGTTAATGGTGTCTTGTTCAGTTTTGGGTAGTTCTGAGACTCCAGCAACAGGCAGCTTTGTTGCTCTGTGTGGGAGGGAGATAGGAGAGAAGAAATTCACCTACTGAAACACACAGGGCAGATGTTATTCAGAAAAGTCACAAAGCTGGGGGAGGAGAAAGATATTTTAAAAAGTAGCGCATGATTAAATAGCCTAAAAATGACCTGTGGTATTTGGTGTTGGTTGGTGCAGGAAGATTAAAAAATGGAGACAGAAGGGTGCAGCCCCAAAAGGACTCAGGAGTGGCAGCATGCCGAGTGCCAGCCGCCAGGGTACGTCCCCATGTGCTGCTGACAGGTGTCACCTCCCCACAGGCGACCAGCAACATGCGGCTGAGCCTTACTGGCATTAATGAAATCTAAAACGCCGCGTGGGGACTTGCCTAACTTAGCCAATAGGTGTGCAAAAGACAGGGTGCTTCTTAACGCTGACCTTCTCTGAGATGGAGCGGACATCAGGGAGACGCCTCTGGGCTCTGCCGAGCCTTCTCCTTCAACGTGCAACTGTGCCAGCCTTGTCCTACAAAACCCAGGCGAAGGAAGTGGTCACCCTTCCGTACGCAATAGCTCAGTTCTTGGGCCCATCCAGAGGAAAAGTGCGAGATTGGATTGCAGTTTCTCTGCTGCCCGCGTTCTCCCACCTCCCAAGCCGTGTGCTCATCACCTGCAGTGGGAGATGTGGCCAGGGTACCCCATCTCAGGGAGAAGGACACCTGAGCTCCAAGTCAACGCTTGTGGAGCGTTGCAAGACCTTGTATCCGCTGGCTGAGGAGCAGCCCGTGGGAGGTAGGTGGTCTGGCTGCCCTTCTGCCTCTGCCGCCAGCGCACAGCTGAGCCTGCCACACCGAAAGAAGAGCCTCGAAACCAACTGTGGGCATTTCCCCCTGTCGACCAAGAAAAACTCACAGCACTAGCAGCAAAAGGTGTGAGAGGTTCTGTACGTATGAATTCCATGAATCATTTGTAAAGAAAAAGTTTGAGGAACGGAATACCGGGTTACTGCCGTCTCGCTGTATTATACGGCGCTCTAACAAATGCAAAATGGAAATGCAGATACCAATCTACGAAGCTGTAAATACTGTACTGCAGTTAATATGTCTTTCTGCACTCACAGATCTCATGAAAAGATCTCAGTGCTTTTAGGTTGAATTTTATTTTGTTTCCTGAGCCTATGACAACTACTTACAATACTGAGCAAAGTAACACTTCAGTTACACCATTTCAGACAAAGAACAAATAAACCAGTAATTATTCTTCTGTCTTTGCAAGCCCTTCTGACTAGGATTCTTGTAAAGTAATGATGGATCTCCCCATTTTTTTAATTTCTCTTCACTCCTGAAAAAACATTTCAAAGGCATAAATTAGATGAGGCCAGGGACAGATTTGTAATATCTCATCCTTTCCTGGAAACAATAAGAAATCAGATAACTCCCTCAAGCAGAGTGCATTAAAGGTGACAGAACAGAGATCTTGCAGAGACCTCATCAAACACAGACAATATTCAGCATTAATTCAGTGTCCATTTTGATTCGTTGCAGTTGGATGGGAAATGAGGCTTGAGTGACAACTTTATTTAGTAAGTCATAGGCTGCTGAAAATTTTATGAAATGATGCAACATACATGTAAAACAGAGGGGCTTTTTATTAGCAATGCTTGATAAGATACAGTGAAAATGTGAGTCACTTTCATTAGCTATTTGTCAATGGAAGGCATGGAAAATAAATTAGATTAAAACCCTGCTCTGCATAATTCTGCCTTTGTGTTTGCAGAAGCAACCTTATCACAATACCTTTTAATAATATGGAGCATCTATTGCAGCTTTTGTTGGTTTACCCCATTATGCCAGGAATACTAATTGTTCACTTCATTTTGTCTTCAGCCAAAGGTCCCATTTGTGATTTGGAGCATTATCCTTTCCAATATTCTTACATCAGTGGTGCTTATGAAACATCTGGCGGCTTCATTGCTGTGGACACTATCTTAACCAAAGGTGCATTTTCAGATGCAGACTCCCAACTTCTTTCAGAAAAGCCAACGTGTGTGCAATGGCTTGTGTCCTGTGCTAGAACAATCATATTGTACCTAATGCTGAATTAACACCAGCAGAGAGAGTCAGAGATAAAAAAGGTGAGGAGAATGCACAGCCCCGGGGCACTATAATGAATATCATTCTCATGGAAGGTGTCATTACTGCTGGCATTTGAGATTGAAAACAGGAAGAGTTATATTAAACCTCTCTCATAATAATAGTAATAACAATTCTTTAGAATAAATTTTAAATTAACCTTATTAGTAAACTCATCTAGGCTTAGTTCTTTCCCTGATTCCCAGCAGAGGAATTCTTTAGAGCACTAACACCAGCTATGTGTTTCTTCCTCTTCTGACAGCTTTCCTCTACATGGAAAACAATTTACCTCCTCATTCTTCATACAAGTGGCAGCTTCTACATAGAAATAGTCCTATAAACAGAAGCCAATTAAAGGACTGGCAAACTGTTGTCAGAAATGAAAGCTGCCTGTTCCGAAGCACTGAACACCGGAGCCAACTACAGATTAAAAACCACCAAATTTCTTTTTCCGATTTAAAAGCAAACCTATCCTGGTGCAAGGTACTTCTGAGTGACATGGGACAAAAGGAAGACAACATAGTTAAATATAGAAGAATAATAATTTTCCTTGGCTTTCTGTAGCAGCACACAAATACCTGTGAGTAATGCCCCAATGCTACCAGTGAGCAGGGCACTTAATAAAACTCAAACAACTGTCATACATAGGTTACAAGGTCATTTCTCACACATAAGATAAACTGGAAATCCATCGAAAGGATGGAATCTGAGAAAGTGTTATGAAGTTCACTGGAAAATAAAAAATGAGTTTCACATGTTATTTTATTTCTCAAGGGCATTTTGATAAACATATGCATACACCGTCAATGCATAGCTTACACACAAAAAGGGAAAGAAATCAGTATCACGGGGATTTAAAACAGTAAGTGCCCTTTAATGGCACGTTATATTATTGTTGATTATATAAACGCAATAAAAATGTACAATTATGCAACAATGCAGCTCATGGTGCACGTCAGAGCTGTTTCCTGATTATATTTGAAATACCATAGGTAAGTTTTATTATTGCCTCACGGAAGATGAAACTGAGACATAGAGTTCAAGGTCAAAGGCTATATTGATTTAACTCTGGTTCCCTAAATGAAGCATCAAAATCCAAGCCCAGTGCAGTAAGTAGGCAGCTGGGCTTCAAGGATAAAGGCCTCCTGCAGCTCTGCGTGTGGCTGCTGCCCTTTGAGAGTCAGCGGAGGCTGCAGCTGTTCGGCAGCTCTGAAAATCAAAATTTCCTGATTCACCCTTTAGGCAATCAAATTCAAGCTACTTGTTTTAAATCAGACTCTTAAAATTTACTGGGGGGTACGCTGAAGGTGTGTGGCTGAAGGAGGCAGGAGCAGCAAGCCCATTGCTGGCACCGCCGACGGGAGGGCACGCAGGCCAGCCTCCGTGCCGAGGGTCCCTCGGTGTGCATTTTCCCAGGGGCTGCCTTTGACTTCCAGTGACCTAGATCCTAATCTAGCTGCCACCATCCAGCCAAACATATGAAGTCAATTTTTCACCAGACACTTTGGCTTCCTATTTACGCTTGGCCGCTGGGGGAAGTGTTGCCCCTATTCACAATAAAGGCAAAGACAGCTTCAGGCCTGGCTGTCTGGGATCCCACCTTCCACCTCATGATCTTCCGCGGCAGCTGGGGTCATGCAGAGTGCTGGCGCTGGCAATCTTCATATTTCAGTGGCTCTTCTGCAGCAGGAGGAGCCCGTGCGTTCGGAGACAACCTGAATCCAGGCGCCTTTCCAGTGGGTGGGATGTGGGATGGTCCCTTTCTCTGAGACGGGGAGGGGGAGTTGGTGGGGATCTCCATTCCAATCATCTGTCCATCTTTTGCCTTTGAAAAGAGACGGATCTGTGTGTATTTTATTAAATTGCACCGAGATAAGTCAATAGGGCACCTTTTGTGAATCTAAAAATAAATAAAATAAAAATTGCTTTTGAGAAGGCTATCAGAACTCCAGCCGTGCATAGATCCGTCCCTAAATAATATTTGGCGTGAAGTAATGCAGCGCTGATTTGAATCTTCTCAGAGGTGACAGAGGGAGACCATCTTAACACTTTGCACTCGTTCTGCGCCCCAGTGTAACCAGGCTGCCTCTGGTACAGGTTTGCTGGGCTCTCCTCCCCACGCTCCCGACGGAGGGTCACCGCAAACCCCGCTGCTGTATCATACCTCGCCGTAACACACGGTCCTGAGCAGGCAGTGCGGAATTCAATAAAGCAAAAGATTCTGTTGGAGAAAGACTGACGGGCCCGCCAGACACCCTGAAAATGGGAAATGCTGCAGGAGGGGGAGGAGCCCTCGGCTCCACTGCCCACAAGCTCCTGTTCATCCAGCTGCAAATGGACAGATGTCCACGGGAAAGCCAGTTTCCTCGCAGGATGAGAAAGTACGATGTGGCAAAACTTCCCAAGTATTATTTCAGTGTGTAAGGTACGTCCAC
>JAVKLA010000005.1:32493121-32546651 GCA_034782735.1 Sagittarius serpentarius
CGGCGCCCCGCCCGCGCCCCCCCCCCCCCCCGACCAGCGTGAAGAGACAGAGACCCGTCTCTGTAATACCCTTGGCCCCACACCTTGCCACAGCTGCTCCCGTAAAACCCTGGAGTGGAAATCAAAGAACGAGCAATCAGGATTTTTTTCAGCACTGTACCGTTTCAGACCCCCACATAAAATGCACGTTGTGAATGATTGCCTGGATCAGTGAGGAGATTTTACCACGGTCTCCACGACCAACAGGGCAGAACGGGAACTTCCTGCGCCCTTGGGAGCTCCCGTTTTGATTAAACATCTGAGAAATACCCCAAAAGACTATTACGCTCAATCAATATGACATTGCTTCAGCTAACGAAATTCTTTTAACATCCAACATCCTTTGAATCATGGATTAGAGAGGGCAAGTTAGTTCAGATTCTGAACTACATTTTAAATTACATAATTATCTAGTAACATCACCGTATATATTAGAACACCTATTTTCAATGGAAAACCCCAGTGTTCTTGAAATTTTATTTTAAAAACTGCAAGAACTGATAATTTTAATATTTTGAAATGTTTTGAAAGTTTGAACAGGCTTTCAGGCTTGTTAATGTCATTCAAAGTTAACTGCATATTCTTTAACATAGGAAAATAAATGAATATACCATGTAATTATTGCTGACGTCTAAAAATCTTTAAGACAGTCAAAAGCATAACTACTTACTTACATGACTGTATTTATTGCTGGATTGTGTTTATTTCATTGTCAGTAAAATATTTTTCTGTCATACGAAACATGTAGATTTCATTACATAAAACACATTTCTGAAGGAAATTTGATGAAGGCAAATTAATCAATAAATGTTCCAGTCTTGATTTTCCTTGTTTATATTACTAAAAAAGCTTACCTGGGATTTTGTTACCCTACTAACTGTTCACATATTTAATATTTTTATTCCTTGTGTGACAACTAGAATGTTGTCTTGCTGGAATGTGTTAGATGATATTACACTGATACAACATTGTCAAAATTTGCACAAAAAGTCTCACGCAAAACTCTAATATGTGAAATACTTATGTTGTAGCCTACTGTAGTTATACTTACAAATACATTTTAGACCAAGTCCTCCACAGCTAATCTTAGCTTCAAAACCAGTAGGTTATGTCATTGACTGAGGTAGTACTTTTCTATCAAACTGAACTATTTGGGGCTAACTTTTTTGGAGTAAAAGCTTAAAAGGTCTCAGGGTTATGGGACAGGGGTTTGTTGGGGTTTTTTTTGGTGGGGGTGTGTGTGGGGAGAAGGTGTTCTTAAAAAAGGAAAAGAGACAAAGAGAAGGCAATGAAGCTGAGCCCAGTTTTGTGGGTGCGGTGGGTATGGGCATAGGAAGACCATTTCCCACCACACTGTTACTGTGTCACTGCTTCCTTGCGATCCCTTTTCCATCTGTTGTAGCCACCTGCCTCGTGTTCACAAACACCTCCTAACTGTTCACTACTTCTTTGAAGTATGCATCATAATTCCTGTTTCTTATAAAAACACGTTCACTGAGCTCCCGTAAATGCAACTAAAATTCTTAGACTGTCAAATGAAAAATACAACACTGTTGTTATTTTTAAGTGTCTGTAGATTCATACAACAAATGTTGTGTGTTGTATATATTATGCTGATAGCTAATGAGACTGCCAAGGAAAAAAAAAGGGAATTTTTATCCCAGAATTATGATATCTGCATTTAAATTTCAGGAACTTTTCAGATGAGGTTGAGAACCAGGAATATTTGGTGCTATGCCTGACTTTTCAGCTGTGTGCATTCAGTAAAGTAAGTTTTATTTCTCTTTTTTTTGTAAAATGTATATTCTAGAATGTAACCAAAAAAAAAGAAAATGTTTTCCACATCTATATTACACAGTGTAACTCATGGACCCCCAGCGTTTTGTATTACAGCTTCAGCTGCTAAACATGTTCTGAGATGAAATACAGGACATAAATCAGATTGGGATCCAGGTCTACTTTACATATTTGGAAGAACTGTAGAGAAAATGCTAGGAATTGAAGGGCTGATCTGACAACTCTTTTGGGGAAGCTCCCTGAAGAGGTGGAGGAAAAGGAAGAGGAAAACTCTTAGATGTCTAAATCAAAGGGATTTTGCTGCCTGAGAAAAGTAAATGTGAACATAGAGATTATTTTAATGAATTAAAATGACTAGAATATCCAATGCAAGCAGACTTGACTTGATCATGAGATCATTGATTTCAAACTTTTTGGCCCTTACATCAAATGAACTACAAAGAAGCAGCAGTCCCTTTTCCCTAATTATAGTTACATCACAACGTGATCACGTTTTTTTGGTAGGACAGTGTCAATTATAACTTACCGCAAAAAAAAAGGTATTCTCTAAAAAAATAATCCAAGTCTGTATCAGGGAATTGTACAGATCACAACTCGCCCGTCAGCCTAGACAGAATCTATAGATACATCCAATGCTTCTCATGAGAAAGTATTTTATGTCATGTCAAATTTTGGCTGGTCTCTCCAAGTCCTTGAAAACTGCAGTAAGCATGAACAATGAATCTTTATTTTAACAAGGAAAAAAATGTTTTGCTCCATTTTTACATACCGAAAAAATCCGGGGTAGGGGAGATAGAGGAAGGGGGAGATAGAGGAAGGAAGAACAAAAGAATCATCACAACAATAAGGTGGTGAAGACACAATAAAATAGATAAAACCATGTAAACAGGAAGCAGGCAAATTCTTACCTTAAACTTTTTCAGCAAAAGCAGTAGCAGGATGACCTGCTCATCGCAGGAACCCAGTTCTGAAGCCTTCGTAGGACACTCACTCAGCTGAAATTCAAGGGACATCTCATTGTTGGTTCAGCCCCACAACATGGATTTTACTAGCACTGTGAAAGGCGCCTGCAAGGTGGACATAGTACATACATACTCGTGCACCTGCACACAAATACACCCCCCCTTCCCTCCACCCAAATTGCCAGTGTCCAAGGCCAAAGTCAATTCTCTGTAGACCATGACTGAGAGGTATTTGAGAAACGTCTTATACAGGGTGGAGTTGACACAGCAGAAACACAAAGTCTCACAGGTCTCAAAGCTTTTGCAGCTCTTTCTTTTAAAAAGCTATATCACCTTAACTCTGATCATTTCCCTTTCTTATATATGTTCCACTTCAAATGCCTCTGATCGATGCCTTTTCCTCCAACAGTGGAGGCAGAAACTGTGAGGACTAGGAAAAGAACTGGGATAGTAAGCATGACCATGGATATCTGTTTCTTACTATTGACTGATGCAAGAGGTTTGTAGGCATGGACCTGAGAAATACTTTAATGCAGGTGGTAATAGGCATGAAGGAAACCATGCAAGAATATGAGGTAAAAATATCCTGCTTTGCTGCATAGTTGAGTAAACACTCTCCTGATTAAAACAGATTTCTCCTTATAACACTTGTTTTCTGTTATAAAACAAATTCCTCGGTGAATGAGTTTCCCCAGATGTCATATCAAGACTTTCAGTTTGTGTGTGAAACATCGCTAGTAAATACATTCGAGGAAAAAAGAGTCCCTGGAGCACTGAATAGGCTATCAGGTCACCATTAGACTTAATTCTCACTTGTTCTTTCTCCTTTTCAAAATTTCACTTTAAAAGTGTCTATCAGCTGACCAGATTATTTTTTTTTTCAGTATAATCACTTAATTTATTTAATGTTTATAGTCATTAAGGCTTTTAGTGGAATCATTTTAAAATATGCTTTCGGGGTCACTTCGGCTCTATTAAGCTTTTTAAACAGATTAAATCCAGGGTCTCTGCTTTCTGAATACAAAAGCAGATCTTGCCTGTGAAGCCAAAAACAATTTAAAACATATGAAATACAGTAGAATTAATCTGTCCAGAACCAAAAGGAAGACTGTATTTATAGCAGCTGATTTATTTGTTTGATATACAGTATGTGCTCTGGTTTATAATTTTTAAGGTGTGTGAAAAGGGTCACATTATATATTACAAAAATAGCAAGGCAATGATTTACAAGACTTCACATTGTGCCTATTGACCTTCTCAATAAGAAAGGTTGGTGGTTGTAACAGCACTGAAAAATTAAACCCATGGGAGTCAATTTAATGTAGTATAAACTCTTTAACAACCAGCAAAATAGCCATATCAGCTGTTCCATCTGCAGATTATGTTTCAGCTGTAAAATGCAGTTTTTAATAAAAAGTGCACAAGCTTTCTTTATTCTACAAAGCATGTGTTTCCTCCTCCATGGAAGCAGCTGCTCCCTACCTTTCGTGTGGCAAGAATGGAAGTATTGTGTTATAACTGGTCCCTTTAGTGGGAGAAGAAAGAAAAGGAAGAAAGAAACTGCTTAACAGCAGTACAAGTCATTTTGTCCAGTTTCCTTCTGAAAATTAATCTCCGAGCTCTGAAGAAAAGATGTACATCTGTTTGTCCTTTGCTGGGGACAAACACTTTTGTCTGTCCACAAGGAAAACAATATTAGCCCATGTACGGCTTGAAATAATCAATACTTAGACTTAACAATTGGGTAACGCTTCCTGTTAACACACTCACTGTGAAAATGAGAGGTTAAGGGCAAGATATCTCTTTTAATTATCAGAGCTGTGTGTCATGGACGTTCCAGAAATAATGGTAACTGAACACATCTAAAGCATTGTCAGGTAAATGAAAGACAAAAACCATTCAAACTGTGGTCTTCCTTATGTTTTACCTCATTTTTGCAGGATTATCTGGCTGCCCCAGTACCTTGCACAGATGGAAGTTGGCAAGCAAGATAGAGTCTTTTCATATCTCTGGTTTTTCATCCCTAGGATACTCACCTCATCCACTTTTTGCAAGGAATCAGACAAAAAGCAGCCTAGAGGTACACAGAGATTGCTAATTCTATTTATTAATAGCCACTATCCTCTAAAACAAAACAAAACCTAACAACAACATAACTGCACCTAGCTCATCAGGTATTCTGATTTTAGCTTATACCTTAGGGGAGGCCTTCAGAGAGAGAAAGTTAATGGCAGACACAAAATATTGGAGTTATAACTAGCATTTTTTGACTGTTGGAAGAGTGCTGTGGTGTATTTTGGTTTTCTTGACAAAAGAGGGCTTTTTTTATAGCTGTTACTGTAATGATTTGGTGAAATGTGGAAGCTCACTGAAGGTTCGTGCTTCACACTAGAATTTATTTTCCTGACTAAGGAAGCAAATGGCAAGACAGTTGAGGGCAAGAAGATTGGTGTTTTTGCAGAAGCGTACGAGAGACGTGAATAAGGGGATTTGCATAATGCACACTGGTGGGAGTTCTTTTCCAATTTAGTTCATCTACGTGGGAAGTTCACTATGGTATCTCCTTTATAACTTATGTCTCTTCCAGGACAGCTGAATAAAACAATTGATGGTGCAGCAGTAGATACCTTTTTTACATCCTCCTGTGAAAGATCACTAAACACTCTGTCTCTAATTCTCATTCCAGTTACATATTATATATGAAAAGAACAGGTCTCTTCAGAGCATGTTTTAAGTCATAGTTTGGTGTGCTATGTACTGTAGCAATCTCCACACATACATTTTAAGTCCTACTCAATCTGTTGATTATAGTGCCCTGGAGAGACAAAATGGGTTAATATTTCAGCGCTGTGCTTATTAATGGTTAACAATTTCATCAGAACACGATATTCCCATACTGATAGTAGATGAGGTGAAGGAATGGGGTTGATTGTATTAGCTTGTCAAAAAAGATATAGACACAGTTACTGAAGCTTTGATAATGGTTAGAATTAAGGAAGTACCATAAAATAATAGATGTCTCTTGTGCTTTTCCTGATTCCAAGATATTTGTTGGTTCTGAGAAGACCCCATCGAAGACAGGTGAAACCATCTGTTACAGCCAGTCCGTGTTAGCAGCAGGAGAGCAGGCTGGCCTGTTGCTGGGACATAAGGAAAGCAAATCTAGATCTAGCTTGTCCTCCAAGGCTTCTGCTCTGCTTTTTTATGGAAATCCAAGTGAAGCAAACCTAAGTTAAAATGCTACCAAGGTGGACAGTGGGTTCAGCACCCGCTTTGCAGAGGTGTACATGGCCATCTCCAAGAAAAGCTGAGAGGAAGCAGATTCTCAAGTTCTCCACCACTCCATTAAATAGCATTTTAAGACATGGTTATCAAAGAAGCGTTTTCCTTCTCCTTTCCCTGCTGCTTGCTCAGAATTTTCAAAGAAGCGTTCAAGGGGTATCTGAAGCTTTGTAAAGCAGAATCAACCAGTAGACCAGTAACATTGTCTGGAGTCAAGTGGGCAATGAAAGAGACCCTATTTCTCATTTGATTTGAAAAGAATGTCTGAATGTGTCCAATATCTCCAGAGGCAGGTTTATAACCTTTTGTACCTGAGTTCCCCAGGTCGCAAGAATATAACTCCCAAAACCCTATCAGAAAGGCACCCCAAGCATTCCGTCTGAGCTGCTTAGGTCAAAGATTAAAGAGAAAAAACAGGGCAAAAGCAGCTCCAGAAAAGAGTCGTATTAAGGGTCCTTGTATTGCCTACCATATGGCTTGTGGAGATAGAGGATTTCTAATCATTTACTGTCCTGTCACCACAGGAAGCTCATGCTGGACCTTCTGAAGTATCACAAACCACTGCAGACTAATAACCTTGTGGAAGGTCACGTAAGAAAGCTTCAATAATAAAGCAACTGGGACAGTACCTTGACATTTGTGATAATAAATATTATCAACAACATCAGCTAGAGTTCACAGAAACACCTGGATTTCACATGTCAAAATTGCTAGTGAGAAGTACTGGAAAACCTTTTAGACTGACATTTTCCTGGGAGAGGTAATCAGCTCCATGAATCCTTGTGCCTTGGGCATAATTCAATATTGTCTATACCCTTCGTCTCCTTGATCACAGAAATTAGAGCTGGAGAAGACTCCCAGGTCACCAAACTGCTCTACATTTTCAAGCCTTTCCCAGTGCTCATTTAATGAGAGAAAGTCCACGCAATGACACTTGTACCATTTCTTTCAGGAGACCATTTCTCATCTTTAAGAGGAAAAAAAAAAAATCCCTCCTGCGCAAGTCTTCAATAGCCCCTAACAGCAGTGTCTGGTAATGTAAAGTGCTGCTGTACTGAGAGCAGGAAGCAAATTACATCTGCTTTACCATTTCCACTGATGTAACTTAAGTGCATACAATGCAGAGTGACATAGAATCTGGCCCCTAGGATTTCACTTAAGAAAAGTGCTGTAGTAGTTAAATCTCTCCATTTTTTTACTTTCTCTTTTTACCTCCGTTATATATCCTGTCCATCTGTGAAGTCCCTTGCAGGAGCTGTAGTCATACACCACATCAGGCATTGTGCAAAGGGAGAAAGGACTTGAGCCTGAGTAGACTAAGGTATTTCCAAGAGCACAGCACTGGTTTCTTCAAGGACTTTGCAAACTAATAAATAAAAGCTATAAACATACAGGAGTGGAAAATCAAGCAGCAAAACCACTTTAGATCTACTAATAGCTATCTCTCAACCTAGAGCAGCAAACCTCCTACAATGGTCAAGATAAAGAACTCCAAAAAAGAAGAAGAGCAAAAAAACCAAGCTGGTGCTTGACATTGTAGCCCACACACTGAGTGGATTGAGCTCAATAAATGATACCATGTTTGTGTTCTCCAGCCTCTGCTATATTGCCCGTGGCCCTGAATCCATACACAATTCAGGTTACAGACGTGGAAATCTTATTCAAACTTACCAAAGGCTTCAATTCTCCTAATTTCAAAGCCTACCTCTTTCTTATGGTTTTTGACACAAGCTGAACCAAATACCAGATATGGGCAGATGATTACAAGCAACTGAGTTTCCATAGCTAGTTTCCATAGGCTGCCATTTGTTGTTGAGCTGCAGTAGCTGGCTGGCTGGATGTATGTCACCTAATACATAAGTGCAACAAGAAAGCATGAGCTTAAGTCATTGCAAAGGTCACATTTGCCATTTTGTGTAAGCAGCATTGAGATGAGGCTTAGTGAAATAAAATACTTATTTCTAATACAAACCACCTCCATAATGTCAGCTAACACATTTTACTTCTCACTTGTAACAGACAGGGAGCATTCATGCAAATAGGTAGCATAGCTTATCTGCCAGCTGGTAAGTCCTTATGCCTCAGTAATTTGGTTGCTAGCAATTGTCCTGTTATACCCATAGTCTGGAAGGAGCAGGAGGCAGGTTTCCCACAGACTGAATGCTGCGAAACCTTCCCAAAAAGAGAGCATGGAGCATTTCTTGCTCCTCTTTACTCTGACACATCTTCGAGCACAGCGGTCTCACACGAGGACCTGCATCACACACCAAGCACGAGGGGTCAGCCGACAGCTCCCAGGCTTGCTCTCACGTAGCTTTACACCACGAACACTAAGGCATGTCTGGTTTATTTATCTATACATCAGTGAAGGTATGCCAGGTAAGTAATTGGAGCCAAATAAAACCTGCTGGTTTTACAAATTGGGATTACTGGCTGAAGCTTTCTCATGTCACCTCTAAACTCCGAGGCAGGTCCCAGGATAGCGTTAGTGATGATTACCAAGCTGTAATACAAGCTGTCAAATCTGTTATAATCAGGGGTTAAAATAACGCACACTCTGTATTGAATAATTGCTATAAATGCCCTGAGGCGTAAAAATACTGTTTGCGATGCTGTAAATAATGTGGCTGGATTTAACTGCAATTTGATATGTCTATTCTGTTTTTTTCCGTGTAGCCTGGCCCCAAGTGTCTTCTCAGGTCTGCTCTTCAGTCGATATTAGCCACAAAAGTAGCAGTACCTCCATGTACAGTATACAAACATCTGGGTCAATCTGAGGTCAAAGCTCAACTGAAGGAGGCAGCATGCAATAAATATAAGTGGAGTATATTACTATGATAAATAAAAGCAGCCTACATTAATGCGAACAAGCTTGACTGATAGTGAGTACATTTCTAAGACACAGGGTCAAGCCTGGTGCATCAGCGAGGCTGAGGGGCTGAATGAGACGCATTGCTGCAAGCAACTCTGAGACAAAAATCCCCAAATAGCCCATGATCTCACAGAGCAGACTTATCAATTATGGTAATAAAGTCATCCTGACAGTAGACTTTCTGTTACCATTTTCAAATCTTTGCTGTCACTGTCAAAGGAAGTGCTATTTCTTTCCTGTTATAACTTATTTCCGCAAGAGTCTAGAAGTGGTAATATTTATTTGGTTTCATCACTGAGGCTTGCTCTCCCATTTTCTTCTTTCCTCTCTGCAATTTGTACTGTCAGGTAAATGTTCTTTAAAAAAAAAAAGTTTCTTTATCTATAGTATACCAGTATTTGAAGTTTGTGATTAGAAACCTCTGGAAAAATACAGCAGGAGGTATTCCTCATGGGAACTTGACTTTTTTTTTTTAATTTCGTATGTAGTTTGTATGCAGTGGTGGGCTGAGTTCTGGCAAGGACTAATCCATACAGTGTAACTCTGTGCAGACAAGGAGTAGTTCATCCACAAGCCTACCTGCTGGGTAGGTTTTCAGTGAGGCTATCTGGAGGACTGTGAAAAGAAAGCCACTGTGCAAAACACAGACACAGTTTGTGCTCAAGTGCTCCGGACCTTGCTGCAGGACTCAGCACTAAACTGAGTAGCCAGACTTGCTGTCTGGGGGATTACGGTACAGAGAAGCACAGTGGGAAAAAAAAACCTCTTCATTGGACAAAGACTAGAAAATTAAAAAAAAACAAACCACAAAACAACAGGGGCAGTTGAAAGATTCTGGATATAGTAGTACAGAAAGGAGAGGGAGGCACAACTTGTACCATATCTGATTTCCTTTCCCATCATTTAATAGAGGTCTGGAGAATGAGGAAAGTGTGATGAAATGGTAAACAGCAACACACAAGTCTTCTGTATTTGGAGTGCAAATGACTAGTGACATAGGATGTTCCATTAAATGATGTCCATGAAAAGCAAGCACATAGTGAATCATCCATCCACACAGGCTTGCAATAAGAATGTTGCAGAACTCATCTCTGGGCTGATATTGCTGCTATTTAATGTAGTTTCTAGCAAGCCATTTATCATATTTATGGCTATATCTAACCCTTTTTACTATGTTCTTTTTTTCACGAGTTCTCCTAGAGAAAGGCTATTCCACAGCTTTATGAAGCTATGAACTGGAGAATAATGCATGACCTAAAGCAAATGGAGGTGAATGATGCCCACATTATACCGGTTATCCAGACCTGTCAAAGAACTGCCAATACATCAAGCACTGTTGACCAACTTTGCCATGCCTATAGTTTCCAGAATAGGTAACAAAATGGAATCGAAGGTGTTCTTCAAAAGCTCCCATTATGTTATCCTGCATCAGGATTTACAGCAAATCAGAATATTTGCATCACTTTTTGAAAAGGGAAATGTTGTCCTTATCTGTGCACTACAAATTCCTGGCTTTTCAGCAACAGAATAGGAGCACTGCCTAACCCTTCTGAATAACCATTTCCTCCTAGATGGCACTTAAAAAAAGATGTGCAGAGCTTATTAAAAATGTAGCTGGCTTTCAGACTTCTTAGTGTCTTCCAATGATTTGGATTGTTTGAAAAATACGAACACTAAGTAGTAGCTGCTGGACCACACACCATGTGAAAGAAAGAAAACCGTGATTCTGTTGAGAGGTTTCTCAGGACCTTCATACCATGCAAATCCTTCTGCTTCAGCTAAATCCCTGGAGTATGTAATGCTGATATAGTTAAACCGTTCTCGGATCATTCACTTCCCAAGAAGCTTACTTTGCTGCATGCTTGGTGTGCAATTATTTATAGACAAAGCCCTGTCCCTTTGCAAAGCAGAAAACAGCTCTTGGTAACTGGGTTGACAGTTGATGTGCAATATTTTTTTTGGCAGAAGTAAAATTCATTGAAATATCACCTCTGAGGAGGTACAGAACATAACAAGAACTTAAGAATGCTTCTATTGGATCAGACCGACTGTTCATATTCCCCAATACCCCAGATAAGCAGGGAAATATAAGAGCAAGGGAAGAATAGAGTGATGCTTCCTCATGTTCTTGAATTTCCGGAGCCTGAGCCACATCTCTGTGGTTAATTAATAGTCTTTCTTTCATTAATGTTTTCAGTTGCTTTTAGAACCCATTGATATTTTGGCATCTGCTACATTTTGTGGCAATTAATTTTAGCAAAGAAATGAGCATCTTTAATTCCCTTTAATGACTGCAAACTTAGAGAAAACTCGAAGTTTTCTGGATTGGATCCTTAGGCTTCCTGTGATTTTGTCTTCTTCTTCTTCAAAATTTGGATATTGATACTTGCTCATCTGTCTCACTGGCACGAGTCATTCCTACCAGTTATTTTACTAACATTTGTTAGTGGGACCTGTTGATTCAATAACATGTGTTAATCTGCACTGAAGACATTTAGGCAAGGTGTTACTCATTTCTTGATTTTCTTTTTAATTAAAGCTTGTTCATGACAGCTAAATTTGTGCAAACTTCTAATACATGTAACTGCATGCAAAACATTTCTTCGTGCTGGCCAGTTTCCTAACTTTAATTCAATTGATGAGTCCTATATATTAGCAGAGAGAGAGAGTTAGTGGAAGATTATTTCCTTAAGTTATTCTACAAACTATATTTTGTTATTAGAAGTTAAGATGATGATTGTTGAAACACTATTCTACCACCTATACCTTTCTGAGTTTCTGATATCTTTGTTCAACATACTTTTATTATTAGAGACTTGCATGTTGTATTATTTATTATGTCTCATCTAAATTTTATAGATGCACATGTTTCATACAGGTTAGTCAAAGATCCCACTGGAATTAAAAACACAATCATGAAAAATGTTCTGAATGGTGGACTGACAAATAATGAAAGGAAATAAGGGGATTACAAGAAAACACTGAGAAAGAGAAAATTATAGTTCATTTCTCCCCAGGAAACTGTTGATAACACAACTAAAATGGGAAGGCTACTTCCTACTTCTTCATGTCTCCCTGTATGTACCATCTGAGATTAGATTGGATTGTGCTAACTACAGAGCTGCTGCTTTGAATTTAGCAGAAGGTCCAAAGAAGGGATTTTCTTCCTAAAATTCTGTAGCAACATCCCCTGATTCAGGCCACAAGATGATGGAGTGGAGTCAGGGTTAAGTGCTGAGAAGAGTTAGTTTTGTCCACAGAGCTGCCTAGAGCCAGCCAGTTGGAAAATGGTGAAAGCAATGCCGGGCAGAATTTGACTTGTACTAGGCAGTGTTGTAGGCAAAAAAAAAGCTTAAATATTGAATGTGGGCCGGCAACACATGCATACATGTGCGTGAGTGAATGCCCAAAACTGAACTTCTGAAATCTAAAGCAGAAGCCGGCTATTTGCTAGCTGCAGCTAGGAAGGGCAAGTCATACATCTCAATAACGCCTGAACTAAAAAGACATGGCATGTCTTGAATACCACTGTTGATAAAGAGACACGAGACAGGACCACCAGTTAGGGGGCTGATTACACATTGTGCTCCGGCACACAGACTGTATCTGCTCTGGGAAAGAAGCAGCAACCCCAGAATGGGGATGAAGACCGTGGCTGGAGGAAAGATCCTGGAAGTGGGTTTAAGATCCTGGAGATCAGGGAGGTGGATGGAGATGAATGCCAGGGGCACCCAGAGACCTTGGTGGGTGATGTCCATGAGCAGTGGCTCAACAGGAACTGACCCAACTTTCTGCCCAACCTTCCTCATCTAGTTGAAGGTGTCCCTGATCACCGCAGGGGGGTTGGACTAGATGACCTTTGATGGGCCTTTCCAACCCAAGCCGTTCTGTGATTCCAGGGCCAGCAGTGATCGTCCTGTGGGAAAGGGAAGTCAAAACCAAGGGAGCATAATGCTGGGGGGAGCAAGTGAGGGTGAGACAGTTAGGTAGGGCAAAAGCTTGAATCTTGCTGGTTCTTAAATAAACCCCACTATTCAAAGCCACCGTCAGTTGATGTTTGCTATGTCTTGCCTGTGACAGGTCGGCAGAGCACACACAGGTAAATGGAGAGCCCATGCACAGTCAAGTCAGCTAGTAATCAGTGGGCAGTTTGGTAGGGCAACTCCCTTTCAAACTAGTTCATGAAGAGCAAGCTGCCTCTTATATTTCGTCCCTCTCTCAGCTTCAAACACCACATACAGGTGAAGAGGACCACATTTCATTACACTGCCCGGCATAGTCTCCTGCAGGTAGGTGTCACGGACAGGAGCCTTGGCCTGTCTCTTCCAGCACAGCTGGAAAGACAACACAATGGCTGACAGCATCTTCCCTTTCCCATGGGAACCTGCCACTCAGCACAGCCCAGGCTGTGGGAGATGGGGTTAAACTCCCTCCTACTGCATCTGATTCAGACTTAGATCTCCCTGCTCCTGTACGGCTACAGACATCCCCTGTCTGTAGGGAACCGCTCTGCAGTCCTTACAAAACTTCTCCATTTGCAAAAAAAAAAAAAAGTCTTCAAAATGTGAGAGCAAAGGAGAGAGGAAAAAACCCAAGATGACTCAAGACATGTTATGTGCCAGTCAGTCCTGGGCTCCAGTCCTCGGTCTGTTCTGCTGTTCATTTTTTCCAGTGGCTGGAGCAGGGTCGTAGCTTGCACTTCCCACCACTCAAGTAAGCGAAGGGCCTCCCCACGGTGCCCTGTCCCGACTTTCTGACCCAGGGAGTTTTGTGCTCTTTGCCGCATGATGGAACAGTTTCATCAAGAGAGTTTGAATATACCTTTCACATAACCCGCATAAGCTTGTTGATAAGCGTTTAGGTAGTGCCTCAGAAACCAAATAAGAAATTATAGCAGTGAGTCCCTAGCTGGAAGATGGCACAGCTGAAGCTCTCATCTCCATTGCTGGGATGAATCCTGGTCATGGTTTGAAGAACAGCACTGTACCCTCTCGCATCAAAAGTCCTTTAGAAAGAAAAGGTTGCTGCCTTTTCATTTTTTGTTGTGTCTAACCTGGGGAGGGGAGCCATGGGGGGCACACAGTAAGCATTTTTACGATTTGCCTGTTCGGTGCTTTCAGGAGAAAGGATGGAGGATGCCGTATTCTGATTACTGCTTTGACCTGCACGTCTCCTGGAACTCCTTAGAAGACAGGATTTTGGGATAGGCATGTGAGAAAACCAAGGAGAGACAAAATTCACAAATTAAGTCACAGTTATTGGTGTACCTCTGACTCTCTTTAAATCTGCCTTGCAGATTTTGTTCATAACTTCATATTTGTTGTATTACACCTCAATTTGTTTTGAGGGGGTCAACCCCCCAATCTTTATGTTAGTCAACATTTTATCAGTGGTGGTATTTTTGTTTACTTCTATGCCTTTGAATACAATGAGATTCTGTAAAACACCTCAGGAAACACCTACCTTCGCAGACTATTATTGGTGCCAGCTTTCACAGCTCTGTCTATTAGCCCGACTGTAGTCCATTTAATGCATACTTCACTGATGCTGTGTGGTGGCATTAATTGTGCCAGGCAGTAGTAAGGCAAGTGCCTTACAAAAGCCTGTTTCACCAGAATAGATGTATCAACCAAACTGATAAATCCTACACATGTAATTGAGATTATTACAGAATCATATTTGTTGTCATAATTAACTGAATCCCATCTTGGGTTAGTACGATTTCATCTGGGACTGATCGTGTAGAGACTATTTGTGCTAGGGACACCTGGATAACGTCACAACTCTTTTTAAGATCAGTTTGCTTCCAGCCTCCCAGGATTTTGCTGGTGCTCTGGGCAGAAATCTCTTCAAGTAATTCTTTGGAATTTTTAGGTATAAGTTACCCAGGCCTGCTGATTTGAAAGAATTTATTCCCCGTACAAGGGTTGGGTTTTTTTAATATCTTTCTCAGCTCTTAACTGAGTACTTCGTCATCTTCATGTGAAAGAAGCACTTACTCTAGTTTCATTTTGAAAACAGAACAGGGATTTATTTATTGTACACTCCTGTATTCTCTGTCTCATTATTAATGGCATTATCATCTCTAGTAATGGGCTTGTATTATTGCTGGGATTTCATTTGTTCCTAATATACTTTTAAAAAGCTCCTTATTTTATGTCGCCCAGAGACAAATGCATGATATTAGCCTCTCTTATCAGTCATGTTCACTTCACAAATTATATTGATTATTATCCATTTCTTTCTTTTTTCTTGTGTTACATTCTGTTGGATTTCCCCCATTTGTGATAGCTTCTTTCACTTCACCCCTGCAGCAGAAGGATCTAGGGCCAAAGTTGCTTTGCCTTTGACTGTGGACTCACAGCTTTCTTGCCATATAACAAACCTTCTTGAAGAAACCTAAATTGCATTTTACAGCAATGTTTTTTTCTTCCAGTTAGTTCTACTCTCTTCGACTTCTTCAAAAATACCCAATGTGTGTGTTCCAGATTGGATCTGCCCTACTTTTTGGCTAAAATAAATGTAATTGTCACAATTTTGGTCTCTATACAAGCAGTCTTCCAGTCCAGCGATTAATTCACCTTCATCTTCCATAGTAAAGCTGAAAATAAATTCACTTTGCAATGGCTTCTGAATTAGAATATTTTGTATTTTTATTTTTATTTTTTTAGGAACTTTAATGATCTTGTACTACTGGTTGAAGAAAGAAGCCCTTAAAGCGCATGTCCCCACACTGTCTCAACCATGTATCAGCCTTCCTTATTATTCTGCTTTAGTTTAATGCTCTCCTGGCTGCACCATCTAGTCTTCATGCAAAAAAAAAAAATATTCCCCTGCAGGTGCAAGATTCAGATTATTACATTAGTCTCGGACAGTGGTGGCAAACCTGTGGCGTGGGTGGAGGAATGAGCAATGTCACTGTAGCGGTAACGCAGTGCCCTTTCCTCTGCCCCCTTTCCCTCCCCAGCCCTGCTCCTGAGAGGGTAGCGGGGTGCGGAGCCACCTCCGAGGGCTGTCGGGGAAGGGAGAGGGGAGGGAACTTGTTTATTCCCCATAAGCTTGTATGCACACAGAATGATGGTCGCTGTAAATATCAAGCACTCCTAATGAGTAAATAATGCAATTAGCCTAAAAGCATTTTAAAAATTAGGAGGCCTTATCTATTGCAAGACCTGTGAACTCAGTTATCTAGGGTTGGTCCACCTTTAGCTGAGGTCACTTTGTGTAGCTTCGCAAGAAACCTTTAGAAGGCTTTCTAATGTCAAGATAATATGAAGTTCCCTTTTACACAAGTGAGGGTTTATTTGTTGCATATAATCAGCAAATAAATGCCAGTCTGGCATATTTATTTGTTTTATACCAGACCCTTGAGCAAAAGCTATTAGTGACTTGGAACCAAATGTTCTTCGTCTTTAGCCTGAAGCAGGGGAACATGATGATCTTGAAGTCCAAAACTACATCACTGTCATCTAGGTCAGAATTTGGATGATGGTGAGTAAACAAATTATAACATGTAAGTTAAGATCAGCACGTGACAGTATTGGCAGTGCCATGGGAACATAGCCCACCCATTTTTCCCTATAGCCCCGTTGCTTAAAAAAATATTCCACGCTGAGATTCAACTGCCTACAGTATTGGATTTAATACTGTCCTGCATTTTTAAGTGCTGCCTGTTGTTAGAAACAGCTTCATTTGGAAGTACAGAGATGAGGTTCCCATTCCTGTAGGAGCAGGAAAACAAAATCCATTCAGCCTTTGTTGTTCTCGCAGCTGTTCACGGGTACTGGGCCCTAATTACAACAAGCGGAGAGCAGGCGTGGCTTTTGTATGCCTTGAACTAGCTGCTGATCCAAAAAGTACAGTATTAATGAAAATATTTCTGTAAATCTCAGTAGCTTTAGGTCAATCATGTGGTCAAACTGTTTGAGCCAAACCTTTCATCCCTTTCCCACCTGTGGCAAAATGTCAGAAGATTATTGTCTTAAACTGAGCAGTAGTTTATAACTGTTAGCCCAGTTAAATCTATCTCACACAATGATATTGTACCAAAGCAAATAAACGATGGTATTTTGTGATAGCCGTGAGCAAAGAAGGGAGTGATCCAGGTCTCTAACGTTGATTCTTGCAGGATTTTTTCTGCTCTCTCTTCATGTTGTAACCTCAAAAGTCCTCTCATCTCTATCAGTAGTGTTCGCCTTTGTAATCTTTAGGTATTGCATTAATTGCTATGTTGCATTAATTATCACTTCAACCATAAGCCTTCTCCTATATCCACATATGGATAAAATTTAATTGTCTGCTGGCTTCTGGAAATAGCCAGCACTGAATAAAAGTGACCCATTAACTCATCATAATTTCAGGCCCCAAACCAGGCTTGTGGGATGCAGATTAAGAGATATTCGCCAGTCCTGAAAGATGCATGTACAATTAAGTGTCTTCTTTATTCAATGACTGTCTTCTTTTGTGTGGAATATGGCCCATTATCATTTATATGGGTATTTTATGTAGCTATACAGTTAGATGGAAGTGTAAGTATCCCCCTTCTTGCCCAGATTGTCTGTGACACCCCTTGTTTAAAGTATTTTTGAATGCTAATTAGGTTTTCACTGCCCCAGTCTTTAGTGTCTGCTAGAAGGCAGCTCCCATCCAGTAACCACCTTGAAGTTACAATAGATCTTGCTAATTATCTGTTTCCCCATAATTCCAATGGATAAGACCGTGTGCAATCTGTGACAAACGGGGCCTAAATAGTGCAGTAAGTGCCCCTGGATTCTCTGACTTTCTAACGCAGCAAACTGGAAATACTGCATCTTCAGGTAAATTTTAAAAATTGAGATTATTATTGCATTCAATATAAAATGAATAATCCATGAAAGAAATCCTTTGCACTATTTGTCACAGTAAATTAAACTTGTTTTATCCTACACCTGCATTTCCCCTCTGCTTCCAAAATGTACCTGCAGTGAAGAACTGAAGGGCAAGAAATTATTAGGGGCAACTGACAGCAGTTACGCTGGCTACAAGATAATTTGGGATTTGGGGCACTAAGGAAGCCTTGGGAAATGATTTGAGACTCAGGATTCAGAACTCAGCGTGAATATTTCTGCTTAAAAGACAAGCTTGTAAAAAGCCTGGCCGGTTAACATGTTGAATGGCACAAGAGAAGTGCAATTTCAGTCTGTCTGCACATGGGAAAACAGTGCTGAGCTGCTCACAGCTGTGCTGAAGAGTATTTGGCAGAATATCGCCATCCAGAAAGTAACAGTTTTATGGCTAGATCCACACAAGGACCTTAAATGTTGCACAGCCTAAATTTTTGGATGGAAGGGTAAAACTGAAGAGAGGGTATGTCTTAAAGCCGACCCTTCTCCTTACAGCGGCACAAGGACAGAGACGGGCCAAGACACCCCCTGACTCCCGGGGCCAGCCGGCGCCTTTGCCTGGGGGACTTTGGTTCCCACCTCAACTGCTCTGCCAAAGTCACTGCTCCTGTCAGCAGGCTGGCGGCAGCCCCAGGACGGGAGAGAGGAAGAAATACTATGCCTTGCATGGCATAGCAGCACTCGGTGGCCAAGGGGGACACCCTCCCATCATGAAACTGGGAGGTCCTCTGTTTTCAATCCACTTCAAATAATTCTGTAGCTCAGACTGGCAACCCAATGCCCTTGCTTCCTGACGATGTGAAATGCCTCTCGCGCTTCAGCTTTCCTTTCCCCACCATAAATATTCGATTCGTTTAGGCGAGGGCTAAGGACGGGCACACACGCAGCCCCTGCAGCGCAGACGGCTGCATACCCTCGCCCCTAAAACATTCCTGGAGCCATGCGAGGGCTCTGGCTCCAGGCTCTGCTTGAAAGAAGGAACAGCAGTGCCCAGGGAATGTGTCTACTACAGAGCTCTTAATCCAAGGCAGTGCTGCTTCACTTTCTGCTTGGTTTTGGGGTCCCGTCTAGTTGGTGAGGTCATGAGCACGCTGGGTCAGACTGCAGGTGTGAGACTTGCTGTCCTCCAGACGTGCTTATTTTGTGGATCCAGGTGGGCAAAGGGAGGTGGGATGAGTCCCTTGCTGTTGAGTCCCCTCCAGGCAGTTTACTGCCGTATTGAGGAAAATTTCCGCTAGGTGGTAAGTCACCTGAGCTTTTTGAGGACTGAAACTCTAAAAGCCTTCAGGGCATCCTTTTGTGGGTCTATCCCTTAGACCTTGACTGTAATCCTAACCAGTGCCTGTACAGAGCCTGTGCAGAGTAATTGCTAGCAATGTTTGAATCCAGTTTTAACTGGGGGAGAGGGAGAGCTTTAATTTGTTTCTTGAATGAAAACAAATTCAGCCACCGGAGTGTGACCCTGCCAGTGATGCAGATTGCCAGGGGTACAGACATTAAACTATTGATTTATTATGTGAAGTGCAGGTTATTCTTGTACAGATGGTAAGAGGTTTTGGTATGAGAGCTGCAGCTTTGATATCGCCTCTGTAATTCACTGGTGTCTGCAGGGTGAGCTGTTCCTGACCACTTCTCCTGTCTTCACTTCAGGGGCACTGGGTGGGACTAGAATGCACAGGACAGACTTCACTGCTTTTTTGTACCACTACAAAGATCCAGAGCAACGACAAGGTTCTAGCTTGAAAATGGAAGTTTTATAGACCTGTCACTACAACTGTCTGCTAGGCATCCCTCAAGTGATGTGTCAGACATATCCTCCATAGGTGAGAAGAGCATTTCACAACTTCCAGACATGAAGATGGCACGGCTTTCTAACCACAAGCATCTCTCTGCAATTTAAAGCAGGTCAGACATTTTCAAGTTGATTTTTTTCCCCTGGGTTGGGAGGATATCAAGGCCACTGAATTTCACCCAAACTGGTGTGTCACTTCCCCAGCTTCTCAGCTGAAAAGACAGACCAGCGTAGGAATCCACAGGCATTTCCACATACTGCCTCTCAAACAAGTGTTTTGGCAGGCTGCTCTGAACGTGGGTCAGAGACCCTCCAGGTCTCTAGAGCTTTCCAGGGAAGCTGGTGGACTCCCATATTCCTGCGACATTGTGTTCCCCAGCAAAAAGTCTGTTGGGCACCAAGAATCCCTAGGAAAAGTCATGGCTGATGTCTCATGATAGGCTACCCCTGGGTGGCTGTCACCTCTGTTTCACAGACGGCTGGCTCCTCGCTGGCCCCCATCCTGGCAGCAAGCTGGCTGCATGGACAGCTTGGCTCCAAGTCCGTCTGCCTGGCAGATTGCAGCAAAGCATGTTGCAATTTGGAGATACTTCAATGTCCCTGCTTGAAAAGCATTCCTCTGTTTCCAAAATAAAAGCACTAAAGATTTTTTGCTTCCAATAAGAATCTTAAATATAATATTTAGTTGGGGTTTTGTTTGGGTGGGGTTTTTTTTTTTGGTCTTGATTACATGCAAAATACTCCAAACATTTCCCTTCTGGTTTTCAGCCTGCCCTCCAGGACCCACTGAGGAGATGTTTAGAGCCCAGCTACGTCCATATCTTAATTACACTCTACTGGCATCAACTACATAAAAAGAAAAAAGGTCTTTCAGACTGTTTTCTAGCACTCTTATGCTGCTGGAGCATTAGCTGATACAGGAACAGATGTATAAATCATCCGGGCTCTGTATCCATGTACTAGGGGCTTTTCCAAAGAGATGCATTATCATCCAGCTGCACTCACAGTCAGTGAGGATTAACACTCCAAATGCCTTTTGTTCTTCTCCTCAGTTCTGCCCTACATTAAATATTTGAAATGAGGATGACTTACTCCTCTGCTTAAATTGTATCTAAAATGGAGGACTACAGCTCCTCTCCAAGTGAATAAAGACAGTGGAATTGTCTGAAGTAATACGGTGAGAAGATCCATTTTTGCCATTCTAGCAGTTCACAGTATTATTGGCTTGTTCCTTTGTATTATACCTTTTCCCATTTTTTCTGCTATAAAAAATGTAATTTGCATCATGTCTTTTTCCCGGGAGGGAGATGCTAGAAACTCCTCAGGAGCTGATTAAGATTTTTCTCACTGAGTTCACATTTGTCTTGTAATGATTTGTGACTAGCCTGACTTGTTTGAAATACTAATGCCAGAAGTTTGGTTTAATAGACTAAGCCCTGGATCTTCTATGAACTTCAGGAATTCTTTCTTAATTTCTTTCATTACAATAGCCAGCAGAAGTAGATCAGCAATCATCATTAAAATGTCACTTACATTCTGCATGACTTCATTCTCCAAACCTCCTGTATTTTATACCTGCAAGATGGAATTTTTGTGACAATTTCTGCAAAAGTGACAGAACCATTGCAAAAAAGGAAGTATATGCTGAAGATACAAAAAGCTGTGGTTAACTTTGACTCCAGCCAAAGGGGTTTTATAATGGAACCATACCTATTAATCTAATACTTGTGATGTTTTCCCATTATCCATGCAATCCAGGACTCCTCTCTACATTGCTTAATTCAGCTCCTTTTTTTTGCATCACAGGACAATGTCATACCTTTCATACACTTACACCTCTTCAAATATTATCTGCTAATCAATGCCCTTGAAAACAGTTTCCCTGGTCCCTGGTAACTAATCAGGCAGCAGAGAGCCCAACCTATTAGCCAGCACATTGGTGAATATCTCAACATCAATACAGAACAAGTAGACAGGCCTATGAGAGGCAAAATCAAATTTGTCTTTGTTAGGTTTCAAGTCAATTAAAGATGGGCTTCTATTGATTTTGAAATTTGCTTGGATTCCAGGAAACCAACTTAACAGGGTTGCGAGCCAAACCCTTACTCTATTTAATGCCTCAGTAAGGCTTTTCTTCCTGCTCCTTTTGGTCTTCTACCATTTCCTCACATATCCCTTCACATTTATTTCTGTTTAGCTTTCCTAGCTGTTTTTTCACCCAGGATCTGAATTACTGCAATGCCAACTGTTAACCTTGGTGCACAATCTGAGCTTTTAAAACTTCTTTATCCATCCTATCAGTTTTGCCTAAATGGGAATAACCGCTTGCAAACGAAACACACACACTTTGTGATTACGCCTCTGAAGTATACCCTGTTTAACACACCTCAAAATCATAGAATTGTAGAATTGCTTCGATTGGAAAAGACCTATAAGATCATCTAGTTACCAATCATTTAACCTAGCACTGACAAGTCCCCCACTAAACCGTGTCCCTAAGCGCTACATCTACACGACTTTTAAAAACATCCAGGGATGGGGCCTCCACCACTGCCCTGGGCAACCCGTTCCAATGCCTAAAGACCCTTTCAGCAAAGAAATTCTTCCTAATACCCAATCTAAACCTACCCTGGAGCAACTTGAGGCCGTTGCCTCTTGTCCTGTCGCTTGTTACTTGGGAAAAGAGACCGACCCCCACCTCTCTACAACCTCCTTTCGGGTAGTTGTAGAGAGCGGTAAGGTCTCCCCTCAGCCTCCTTTTCTCCAGGCTCCTACCCCTCTAAATGTAGGAAATGGTGATTCCTTCTGTTTTGTTGAAGACAAAAGATGGTAATGGAACCGTTAGGATCAAGGAAGGATTTTAAGCTCCTAAAATCTAAGTTCTTCCTAGATTTAGGAGGAACTTATTCAAAACAATGCAAAGTTAAATTCTAATAGTCTCTGTGTAAGTATTCCTTGGGTTAACTAAACTCTTTTTTTCTTACTTACATTAGCGTTCAGCTTCTTCCTTCTTTACAGGACTGACTAGCTGGCATATGTCAGGTGTCCCACTGCCCAGCCCCTCGGAGGCATGACTTTGTAGATGTCCTCAGACCATGGCTAACACATACCAAAAGAATTACATGTTTCACAAAATGAGATGTTCCAAACTTTCTTTTATATCAGCAATAGCAATAGGAAATCTTTGTGTGTATTGACATAATGGCTGGCACATTCTTGCAGGAAAAGGGAAACCTACCCAACTTGTCCTCCTGCTCAAGCAGGTTCAGATCTTCTTCAGATCTCAGGGTTTATTGGGCTACAGAATCATCATAGAATCACAGAATGGTTTGAGTTGGAAGGGACCGTAAAGATCACCTAGTTCCACCCCCCCTGCCATGGGCAGGGGCATCTTCCACTACACCAGGTTGCTCAAAGCCCCATCCAACCTGGCCTTGAACACTTCAAGGGATGAGGCATCCACAGTTTCTCTGAGCAACCTGTTCTGTTGTCTCACCACCCTCACAGTAAAGAACTTCTTCCTAATATCTAATCTAAATCTACCCTCTTTCAGTTTAAAACTGTTACCCCTTGTCCTATCACTAGACTCCCTGTTAAACAGTCCCTCCCCATCTTTCTTGTAGGCCCTCTTTAAGGAATATCACTTGGAGAAGGAAGTTGTCATGAACGCGTTCCAGGAACCTCCTGGATTGCCTGTGCCTCACCGTGTTGTCCCTCCAACAGATATTGGGGTGGTTAAAGTCCCCCATGAGGACCAAGGCCTGTGAATGTGAGGCTGCTCCTATCTGTGTATAGAGGGCCTCATCCGCCTGGTCTTCCTGGTGGGGTGGCCTGTAGCAGACCCCCACTATAATGTCACCTGTCCCGGCCCTCCCTTTAATCCTGACCCACAGGCTCTCAGTTGGCTCCTCATCCATCCCCAGGCAGAGCTCCGTGCCCTCCAGCTGGTCATTGACACAGAGGGTGACACCCTCCCCCTCTCCCCTGCCTGTCCTTCCTAAAGAGCCTGTGTTCTTCCATTCCAACGCTCCAGTCACAGAAGCCATCCCACCACGTCTCCATCATGCCAACAGGATCATAGCCCTGCAGGCGTGCGCACATCTCTTAATTCCCCCACTGAGGCTGACTTACTGGCTGGAATTCCTTTGTGCTGCTCTTCAAGTGTTCTCCTGCTGACCTGTGATCCCTCTCCAGGCTCTGGGCATCTACTGCTGGCACTGGCATCAAACTGGTAGGAGTGGGATGGATTGAGGTTCTCCTCCTCTGGCAACTTTAGTGTAAAGCCCTCTTCACCAGCTTGGCAAGCCTATGATCGAAGAAAAGGATAAAGAAGGAACGCATCTGTATCCTGAAAGTACCTGCGCTTCTTCAGGAGCGAAGGGGCCAGCATTTTAACCCCCGCTCCTGGGACCATGACTTTTGAATAGAAAATTGAAAAGCAGTGCTGGGAGCAGTGCTTCTGGGTTAGGAAAATCAGGGTTGAAATGCCTCAGGTCTCCTCATTTTGTGGGCAGATATGGTTGGAAATGATCACCTCCTCTTCCTCTACTCTCAGCGGTCGTACTTTTGCAGGGAGAAATAAGCCGTGCTTGGTGCTATTGAAAAAATGTGTGGGTATCTGTCATGAAGAGCTGGCTACAGGCTGCCAGGTAGCTCAGGGGTAGGGAACTCATGTCCCAGTACGGCAGCATGGCACTCAGCTCCCTTACCTTCAGCAGAAAGCTTCTAGCTCAGTGTCTTGGCTCTTCAGACTTGCCAGTTTGTGGCACCTAAGTCCCCATGTGCTGAATGCCGGGCTTATTTAGGGTTCTCCCTTGATTTCTGGGCATCCTTTCTCTCTGATCAGTGCTTCCGCTCTTATTCTGCTGAACTCCATGCTCATTTCTCATAGAAACTAAGTGGGATCTATCCTTTTTCAGTTTAATGATTCCTGTTAAGTGCTCATTTTCTTTTCACTGGTACAGTGTGGTGCACAGCATAGTGCAAAAGCCACGGGTGCTAGAGCGAAAGCCCACAGCTGGCTGCAATGCATACGAGGTGCCCCACCTACGCATACCCAGGAAATTCTCTCTCCCTCTCTCAAGAGTTCCTTTTGCAGGAATTTAAGACTTTTTTGAAGAGTTCCTCCCTCTTTATGTCAGTCTGGTCTGGGATTTCTTTCAATCCAGTGTTATTTCTTCTCTCTCAATTCTCCAAATTATCTATTTTTTTAGGTCCTTGCTTTCAAGCTCCTGAAATCTCTTATCTGTATCAGTAACTGTATCTGAATGCTTGTTTAAGCCTGCCTCAACTTCAGTCACTCTACCTTTTATTGTAATTCCCTGAAAGAGGCTTGCATCAAAGCTTCCATTGATGTTAGCTCAGACAGTAATTCTCTAATGTCTGCCAATCTTCCTCTGTTGCACTTTGTTTGCAGCACAACGTTAGGCCTCCGGGATCTCCTGGGGTCCCAGTGCTTCTCTCTGGCCGCTTGCAAAGGCATCGGTAATATCAGAAGCGCACCTCTGTACAAGCGTGCTGGCAACAGGGATCACCAAATATTTTTAGGTGGGGCTTTGGGATATTTTGCATTCTCTAAAAGTCATTGAAAAGGGCATACCGATGGCTGCTTTGGATAACTACTACAGCCTGCAAGACATACCCGTTGCTCTGAACAGCCTCTCCTATCCATTCTTTCCTTTAGATTTCTGAAGTTTTCAGGTTTTAATAGAGAGTGAGTTCAGCCTCTGCGGCCCAGTTTGGGACACATCACTCACGGCTGCACCCTTATGACACTTCTACATGCAGATAATACAGAATTACTGAGGAAGATGTCTTGCCAGTCCCGACCCCATTTGTCATGTAAAGGTGGTCACCCAGCCCCAGGTGTACAGGCTCAAGCTTCTCCTTTTGCCAAGAAGCAAATTCCCATGATTAAGTTTATTTCTCATTTATGCCTTTCCTGCCATATGAATATGGAAAAACGCCTAGCCCTGCATTTTTCATTTCTCTGAAGATGGTCTGTGTCTTCATCCTTCCTTCTAGTTCTCATGCTTCTAACACAGAGCAGAAGAAATGCCTTCTTTTTCCTCCCCTGCCCTTTCTTCACTGTCTTCTAACTACCACTGCAAAAGTTATTTTTTACCTCCTTGAAACAGTTGTACTCGGCCTGAAATTGTTCTCTCCTCAGCTTTTACAGCCAGTACCTGCCCAGATTGAAACAAAATGCCCCATCCAGTGATGAGGCTGCCTGAGGTGCTCTCCCTGGCTAGAATGAAAAAGTACGTATATAGTTATCCAGTGTTGCAGTGCTCAGGGAAACATGATGTAAAGTGTGTAATTAGGAAATTCTGAGGAGGCAGGTGAATCCTAAATCCCATCTTCCTCTGGATTTTGCATGTCTTTGTGTGAACTACACAAAGCTCACACGGGATTAATTTCACAAAACGCTCCTCTGGAGATAGATGTCCACAGTCTCCAAGAGCCCACCGCAGAGCCTGCTGTTAAAACTGTGCCGAAAAACATCACGGTTGTCATCTGCTATAAATTTGCCCTTTGGTGAACGTTATCCCTTGCACCGAAGCACCTCTGACACCAAGGGCAAAAAGCCCAGGAGGACTGGGAACAGGAGGAGCACCCCACGCTCTGCTTTCACCCCCACGCAGGTCTCCGCTCACGCTGCCTTTTGGACAGTTTAGTAGCTCAGCTGTGCACTTCAGAAACACAGAAAAGCAGACAACTATCTAAGTAGTGTCTGCTGTAGCAGCCCGTTTTGGCCTGGTGGAAATACCACGTGTTTCACACCAGCCCTGATGTTTATTGCTGCAAAGGCCCTTGCTTTCCCCTGAGCTTGGGTTTATAACAGTACTGCAATGAATCCTATGGCTCCCATGCTCCCCGTCACGGCAACGGGAGACAGCCTAAAAGAGAGAATTCTGCACAGGTGATATTACTCCCCTCTGAAGTAAAACGCGGAAACCTCTGTCACTTTCTCTGGAGATGAAGAAATCCATCAGCAATCCCTGCCCTCCAAGAACAGATGTATGAAACTGTTTCCTTTGCTATAATTATCTGTACATTCTGCTCTTGTTTTTTTTTGTTCAGTTCTCTCCTTGCCCAAGATCTCATAACCCTGATTTAGGTGCTAATATGCTGCAGTGAGTTCTCATCCCCAGGCAGCTTCATCATCTCCAAGCTGTGCAGGCTTAAACTCTTAACCTGTCATAATACCAAGATTAAGACTCATCATACATTTGAACAGTTCGAAAGCCCATCTCTGCTTCACTACCGGACACTCTCTCGCGCTCAGCAAAAGGCAAAATCAATCGCCCCCCACATGAAACAGAGGGAAGCCAAGTGGGCAGTTTCCATGGCATTTTACAGCATCATAGCCCAGGTCCCTGGCCATGTTTGTGCTATGCTTCTAGTTCTGCTGTTCCCAGCCTTGCTGGTCTTTGTCAAAGAAACAGCATAATTTCCTTTTTCTCCTTCACGCTGCTGATAATTTGAAGTGACTTTAAATGGCCACAAACTTGCACTGTTGTGTTACACAGATCCTTATGACTTTTAGATCACAATGCAGCATTTTGCATTACTCGTGTCAAAATCCCTAAGTAAGTCATAGGTCTTCCCAGTACATTATTTGTCATTTCCTAAGACAGCCCCATTTCTAGCAGTAATCATAAGGATTGAATAAATACATAGCGTCTAATTTAAGAAGGTAAATGACGGTGAGTCATAAGACCATGAAAGTTCACCAGGAATGTTACGGGTAGCACAGGACCTGCTCCCAGTCAGGATTTCTTTCTTTGTGCTGTGCAGTCTCAGAGGGTGCATGCATGTATGTGTCAGCTATCTCCTACTTCCCTGTACAGTAGAATAAAAGCAGTTGAACAGTGGTAAGCCTGGATCCTCACTGCCAGACAAAAGCTAAAATCAAAACAAAAGAGGAAAGCCGTGGTTCTGCACTAAGCACAGACGGCAGATATGCTAAAATGGAGTATTTATAGGACCCAAACAAAAATAACTGCATATGTAAAAAGCCTCTCCTTTTTTGCAGTTCATGTCAGTCCGATTTCTATCTTGCCTTCAGTGATCAGGAAGAAAAGAGCTCCTATTGTTTAGTGACATTTCCGAATATTTATAGTTCTCTACTAGTAACCTTTGTTTGGTAGATAGTGGAGTTTGCACAGCATGCTGAGTATGTCATTAAACATTTGCCTGAAGATCTGGGTGTTAGCATCAATGACAGAGTTTCCTAAACATGTCACATTTTCTTTGGCTGTCATGAAAAATTATAGCTACTGTGACTCACACTTTAATAGCAGCTATTTGTGATATTTTAACCTAATGTACAGCCCCAGAGGAGAAACAACAGACACAATAAAGCATCTGCCAGTGACTTGCTCGAACGAAGGGTCTCCAAGCATTATTAGGATGCCAAATTAAAGAGAAAAGGCTCTTGTGTCAAATGCTAAAGGGTCTCGGTGTTTGTTAACTTCACTGTAATTTATGTCTTATCTCTGAAAGCATATAAAGAGAAAGAAAAGAAACACTCCTTTCCTCTCTATTGTCTCTTTCTCTGGCTTAGCTGCATAGTTCTTGTGATGCGAAGGGTTAAATACTTTTAAAAAGACACTTTGAATCATTATGCTTTTTATTTTTAACAATTAAAATACTTGATGGGAAAGATTACCTTCTAGTGTGTCTTAGTAATGTTATTTTTTTCAATGTAAATTTTAAAAAGTAATATAAAAATCAAATGATATGGGTATTTCGGATGCCGTATGGAAAAAAGACATTTGTGTTACATTTTTCCATTGTTGTGGTTTAACCCCAGCCAGCAACTCAGCACCACGCAGCCGCTCACTCACTCACTTCCCCCCCACCCAGCGGGATGGGGGAGAGAATCGGAAAATAAAGTAAAGCTCGCGGGTTGGGATAAAAACAGTTTAAGAGAACAGAAAGGAAGAAACTAACAATGACACTAGAACAACAATAAAGTGACAATAATAATTAAAGGATTGGAATACACAAGACAAACAATGCACAAGGCAATTGCTCATTGCTGACTGATGCCCGAGCAGCGCTCCTCCCCCGGCCGACTCCCCCCAGGTTCTATACTGGCCATGATGTCCCATGGTATGGAATACCCCTGTGGCCAGTTTGGGTCAGCTGTCCTGGCTGTGTCTCCTCCCACCTTCCCTGTGCCCCTCCAGCCTTCTTGCTGGCTGGGCAGGAAAAGCTGAAAAGTCCTTGACTGAGTCCAAACACTAATTAGCAACAACTGAAAACATCAGGGTGTTACCAACATTCTTCTCATCCTAAACCCAAAACACAGCGCTGTCCCAGCTGCTAGGAAGACGATTAACTCTATCCCAGCCGAAACCAGGATATCCATCTTTTTTCTTAATCATCTTGCTCTTTTATGTAAGAGAAAGCCAAGAAATGAATATTCCAGGTGTCTCTAACAGGAAAACTGTTCTTTTCCTGTTCATCTGGATTCTTTCCCTGGTTTTGCTGAAACTTCTTATGCCGTCATTACATACATCAGGAAATTTATACATGCCCTCATTTGTCCATATGTAAAAGGAGAATAGAAACACTTGTCTCCTTCCTAGTTAAATTCAGCCTTGTCTGGAAGTGTTTTAAGAACTTGGAGGGAAGATGAAATAGTTGCAGAAATGATATGTTCTTGATTTATATAAATTCAGAGATTTATCCCATATGATTAGGATGACAATGCCGAAAGCTGAGCTCCAAAGGAAACACAAATAACTGCCACTGATAGCAGCTGGTTAACAGATTTTCCTGTGATGGAGCTCCTGAAGTCTGTTTTAAAAGCAGAGATGAACACATCATGCTGGAGCAATATCATCAGCCACCTAGACCTCTTCGCCTTGGAGTAAAGGAGCCACTGTAGGATTTATAACAAAGGACCAAACATGCAGTCCCATGTGTGGCTTCATTGTATATAGTTTTCTTTGAAGTATTTGTTTCCCCACAGGAAAAAAAATCCATGAAATGTGGTGTTGTTTTTGCTTGTCCTCATGGACATTCAGTAAATCAGGCCACATCATTACAGCAGCTATGTTCACATTTCAACATAAAACTGTGGTATCACCTAAGCAGCTTTGTGAAATACGTTCTCAATAAACAGGACTGAAAAGTAAAGTTTCTATCTGAATTAAAGGACAAAACAATCTTAGGAAAACTTAGATTCCCTTTTCAGACCTTATTGTCCAATATATCGTATCTGTCAGGCTGACACCTGCAAATTTATAAGATTTTATCAGAAATTTGTTGATTGCACTCTTTAAGCAAGGTACCTAAGCAAGATGTGTGGGAAAGGAAAAGCCTAGCTGAGATCCTCTTCCTAATTATCCACAGACTGCATTTTCTATTTTCGTTGTCTGCATTCACCCCTCTGAAACAAGTCTTGTGTTTCTATCAGATGTGTTAGCACAAGTACATCCATCAATATGTGCCTTACCTTCGCATCGTAATGCAACTCTTGATCCTTCCTCTCAGAAACACCAACATGCATTCCTGCCGGATAATGGTGTATCTGGATGAGTGCAATCATACACCACTTTTCGTAAGAGGATTATGAAGACAGAGCTGAAGTTTTTTATTATAGTTTGATCACAAGGAACATGTGTGAATGTTGCATTTCTCTCCTCAAAATTTAAATGGAATTAGTTACTAGAACTGAAGGATTGCAGCTGTCATACGTTGTTATATGATCATTCAGAGACAGAACTAAGACTTGGAATCCTACTAAAATTATCCTTTCAAACTGAGGTTGCAAAAAAGGAAAGAGTACAACCTCAGTGGCAGGTCTCTTCAAAAGAGGTGTTTCAACACTTCGTAAAAAGAAGAACAGGAGTTTGGCACCTAAATCTAATGGACACAAAAATAAACATACAGCCAAGAAAAGCAGAAGCTGTCCTTGTGTATGACCCCGATTTTTGCCTCAGTCCCATGACAAGTCATATTAGCAGTTACCTCAGCAATGCAGTCTCTTACTGGTTATGGCTTGGGCTAGGATGATGTCCATGTCAAGGACTACAAACCTTCTTCAGAAGACACCGTCAGGATGGTCTTGCAGTCGCATAGCAGTACAGACTCACTGGGATTCAGACAGTTTAGAAACAAAGTTCAGCTAGCGCTAGTCCATAGCTAAGTAGCAAAGTATAAATTCAATGATGTGAGTTGTTATTAACCCAAAATTTCATGTCAGTTGGACATTCCCCTGTCTAGAATGAAAAGAGAGGTAACACAACACTCAGCCCATTCTATAAACTGTGCTTTTACTTTTATAACACATTCAAATGTTGTGAGAAGGTGTATGCGGAGGTAAGCTGAGCTGCTAGTGAAGGACAGAGGAAGGGGGAGAAGGAGGGAGGGAGGTTACAGAAGGAAAAGCAATCTACAACAAGGTGGAAGAAAGCATAAACCATCCTGATTTATACTTTTTCTCCACCCCCTCTGTTGATTGCTTTTCCTTCTGGAGACATATCTTTTCTCTTCTTCTACAACGTGTGATGTGAACTGATTTACACTGCCTTTCCAACAGATAGTTAACCCACCCTCCTATTTAAGAAAAAAAACCATTAAAAAATTAATAAACTTTCCCTTGTTCAACTAGCTTTATTTCTCTTCACCAGCTGTTTTTTATTTCATGCCAATCAGCTATGTTGGTAGTATATAAAACACCACTTAATTTGTTACTATAACTAGTAATAATAAGAAGTATTCTGCATTGGCTTAAGTGAATCACACAGCAGTAGGTACTTGGAAAATGTCAGAAATAAACGAGCCTTGGATTGTTTTGTGCTTAGCAGTATTGTACAGGACTGAGTATCAGCTGTGCAATGGGTAGAGCTACGTAACACACAGAGCTCAATTTTTTTTTCCCTGTTTAACAACTCTGGTGGTATAAATTGCTGTTCCTTTTTGCAGGAGCTGCTGAATGGGCAGGGGAGTCAAGAAGAGGCAAAAGAGTCTCCCAAAGCTGCCCCAGCCTTGCCCCCACACAGCATTAGGGCAAGAGTGCAAAGGGGGCTACATGGGCAAAACCACGTCCTTGCGGGCAGCCCCGCCGGGTCCCTCCCGAGAGGAGCGAAGCCAGCCTTGTGACCCACAGTGCAGCCAGGTGGGCAGAGGAAGCGCCCAGCTGGCCGTGGCCTGGGTCTAAGAATGAGCCGAACCTCGTAGGAGCTCGGTTTTGCAAGCGTGAGATTCACTTGCACGTTTGAAACACCATTTTTCCTTGGAACAGACAGTTTACATAACGCTGCATATAAACACTTCAAAGATGTAAGGAGCAGTGACTACTTGTGACATATGTGAGAAGGAAATTTCCAAACTTAAAGACAAAACATTGCATTTGTTGGCAAATAATTCCACAAGGATCACATCTGGAAAATGCTGCAAAGTAGGACAAAAAAGCTTTGCTATATTTTCAACCAAACTTTTGTGAGCAACTCTTCAGTTGTATGGTAACTTTTTAATATAGCATCAACATTTGAGAAGCCCAGATGTTATGAAATGCGAACCACAGTGAGTCACTGTTTCCAGTTGCGAATTCCAATCAGCATTAGTTTCTACCCCAAAAACGGTGCCCCTTAGGGGTGCTCCTTGTGCTAATGAGGCCAGTGGGGTTCTTATTTGCCTTCACATCATCTTCCCTGTGTAAGCAATCATCTCCCATTCTCCACCAGCCCCTCAGAGGTTTCAGATCTGACAGTAGAGGTGGAGCACAGGGCAGCAAGCCGCAGCTCCTGTTTTTAGGGCAATGGAAACAGCAGTTTCCCACCCGCACCTATGTGGCTGCCAGGCTGAGGTTTCTTTTAGCAGGAACCTGCTGCCCTACTGCTCTGGGCAGCGATGCGGTGGCTTTCCTGACTCTTTGCTCTCTACTTCCAGCCTGATGGCTGCCTTCAGCTTGCAGAGCCCTTGCAGACCATCTGCATTGGACCTTGCTACTTTCCGATCTGCTGAGGCCTCATGTGTTTGTATCGGAGCCTCTGCCTGCTGCTGGTGGTGGAAGAAAGGATCTGGATGGCTCTTCTTTCTGTCCCAGTGAGTACAGCAGCGTTTTTGCACATCACCTCCTATGTCCTGGTGGCCTTTTAATGGGAGGTCCTTTTGGGCAGTAACTCTCTGTTACAGAGATTTAATAGAGCACCCGGTTGACAGAGCTGCACTGTCTGCCAGGGGCTTCCAAGAATACTAAGAGCTTAAGAGCAAGAAAGGATTTTGTGTCTGATGCTCATGTGGAAACAAAGACAGCTTTTCAAAGGTCTCTGTCTACAGCCTGCACCAAAGTGACCTGTCAGGGTTTCATCTCAACTTGACATTTTGGCAGTGCTCTTCAGGTAAGTGCTGAGAAGGCTGGATCTTGTCAGAACTTGACTTGAAAGGATTTTCAACAGTTCTGTTTCCTATTCCCTTCTGGCAAGAAAAAAAAAAAAAAGAAAGGTTTACATGTGGGAATCCCATGAAGCGGAAAATCCAGTTTTTGCACTGCATTCCCTCTTGGCGACAAAGGGCACAAGAGTGACTCGGTCCATATCATGGCCTCAACACCATTCACATTTAGAAGAGAGGCTGCTCGCTGTCCCTACAAGAACATTGTGTCATTTCTCAGGCTTTCTTTATCTAGACGCTATATTAAAAAAATGTTCAGTTCTGAGTCTGCCTAAAATTCCTACCCCCACCTTCTTGCACAAACAGCATATTTTTAATACAAAATAAACCCCTTATCTTTGCCCTTAGGTAAGTTACACATTATGAAGTAAATAGGTAATATAACAATTCTTTTGTGCTCTATATTATAGCATAAGGTATCAGAAACAATACTCTGGCACAATAGTACTGATACCTTTGCGAATGGTTTTGTGCTGGCTCACCCACCATATTTTCCTTCCATGGAAGAAAAATACTGTGAAGCCACTTAGGAGGAAATGAGTTCTGGAGGCAGTTAATCATTTGTGCAAGTGCAAGGTGTGGGATGGGAGATACGATTCACAGGCAGCAAACAGCAGCAAGACACTGAGAGAATGTGTATTCTGAGTGCCATTAATTTGCATTGAGTACACGGGGCTAGGAGAAGTGGTCTAGTTAATTAAACCATCTCACTGAAATGGATTCAAAATAGGTTTAGTTTAGCATTAAAATCAGCTTTAGCCTACATTCCACATGGGTTACGTTGAGATAATTTATTCTATATCTGAAGAAGTTCAGATATAAATTATGCGGTACTGCTTATTTTATAGAGCAGAGTTACTTGTGTAAACGTTCCTCAATATCTGTATGCTGTTCCTCTCATTTCACTCATTTGAAAACGTCAGTACAGACAAAAAATTAAGGGATGGGATTCATGGAAGGCTGATTGTTGCAAGAGACAAAGGTGAAGTGATCCACTGGAAGTATGCAGTAGCTTTTCATCTCCAGATATCTGCAACAAAAAACACTGGAGTTTGATAACGTCTATTTATTCCTTTGTGTTCACCCAGTAAATCACAATGCAAGACAGTAGGGTTAGCTCAGACTTAGAATATTGGGAGCGACATATGTCTACATTGAAGAACACTGATGAGCCAGGTAGAGGAAGTCAGACTAAAATAACATCTGTTTGATCAGCACCTGTCTCTATTCACTTTTATTATCTTCATCACATTCCCCATACAATAAAATGGGTGTTATTTGCTTAGATAATACATAAGGGAGAGGAGCCCACTACGTACACAGATGGTAGGCCTTCATCTCAAATTAAAATTATCATCTTTTGGTAGCCCAAAATTTGTTTAAATGAAAGCAATAAAGCCCACAGGAGTGCAAGGAACAACCGTATTGTTGTATGGTTACCCTATTTTCTTAGACAATGAAAGATTATCTTTAATTTAAATATTTTTTTAGTTTTAATTTCATCTGAGGTTTTACCATCTGTGTGTGCACTGAACTCCTCCCTGTGCTCTTAGCAAAGCTCTTAGTCTCTCAACTTGGGATCTAGAAATGAGACAGGCTGGAGAGATATTCAGCAGAACCAATCAAAATTGACTTTAAAAGAAAATTTTAATAACTGGAAAGTTAAAGAGCTATTCAGTGTGAAGTTGTATACACTCAAGTTTTGTATTTTCTGAAATATTCCACTAAAGAAGAATGAATACTGGAAATACACTAGAATATTTCAACAATAATTCCACAAGTTGCTATGATTTTTAAAGAAAAAACTGAAAGCATTACTGAGTACCTAAAAGCTTGAGTTCACAGTCAGATTTATGGTCAAGGGAATGATCATCTTTACAGTCCCCAGAACTGTTCTGCTACTGTGTCCTGGGAGCATTTGGGAGAATAAGATTCATCTTGTAAGGGTTTGTAGGACTGGCTCCTGAGAAACCATAGTCATAGAAGAACTGAAGATGTCCAAACCACAATGCAAACAAACACAGTTTTGTATGCACAGGAAGTCCCTGTTTGAAAGTGTTTTCTCACTTCTGTTATTCAGCGTGTGAGGCAGTACAGGGACGAAGAGGAACTGGGCTACTGATGTTAGAAGTGCCTATTACAAAGGATTTGCATTACATCCTATTCCCGAGCTTAACAGCTGCAAGTGCAAGGAACAGTGGGCACCCAGCAACCCATAGGAAATCAAAGTCTGAGACTTTTTAGTAAGTATATAAATTTTTTGTCACTCCCTCCACATGTCGTAGTCATCCTGCCACCTACCATTTCAGCTTACTTCATCTTCACCAGTTGTATTCCTACAACATGTAATCAATATGATGTGTAAATTACAAACTAGCACAATCGTGGTATCAACACATCCGACAAGGTTCCTAAACAGGACATGACGAAACAATGCATGAAAATGGGATATTGTGAAAGCAATTGTCATTCAGATCAAAGAGACGGAAAAGAGGTGATCTATAAAACAATGATTTAAAATACATATTTTAAATTTCCATCTACCAATCTCTTCCAAAAAGCATGCATTGCTTTTCAAGACATAGTTTCAACATGCAATTTCAATGCACATAGAATTCCTACTAAGAAGCCATATACTAACAGGAGGCAAGTAAATTTAGATGCAAGGTAGCTGACAGGCCACAAAATGCAAAACAAACAAAATAATCAACTATTTTGGCTCTCTTTGTGATGTTTCCTTCACATATAATAACTGGTTTTAGTATCCTGAAACAGACAGTAAATGGATATCTACAAAACTGACTGCAGATAGGTGAAGTGTCATTAATTAAGCAATAATACCCTTTGAAATCAGTCATTACCAGCAGGTTTTGGTTATGGGCCATTAATATTTTAACTAGCAAGTCATTAATAGTGGTAATAACCAATTCTAAGGGGATTATTGCTTGAATAAACTATTTTAATGGTTTAAAACCTTCTGAAAAACTTGGTCTCTTCTAACTTTAAATCATGTTCCCTTGGAATGCCTCTGCATGAAGAGCTATTTCTATTCACACAGAAATACAAGCATTGCTATAGGTACACAACACAATCTTGCATGGAATTTTTTCACAAAGTGTATGGCAAAAGGTCTCCCCTGCCTGTATTATTATATCTGGGATGTTGATTTTCAGTCATGGCTTCTCTCATCTGCCTTCTCTCTTTTCTGATGACTGCTCTATAGCTTGCCTTGATCAGGGAGTCCTGAGACAGTTCAGTCATAGCCTCTAATCCCATCTCTTGCATCAAGCTGTGGCTCTCTTTTGATTTAGCGAGGTACGTACAATTACTCTCAGATGAGCTTCTGAGGGGCAAAGAGATATAGTTTAGTCCAGGCAATATTATTTTTGTTCCTGTACACAGAGTAAGCCTAATATTTAGACTCTGTCCCTCTATATCTATTAAAATACTGGAATTTATTTTACAGATATCTCTCCAACAAGTTTAAATCATACAACTCAGGAGAAATAAGTTGACACAAAAATGTATATTTCATGAGAATAGTCCCAGGTCTATATCATCTTCACATGAATATAGCTAGAGATAGGAAAGACAGATAAGAAAGATAAGACATAAAGAGCCTCTTACCCCTCTGGAAAGCAGAGATCACTTTCCCTCAGGAGACACAGTATTTCCTAACTTCGATCCTATCAGGCTAGCCAGGAAGGAAAGTATCTGTTTTATGACACTCCAGAATTCCCATCTCTAAGCCCCTACTGGAAATCTAACTTTTTAAGCCATCAACCCTTTCCTTGACTCCACAAATACATCGAAAAGGCAACAGGCAAAATCCTGGCCTCAATACTTGTATTGTAGGCTAGAGGAACAGGGACCAACACTGTCCAGAAAGCAGAAACAGGAGTAGGCAGATATCATCCTGGCAAAGTATATCAGATTTTCTCATATTTTCATATTTTCTTTTCCTCACCATCCTTAAATTATAGTCTGCCTTTATAAAAGGCCATTTTCTCCAATACATTAAGGGAGTTAAGTCTTTGTAAGTCATCCATTTCCAGAGACATACAACAATGCCACCTTTCAGATTTTACGAATGTTTTGAATTGTCAAGAATAATAACTGTTCTGGTGGGCGGGTATTCTGTTGAGGCTCCATCCCATAATGTTTTAATACTAGATGTCTCTTGTGCTGGGCCTGACAATTTCAGAGGGTGGAATTGCTGCCAAACACAACCCAACAGCATCATGGGTGGGACTCTGCCAAGGAGTCAGTCAAGTAATCTCAGTCACTTCAGCATCTCATAGTGGATAATTTCACACAAAAAAATGTGAGAATCCAGGTGGTCTCTTCCACAGGTACTGAATATACAATAAGTTGGCATCATCTGCCCCCCAAAGCACTGCTTGTGAGCGTTATGAATGTACATTCCAAGAAAAAAACAAAAACATGAATTAACTGGTATACTGGATCTTTTGAAATAGAATTGACATTGAACACAAACAATGCAAATGTCTCTACTGGCCCTTTTCATGCTTCCTCAGAATCCCAGGTAATAGCAATGCCTGCCAGCGAATCCACAACTTTATTCATTGTGTCGCGTCTTTGATGTTTCGCTTCTTCTTAAAGATACAGCAGTCACCCAGAGCTTGCAGGAGAGGTCTGCTCCCAGCTTCTCCCCATTTGCTCCTTATTCCCAATAATCATAGTGTGCCTCTTTCTGATTGCTTCTCTAGCTGTCCTTTTTAAGCAAAATTTTTTCAAAGATAATAGCCACCTTTTCATACAGAAACAAATCAGCACGTTCGTAGATATCAGATGATGTACGAGAGGTTTGCAAATTAACAGATAACAATTAGTATAGCTATGCAGTAATTATTACAATGGGGGAAAAGTGTGATATAAGAGACTGGTAAAACAAGTAATCTCACTTCGAGACCCTTAGTTACAATTCTGCCAAGTCAACAGTGACCAAAGGACATTACCTTGTCCTGTTTGGACAAGCGGTTTGGTGGCTTGTGCTAAAGTATTGACAGTCAGTGACAAACTTACAGATTTACAAGTGGAAAAACCACAGAGTAATTTCTTCATTCTTTACTTTTCTGCTAGGAAATACTAAAGCTCATCCCGTTCCTGTGCATCCATTTTTCTGTTTTATAAAAGGAACTACTTTGTGCAAAAAAAAGCCTTTGTTTTCAGGCCTAGAAACATCATCACTGAGAAGGAGCTACGGGTTCTGGATCAATAAGGAGAAGTCTGTTCTTGGCATTTCCCATAGGATTGGCCATGGTTGCACTCCATGGTCCTGTGCATGTCTCATTGATAGGCTAATCCCAGACAGAGCGAGCCATCATCATAAAGGGTAAACCCAGGTGGCAGTACAGCAAACGCAACAAAATACAGGATGGGGAACCTCACTGCTGAAGGTCATTCCTTCAGGTTGTGGGGGAGCTGGGAACATGGAGGGGAAAATGCGTGAGGCTCCAAAAGCGATTGTAGTAAACCTAAACGTGTTGCAGTGCGGGGACAGAAACCAGCAAAGAGGGGCCAGGCTGAGAGCGAAGATTGGCTTCTCTCCCTTCTTGGTTTTTGCTGGGTAGAAGAGGATCTTAGTTGCCATGGCTGCCAAGAACCAGTGATGCAACTCACTAAAACTAACTCTCAGTGCTCCAAAAGATACAGATCTTATAGACTGGGCAAAAAGGAAGTCATTCCTTCTATTATTTACCCCCTTTCTGGCCGCCTCCTCCTCCAGAAATACTCCCAAAACGGAAGCGGGACTTCAAAGCAGCAGATATTTTCGTGATGATTTACACCTGAGCTCCACCAGACACACACTTAGATTTGCTGTCTCCCATGCACAGACCCTTGGGAACAGGGCATAACTTTATGACAGATATTTGCAGCCCACTCCGAAGTCTAGCCTCAGGAAGTCTTTTTCACCTGACCATATACATTAAGTTTAGTCAGAAAAAGCATTACACATTTGATGGGAAAGGATCAGGATTTACCTCAAGAATAAAAAGGGTGATAAGTAGGGATAAATAAGAAATAAGATTTGAAATGCATATGTGATATAGTAGCACCAATGAATCTTGTCCTATATCAATCTGCTCAAGGCCACCCTTGCACAGCAACACAACGGCAATGCTAACATTAACTGTCCCTGCAAGGTACGTTGAGATCTGCAGAGAAAAGTCATGTCTGTTGGTACAGCCTATTCTCATCATGAGTTTCTCTATTAGACTGCATAGGTGGGGCATTCAGTGCACAGTGGTGAAGTAAACAGAATTTCCAATTTTCTTTTTAGTTCACCTTTACAAGGATGCTGTCAACTGGAAATGAAAAAGGAAGGAGGCAATGAAGCAAGAATATTCAACGACACCTGAGAAAGGAAAAAGTAAGGGTAAATGCCAGCTGCAGGTACAGAGGAGAAGAGAAGCACGCTTATAAATACATCCATGAGAAAAAAAAACAGGGAAGAAAGCAAGCAAGAAAAATATATTTTTAAAAAAAAAAACAAAACAAGCACAAAAATGCCTGAGAGACTGAAATATACTGTTGGGTTTTAATCTGTTTTTCACAACACAGTAACAGATAGAAAAGCTGAAGAGCTACACAGGCATAAGACTATGCAGGCTTGTTACACTTTCTGCCAGTTCTATTTGGTTGATGTAGCAGTCTGCACCACAACTGGAGGGAGGCTGTGGGACTAAGTATTTTGGAGATGGTACCTAGAAGGCCTATCTGCTAGGACATGATTTGAATGTGATCTCTAAGTAAATTGTCTTTGTAAAAACTTCACTTGCTAAAAAAGGGAAGAGACTACTTACTAAAAACTCGAGCTATGTTTGCTTTGCAAGAGCTAGCAGATAGTTTCAAGTTAAAATTACTGCCTATGCTACAGTCTGCAGGCCTCAAATTATTCTATACATTTTATGACATAGACCCATTTTATAGAGACATAATATAATTTGCTGAGGGCATGTGAGTAGGCTGAGGCTTAACAGAAAATTGGATGCATTTTGCTGAATATGTAAACTAATGATTCACCTACCAGATCACCTGGCCTTTTTTTTTTTTTTTGGCTTCCATCCCATTTTCTTGTTTCTTTTGTGGCTTCCACAGCTTTAAAATGGTCTGATCCTAATGCTGGTAACTGGAGCAGAAGCAGCTCTCACTGCTGCCTAGTACTTATTTTACTTTATACTTATTATTTATTCTCTCTTTTCCTCCTATCAACTATTGGCCTAAAAATGTGGTGGTACATTTTCTGAGAGAAGAAGTTGTAAGTTGCTATTAACCTTACATAAAGACTTCTTGGAAAGACACATTAAGCAAAAAAAGAAAAAAAACCCTCATTCTTTTCCGATAACCTATAGGAACTCTCTGAAGACAATTTCTGTAAAAAAAGCTTATTCTCCCAGTAAAGATCCACGTATGTTTGGATTCTGTGCCACTTAGCTTCTGTGACTTTTCAGCCACGGGCTGCCATGCTAGCAAAAGTAGCAAATGTAGGCAGAGTCACACATAAACAAGGAACTTCGACCACCCTGTTCACCTCCTGCTGTGGAGAAGTATCAAGATACTTATTCTGGAAGAATAAATGTACAGAGGATGTAAGGTACTGTCGTGGATTAACCCCAGCCAGCAACTCAGCACCACGCAGCCGCTCACTCAATCACTTCCCCCCCACCCAGTGGGATGGGGGAGAGAACAGGGAAAAAAGGTAAAGCTCATGGGTTGAGGTAAGAACAGTTTAAGAGAACAGAAAGGAAGAAACTAGCAATGACACTAGAACAACAATAAAGTGACAATAATAATAAAAGGATTGGAATACACAAGACAAGTGATGCACAAGGCAACTGCTCACCACTCGCCGACAGATGCCTGAGCAGCGCTCCTCCTCTGGCCCACTCCCCCCAGTTTCTATACTGGCCATGACGTCCCACGGTATGGAATACCCCTGTGGCCAGTTTGGGTCAGCTGTCCTGGCTGTGTCCCCTCCCACCTTCCCTGTGCCCCTCCAGCCTTCTTGCTGGCTGGGCAGGAGAAGCTGAAAAGCCCTTGACTTAGTCTAAACACGACTTAGCAACAACTGAAACCATCAGGGTGTTATCAACGTTCTTCTCGTACTCAACCCAAAACACAGCGCTGTACCAGCTACTAGGAAGACCATTAACTCTATCCCAGCTGAAAACAGGACAGGTACCCTCAACATGGTCTAGCTGAATCCACACTAAAAAACTATCTTCTATACATAAGGGGGGAAAAAAAAATCAAATGCTTAACAAAACCAATGAGGAGACAAAATCTGTTACGTTGTCAAACTGTCACTCATTTCAAGAGCAGAGCTGCCGTACTGTGATCTAACGCAAGAATTACACCAGAGCTGGGTAACAGACCTATGAGATTTGACTCATCACTACATTTTGTGGTATTTCCTAAACTTCTGGATGTTTGAGGTACGGTCTGTATCGCAGGTGTGGAGTTTGGTAAACCAGTTATATAGCAAGTTAACATGCAAAGTAGATTTCTGTAGAAGCCCACAAAGGAACTGGAGCTGCTGAAAGGAGAGAGTACTGCCAGACAGTGCAATGCAGAGAGCTTGGGGTGCAGGGGAATGGGGTACGGATGTGAAGGGGGATGTGCAGAGCCACAGAGCCCTATAATAGGACCAATATTTACTTAACACCTTCATTAATAATCATGAAGATGGCAGAATAAAACCGTATTCATTAAATTTGCAGATGATGCTAAATTGGGAGATATTATACAAGTCAGGATCAAGAAATGTAATATCAAGCAGCTCAGAGAAATACAGGCTGAGAATAGGAAAATGAGATTCGGCTTGTAAAAATGCAAGCTAATGCATGCCACAGGGGAAGAATAACTTGGGCTGGGGGAAGCCACAAATTCAATAGAAGGCAAAAACCTCAAGGCGACAGTGGGCAACAAATTACACAGGAGCGTTCCCTACAGCATGGGTGCAAAAGGGTAACACAATTGTGGGCTGCCTACACAGAGGCACTGGCTTACGGACAGAGAGCTTCAGGCTGTCGGGTTTTATTCAGGGTACCAATTTAGCTTCAGGACAAATATACGTGACATTCCCTTAACTCAGATGTATTTGTGAGGGGCAATTTCTTCTGGTGTGTAAATTGTCTCTGGTGTTTGGGATACAGAATCAGAAGGCTGGCAAGGTGAGGTGAGCTCAGAGAACAACAACAGTGATTCAGGGATGGTAGAAAGTAACAAAGGACACTTACGTGAGCTAACAGAGTATGACACCGCGAAGGAAGGCCCTACAAATGCCTGGAAAAGGAGCAATCACATCCTGCAAAAGGAATCACAGGTAGTCCTGTTGTCGACTTGATTAAGATGCAAGAGAAAAAAATTATTATTTACTACAGTAGAGTAGTTGTAGCCCCTGAAAGAGTGGAAGATCTTACTTGTGGGATGATTTTTGAGTAGGAGTGGCTAGCAAAATCACTCAGGAGTAGTCCTGCACTGACAGGGAGGTGACAATGGAAAAAGCCTTTTCCTCCTTTGATATCAGTTATTCTAAGTTTAGAAGATCTGTGTTACAGCTGTGTATTCTGATATTTACTTCTGTGAAGCAAACAGGGATTCAGGGAAATAAAAACAAAAAGCAGTAAAAGAAGAAACTTCTAAAAGATCAGCATCCAAGCACGGGAGCAATGTTTAAAAAAAAAAACCACCAAAACAAAAAAAAACTAATAGAGCCAGTGTTGTTAAGTAAAACTAAAGTGAATCACAATAATAAAAATAAAGATGTTGAATTGCTTCAGAGTTTATTCTGGAGCAAAATCAGAAAGCTGTGGGGAAGGATACACAGGGGAATGTGATCAAAGATAGATTAATATTCTACATGCCCAAAGGTTACATATGCCATCTCACAATAGATACGGCAAGAGTGAAAAAGGCCACCAGGGATGAAAGGAAAATTACCAAAACAGGAGGGCATTTGGAAGTATAATTTACCCTATATGAAGAACTACATGACAAAATCTAGAGGGTACTTAATAAATGTTCAGGTCAAGAACATGGGTTAATACAGAATGCTGAATACAAAAATAGACAAGAATGTTTATTAACATCTTTTGGTTTCTAACCAAGCTAATCAGGTACATGACAACAAGAGAGAAAGACATTTTTTTCCTGGACTTTCAAGTTTACTCAGGTCAAGAGTTTCAGTGAAGCCAAACAAATAGTGTGAAAAAAAATTGTATCCATGAGTGAGTGTGTTCTTAATTTGCCTGACACTATTTATGCCTTGCCTAACTATTTCTGCATTCAGAAGTACATGGAAACACATCCCATGTTATGGAAAAACATCCCCAAGCAAATCTTAGCTGGAAAAATTTATCATATCTCAAATATTCTTGGATAGTAGATTTGAAATTTTAATTTGAAAACCCAGGACTCAGTGGAATAAATACGGGAATACCAAGGTTGATTCTGTATTATGCATGTGCTTACCTTTATGCCCAGCAAGTGGTCCCATGGCCTTCAGCTCCGAAGGCAACTCACTGGAGTTCCTGGCAGTGTGTGAAGCTGAGCTGAGGAATCCATCTCTGTGGGATCAGCCTCGGTCCCAGCCTGGCAGCGAGACCGCGCTGGCTCGCTCTGTCCTCGGGCCGATTTCACTGTAGGGTAGGGCCTTTCCCAATGCAGCTCACAATCAAAAGCCTACCCTGGGGGAGAAAACAAATCAAGCTTTTACGTATTTTTCAGATAGTCAGAAGCGATTCAGGCCCATTAAACAACTGAAAGAATTTCTGTAGAATTCATCAAATATGAATACAATACATGACAATGAAGATATAACTGCTTCCTAGAGCTTACTTCTTTTTCCCTACTGCTCTCTCTAGAGTAAGGCAGCAAAGAGCTGCAAGCTACAGGGCCTGATACCTTTTGTACATCCTCAGTGAAATACTCGCTAAGCTCAGCCGGCTTTACCTGTGGAAAAACCACTTACATGAGGGGGGCTGCGGGGGTGTCAGTGAGAGCACAGTTTGAAGCCAGTGTACTACACAGTCATCTCAAGGGGGCTAATTTGGCCTGCAGGTCTTTATTGCTGCTGACGAGAGGCGAAATGGAGGGAAGCTAAGGCTGACAGTAAAAGCCCATAGTGAGTCTGCAGGAACGGCAATATCCATCTTTTTATTTGTAAGCTAGGTCTGTTTGATAAAAAGACAATAAACATGGAGCTATTTTTACCAAGCCTGTTTTCAGAACAGGGCTGAATTTAACTACACTTCATACAAAATTCCTGCCAAAATCTTCTCACAGTTTTCAGCTCCTGCAGAGGATCCTTTTGAAGCCAGGTTGTAACTTTTATCCTTCTGGTTCTAGCCATGAATCAGGGTCTGTTATAACTGTGTGAGCTTTAGAGAGCCCGCTGCTCCTGCGTTGGAATGTAATTTTAAATGGTTTATGGAGAAAAGATAACTTGGAGTTATGATTCAATACTTGATTAAAGGGCCTTCCAAAACTTTAGCGTAGAGGTACACGATGAGGTACTGGGACAGGGTGAAAAGCAGGTAGGAGAAGGCACTGCTAGAGGAGGTAGGGGAGAAGGCATAGAAGCAGGTTGATGTTCCTCTCCACACATGTGGTACATGCTCATGCACATATCCTTAGTGGATAAATACTACCACCCTGATTTTTCGTCTAGGGGTTTATGGTATAGAGACTTTAAGCTCAAATCCTACAGTATTGAAGCCCAGAGGACTCCCATACTCAGCTGTGTGCAAACCTGCACTCAGGCTCAGCATCTCCCTTACTCTGCTCAGGACTCCCCTAGGAAGGACACTGAACCATTTGCTTTGCCTGACCTCAGCCACAAATCCTTTACCAGAAGGGCTGATAGAGTATTTGGAAGTGGGGAGGAGAAAGGCACGAGGTCCCAGGAGCAGTTCACTTGGCAAGTAAGTGTGCCCTTGGGTATCAAGTACAACCTTTAGATGCTCCTGGGCATTTCGGCAGAGTAGCTGTAGACTCAGTTCCAGAGGTATTTCAGCTGGAAAGTCGTAAGGTTTGAGATCTGGCCTTGGTATTCTCAGCGGATATAGGTAAAAATACTAAGTGCTAGTCCAGAGCTACTCCCTGGCTCAGAAGGTCACAGTTGCCCTGATGACCCTTTAAAAAGTAGGGGACCTAGAAGTTATGACTTGGCAGACTCCCTATCTAACTCCATCTTCTTTTCCGTACTAAGGAATGGGACAGAGAATCTCACAGGCAAGCACAATTCAGCATCTTCCACAGCAGAAAGACAGGTTCCCATTACCTTCAAGAGGATCAAGTGCTTTGAGACAGTCTGAGATTACCAAGAGTTCTCTTTATCATTCTAATCTTATGGGTAAGTCTATGCACAATGCTCCAATTCAAATGAAATTATTGGTGCCATGTAAATATGACCTCTACACATGAACATAATTCCATGAAGGACAAGTCCTAAGGAAGAAGGACGCAACACTGGTTTTTCAATTATTACAATTGCTGTTACTTTTGCTTTCGTTGTTATAATTATGATGAGGAATATTACTTTTTTTCTTGATATTCTTTATGTATATATTTGGAAACAGGAAAAAATTACTGCCATGCTCTCCACGTGAAAGTACCAGAGGAGCTCTTGGAAATGATGAAGTCTGTTTCTTGGGTGTTTTTCTCCTATGGGAACACTAGAACACACTGGATGGCACTTGGACCTATAAAAGTAGCTTATGGCTTATGCAATAAGATAATCCACTAAAACAGAGACAGCAGAAGGGAGAGGGCGAGAGAGGGAGAGAAAAACCTGTTCGTTCAAATTCGAAAGTTCTTTATTTTTACAATGTGACACACCCGAATGAGTATCAATCACAGACTTCTTTCTTCCCGGGCAGTTTTCCGCCTTAATGAAGCAGGTTCCTCATGACTTGTTATGACAATACCTCATTTTCACCCACTGTTCCACTGCTTTTTTGACTCCTTTGATTAAAAGGATCATGCTGCAGCGTCCCACGTGATAACTATATTAGTTGGGGTAAGTGACTGATCTATTACCACAGGATAACATAGTTTGAAGGCATTTTAATAGGGGCTGGCAGATTTCGATATTATTTGAGGGTCATAGAGTGTCTGACATTTCAATTTGTTATCAGGCCACTCATATCACTAGGGCAATCATTAAACATAGACTCTAATAAGGCTTCTGCTATGTAGGGTCATTCATTATTGACAAGGAGGAGAGAAATAAATACCTTCCTGGGGCAGCCTCAGCATGTAATACACTAAAAATCACACATAGTCTGGAACCATATTTTCTAGATTTGCTGGCAAATCAAGCATTACATTTTCAAATTAAACCGAACGAAAGACTACAGATAAAAACATGAATACTTAAATTCTGTCTTTACATACTGTCAGAACACTCATTGTAATCACATATATATAAAAAATGGATAATTAGATCACAAGTTGGCTTATTTTACCACTATGATGGGAGCTAATAACCCACTTGTGTCATCTTTGGCTTTATGAGGTCTGTACGCTTGGGACAGACTTTGCATATTACAATTAATCATCATATATCATCTAACTCCAATAGCTATTTAACAGATGAGCCATCTTCACCTTTCAACGAGGCAGACCTGTGATTTAGCTTGAAACAAAAGGACTAAATTCTTCATAAAGGCTTATTAAGGTTTTCCCCCTTAGATTAATGCCTGGTTTACTGGGGATATGCTCTCAAGTTCCTTTTTTAATTTCAGATTTTCCTTGAATAACCTTAAGCTCATACACATAATTTCACACATCTTTTAAAAATCACTTGTGTTGTGCTTTAAAACCAAATTCAGATACAGAAAAAGGAAAAAATAGTTTGGAAGAAGGCAAAAGATATTGATAAAACCACAAATAAAAGTATTTTGACAGAGCTATTTACTTCTGGAAATTTAGTTTGGGGAAAAACAAATTTTTATGAAACCTTTTCTCAGTTTCTTGGGAATGAAAATAAAATACGCAGAAAATAGGGGCATTAGGATGTACTTCAGCATTTGCTGAAGAAACAGCAGTGTTGCACTAATGCGTGCAAACCAGAAAGGGCCTAATCCTGCAACTACATATTGTCTCCAGTAATCCCATAGGCCTGATCCAGACCCCATTCAGAACAAGAGAACTTTTACCCTGATTTCTGTACCAGATGGACTGGGCCCAAAAGAGCAGTTCAAGAGAGAGTCAAGCTCAAGAAAAAAAAAGTTATTTTCATTTACTGTCAAAGCTGATGAACTGCAGCACCCGTGGTGATAGTGAATTAACTTACAAAATTTCTTCCAGGGTTAATAATATAAGGTGTTATTAATAACTCAGGTGAAACATCTCCCACAACTCAGTAAGGTGATCCTGTCTTTTTAATTCATGAGAAGTGCTTTAATTGGATCAGAAGAGCAACCAGCAGATAAATAAATCGACAATATAATTTAATTCAGTTAGTGTAGTGAGGAGTCTTTACTGACAGTTATTTATTCAACCTTTCTTCATTCCTGGGTACCAGCTTAGTCAACTCCAACACAACAGCTTCTCTCCAGCTCATCTTTGGGAGTCCCCCACAAATAATCATTCAAATCTTAATGGTGCAGTAACTTGGCTCAGTGGAGCAAGTTGTTCTCATCAGGCTTCCGAGCTCCCTGATCAGGGAGAGTAACCTTCCATAAGTCAAGCAAGAGACGATGAGCTAAGAAAGTGTTCTCCCTCCAAGCTGTCACAGGATATTCCAGAAGAAGCAGCAAGGGATGACTGCAGGCAAGGTGGCTTGGACACATCTATAAGGTCTCCATGTGGAGACAAAAGGATGCTAAAGCATGAACGAGTAAGAGAAACTCCCTGGACTGAAGGGAGTAAATCTTCAGGAAGACATTCAGCCATACAGTGAGAACCTGAAAGACTAATCATTGACATCCGAGATTGTCCAACTTGAAATCTGAGAATCTTAACAACATTCAGATATGTGGAGGTACTCACTTAAAATGGGGTAATACTGCTGTGTTCTACAGCCAGCCTATCACAAACATACGTAATATTCAGCTCACATTTCTGTATAACATTCTGCATTCTATCAGAGACTCATGCAATACTGGAAAATTAATATTTATGGTATTGATCATTATGTAAATTAGGTATTTGGTACCATGATTCGTATGTTCATTTAGTCACTGTTTTCTTCAAAATAATTCACCATATATTGAAGGATTAGGCAATGATGGTTATATTGTCTGGGATAAAAAAATTGTCTTGTAATATGATTATCATTGGCAACTCAGGATTATCAGACCTGGACAGCACAAAAAAGTCATATTACAGGAAATTCTTCTTCACATGAAATACACTGAAGAGAGAGGCAGAAATTTCCATCATTACAGAATCACATACTCACAGAATAATTGAGGTAGGAAGGGATCTCTGGAGATAATCTAGTCTAACCCGTTTTGTGTATCTCCAAAGAGCGAGACTCCATAACCTCTCTGGGCAGCCTGTTCCAGTGTTTGACCACGCTCACTGCAAAAAAGCTCCTTCTTACGCTGAAATGTAATTTCTTGTATTTCAATTTGTGCCTGCTGCCCCTTGTCTGTTAACTGGGTACCACTGAGAAAAGGCTGGCTCCATCTGTTTACACACTCCCATCAAGCAAATTATTCACTAAATAAGATCCCTTCCTTAACCTTCTCTTATCCAGGCTGAACAGTCCCTTTTCTCTCAGTCTTTCCGCATAGAAGAGATGCTCCAATCCCTTAATCATCTTCATGGCCCTTTGCCTGACTCTCTCCAGTAAGCCCATGTCTCTCTTGCACCGGAGAGCCCAGAACTGGACCCAGCGCTCTGGGTGTGGCCTCACCAGTGCTGAGTAGAGGGGAAGGATCACCTCCCTCGATCTGTTGGCCACAACATCCTAATGCAACTGAGGATACCCTTATCCTTCCTTGCTGCAAGAGTATATTGCTGGCTTACATTCAATTTGCTGTCCACCAGACCCCCTAGGTGCTTTTCAGCCAAGCTACTCTCCAGCCAGTCTGCCCCCAGTTTATACTGATGACTGGGGTTATTCCTCCCCAGGTGCAGGACTTTACGTTTCCCTTTGTTGACCTTCAGGACATGCCTGTTGGCCCATTTCTCCAGCCTGTCCATGTACCTCTGAATGACAGCATAACCATCTGGTCTATCAACCGCTCCTCTCAGCTTTGTATCATCTGCAAACATGCTGCAGGTGTACTCTGCCCCATCATCCAGGTCATTAATGAAGATGTTAAACAGTACTGATCCCAAAACCCGCCCTAGGGTTTCACAGCTAATGACTAGCCTCCACCTGGACATATGCAGCCGGTCACAACTCTTTGAGCATGGCAGTTGAGCCAGTTTTCAACCCACCTCACTGTCCACTTATCCTGTCTGTACTTCATCAGTTTGTCTATGAGGATGTTATGGCAGACAGTGCTGAAAGCTTTACTAAAGTCAAGATAAACAACATCTACTGCTCTCCCCTCATCCACCAAGCCAGTCATCTCATCACAGAAAGCTATCAGGTTGGTCAGGCATGAGTTCCCCTTCATAAATTCATGCTGATTATTCCCAATCACCTCCTTGTCCTTCATATATTCGGAAATGGTTTTGAGGATTATTTGCTCCATTCACTTTAGTACGAGAAACTGTAAAAGAGAAAACATACACACTCACTTGAAAATTACTTGGAAAATGGGACAAAGTTGTGTTTACAAAGACAGGGGAACATAAGAATGGTGTTGTTTTTAGTTTTCTTGTCCTTGTCCCTTTAATGGCTGAAAGTCTCATGAGCAAGTTTAAGAGGGAAGCCTGAAAAGTGTTTTTTGGATGCTCTCTGACACTACTCAGTCTGAAGGGAGCTGTTGCAGACACAGGAGGCTTGAAAGTCTGATAACGACTTTTTCCAGTCAGAAGAAGTAGCATAACTATAGTCAGGTGAGTTCCCACATCTCAGTGTGGCACAGAGAGAAAGGATAGATGAGACAAATATCGGGAGTTTGAGTCAATTTACATTCAAAATCACCAGGAACTTTCCATTAATTTTTCTGGAGGCAGGATCAGGCCCGTGATGTTTAATCTTCATGTATTCCTTTAAAGGAATGTTGTATGAAATGTGCAACTGTTTTTGCAGTCATTAAATTATCTCCAATTTCCAATTTGTTAGCCAAGAAATGATGATAATACAGAACATTCTCTGTTGAAGTGTGAATGCAGTTTCTATTAACATGGACAATCTAATGGTAGCACCCCACACTCGTTGGAGACAATATATTTGTCTCCATGAAACATTAATCCAAAGGCACTATGCGAGGGGTAGTTGTCAGATACCAGCAATAAAAATGAGTACAGCCTCTGCATTTTAGAAAAAAAGAAAGAATTCTGCAGAAATATTAATATAAATCTATGTGCCTAATTTAATTTACACAAATCAGAAGGAGAAGGAACAAGTGGTTAACATCTTGGCATTAGCTGTCATCTGCAGCGCAGTTATTGTTACAAAACATAAAAAGGATTGGAGACTGTAAGAATTTTTACATTAGCGGCTACTAATTTAGCAGTAAAAGCAACTTGCTTCAGAGCTATTAGTTTTAGTTGAAAATGTACCACTTCTTCATGCTTGTTGGAGTCAGATTTATTTTGTTTAGATACTTCAGAAAGAGAAATTAGGTATTTTTATTCATACAGTTATACAGCATTTCCATAGTAGCAGCTGTTCTAATTCTCTAGAATCCCAACAATACCTGAACTAATAAGCATCAATACCACTGCAGTATCAAAGCTGTTAGTTTCACGCCCCATCCTACACTATTTTCTGCAACCTAACAAAATGCAATCCACTTCTCTTGGCCTTCCTTTATCTGTGCCTTTGCCTCTATTCTACCCCAGAACCTCCTTCAGCAGCAGAGATGCTGCTACCTATATGTCTCTGCACTCCATCGCTGGGGAAAGGAAGGGACTGAAAGTGGATTGTGCCTAATTTCCCTTGGTTATTTCCTCCAGCTAAGGGAACCTTTTTTCCTTTCCAAGAACTTGAGGGAGAAGAGCAGCACTATCACCTAGATGCGATCCATGTGATTTACGGGTCTAAGAAAAATGGATGAGAAAAATCAGTGCTGGGACAGGTGGTGACCCCAGGAGGGGTGATCTGAATGTCCTGGCACAGCATCCTCCACTGTGAGATGAGCTCTCTCACAGCAGTGTGTTTTTAAAGGGATAGAAATACCCTACAGCAGTCCAAAATGGCTTAACAGAGTCAAGTTATTTAAAGGCTTCATGCTCCTTCTTGATGTCTGTCTGTTTCTCTAATTCTGCTTGGGTTTTATTCATTTAAGTATAAACAACTATAGGAATACTCTAATCTCCTGATAATAATCATCAGTTCATAGACTGGTTAGGGTTGGCAGGGACCTTAAAGATCATCTAGTTCCAGCCCCCCTGCTGTGGGCCGGGACACCTTCCACTAGATCAGGTTGCTCAAAGCCTCATCCAGCCCAGCCTTGAATACTTCCAGGGAGGGGGCATCCACAACTCCCTGGAAAACCTGTTCCAGTGTCTGACCACCCTCACGGTGAAAAATTCTTCCTAATATTTAACCTAAATCTACCCTCTTCCAGTGTAAAGCCATTACTCCTCATCCTGTTACTACCTGCCCTTCTAAAAAGTCCCTCCCCAGCTTTTTTGTAGGCCCCCTTCAGGCACGGGAAGGCTGCTATAAAGTCTCCACAGAGCCTTCTCTTCTCCAGGCTGAACAGCCCCAACTCTCTCAGCCTGTCTTCATAGGAGAGGTGCTCCAGCCCTCTGATCATCCTCATGGCCCTCCTTTACACTCATTCTAACAGTTCTATGTCCTTATTGTGTTGGGGACCCCAGAACTGGATGCAGTACTCCAGGTGGGGTCTCACAAGGGCAGAGTAGAGGGGGAGAATCACCTCCCTCGACCTGCTGGCCACGCTTTTCTTGATGCAGCCCAGGATACAACTGGCTTTCTGGGCTGCTAAGGCACATTGCAGGTTCATATTGAGGTTCTCATCCACCACCACCCCCAAGTCCTTCTCTGCAGGGCTGCTCTCAATCCAGTCATCGCCCAGCCTGTATTTGTGCTTGGGATCGGCCCGACCCAGGTGCAGGACCTTGCACTTGGCTTTGTTGAACTTCATGAGGTTCGCACAGGCCCACCTCTCAAGCCTGTCAAGGTCCCTCTGGGTGGCCTCCCTTCCCTCCAGCATGTCAACTGCACCACTCAGCTTGGTGTTGGCAAACTTGCTGAGGGTGCACTCTATCCCACTGTCCATGTCACCAACAAAGATGTTAAACAGCACCGGCCCCAGTACCCACCCCTGAGGGACACCACTTGTCACTGGTCTCCACTCGGACATTGAGCTGTTGACCACAACTCTCTGAGTGCAACCATCCAGCCAATTCCTTATCTACCCACTGGTCCATCCATCGAACCCATGTTTCTCCAACTGAGAGACAAGGATGTCATGCAGGACAGTGTTAAACTCCTTGCACAAGTCCAAGTAGATGACATCAGTAGCTTTAGCCTTATCCATCAATGTTGTAACCCCATCATAGAAGGCCACCAAATCGGTCAGGCACAATTTGCCCTTAGTGAAGACATGTTGGCTGTCACCAGTCACCTCTCTGTTTTCCATGTACCTTAGCATAGTTTCTAGGAGGATCTGCTCCATGATCTTTCCAGGCACAGAAGTGAGACTGACCGGCCTGTAGATCCCCAGGTCTTCTTTATCTCCCTTCTTAAAAATGGGGGTTATGTTTCCCCTTTTCCAGTCTGCGGGAACTTCACCAGACTGCCATAACTTGTCAAATATGATGGATAATGGCTTAGTCACTGCGTCTGCCAGTTCCCTCAGGACCCACGGGTACACTTCATCAGGTCGCATGGACCTGTGCACCTTCAGGTTCCTTAGGTGGTCATGAACCTGATCCTTTCCTACAGTGGGTGGTTCTTCATTCTCCCATCCCCTGCTTTTGCTCTCTACGACCTGGGCAGTGTGGCACAAGCCGTTGCTGGTGAAGACTGAGGCAAAGAAGTCATTGAGCACCTCAGCCTTTTCCCTGTTCCAGGTGACCAGGTCTCCCAATGGCTTCCGGAGAGGGCCTATGTTTTCCCTACCCTTCCTTTTCTCCCCAATATACCTGCAGAATCTTTTTTTGTTGCTCTTGACATCTCTGGCCAGATTTAATTCTATCAGGGCCTTAGCTTTTCTAACTGATTCCTGGCTGCTCAGGCAACTTCTGTGTAATCCTCCCAGTCTACCCATCCTTTCTTTCACCCTCTGTAGGCTTCCTTTTTAATTTTAAGTTTGTCCAGGAGCCCCTTGTTCATCCACGTAGGCCTCTGTCCTGGTTTCGGCTGGGATAGAGTTAATTGTCTTCCTAGTAGCTGGTACAGTGCTGTGTTTTCAGTGTGGTA